>OY992880.1:27721794-27779143 GCA_963921405.1 Cepaea hortensis | reverse complement strand
TCGCAATTCCCAGTTAGTAAATGTTTGTAGTTTGCTATAAATAATTTTAATTATTATACATGTTTTTAAAAAAAATCCACACAGCAGTATTGGTTTAATGTCAGAGTTAAATATTCTCAATATGGTACTAGACTAGGCTCTTTTGATTCCTAGTTTCCTACTACCATGAAGACTCTTTATGCTTATTGTATTTTTATTTTAATATCTCTGTCTGTTCCCGTATATTTCTCTGTACCACCACCTAAATGCTTGCATGATTCCACGTCTTGAAGTGAGGTTTCACCAAGGGAAATAGGGTTATCATTTTCATTATGCTTGCCTTTTCCCTTTGGATCTTTAGACCTAATTGTTATGACCTAATTGTTATGACCTCCCACCAAGTGTGTTTAATTTCTCTTGCAACTGATTTCTTGAGTTGGAGAGTCGGCAATTTCCAGATTATCAAGGTGTTCTGGCAGAGTTCATTGAATTCAGCTTATTGTTTTATTTATAATCCAGTCTATTGTTAGTAAAAATAATAAACGTTGCAGTATTTTAACATGGCCGAATGGATTAGAAAGATGGTTCTTAAACATTCGGTGTGATGATGCTGAGGTAGCGGGTTCAACCCTTACACCGGTCCGCTGGACTGAAATAATGACTTCTCGTTCTTGACGTGGGGACGTCATTTACAATTATCTCAGAAGTCGGGTTAGATTTGTCTGATGGTGAGGGACACTGGTAATAGGGAAAGCTAATCCACACGCAAAAATCAGTCTGATGTACTAGAAGTAGTAGCACGTGTATGGAATAGGCGTGAGTTCAAAGCGAGAGATCAATAAAAAAATTTTTTTTAATGTGACAACAAGCACCACTGATACACTCCAGTTCTTATTTTAAGTGTATCCGGTAAATTTTTGCCCATGAACAATGCATGGCATGGCTTTAAATATTGCCTTCCCTAAGTTAATACTCTTCTGTGGGATCCCATTGTGCCTAATTAGTTTACAGGGATTCCCTGTCAATACTGTCAAACGGTCTTTTCATATTCCTCTATAAAGTTGCGCATTCATTACAGTGCCTTGCTGTAGCACTATAAGTGATGTGGTTATCCTGTAAGTTCATGGTCTGCTTGGTTGAAAGCCTGCTTGTTAACTCTTATTTATTTGTCTATGTGATCTACAAATATCTCCATTATGATCCTGCTTAATATTTTCCCCAGGAACTAACAATAATATTATTCCTCTATAATTTTCGAACTCATTCAATTCCCCCTTTCTTTGGCAGCTTCGACAAATATGCCCTACACTCAGTCTACTCATATTTCTTCTGTCTCCCAGACACAACTAGATAATTTCCTCAGTAATTCAGCTGAGGAATTTATATTGGTTTTATTAGCCTCTGTTGTGATACCATCTGGATCAGAAGCCTTCCTATCCTTCAGGAGTTTGATAGCTTTTTAAATTTCATCTTTGTATGTTTTTTTTTCCATAGTTAATAGTCAGCTACATTTCTACAGTCTTCATTGAACAGCATGAATCATAGCTGCCGACTGAACAAAGGAGAGAAAAATTGCTGATGACCCACAAGATGCTACCAGGCCTAATGGCTACATACAGCTTTGTCGTTCACTGGCCAAGGATAGAAGAAAAGAAGAAGAAGAAGAAGAAGAAGAAGAAGAAGAAGAAGAAGAAGAAGAAGAAGAAGAAGAAGAAGAATTGAGTGGATTTGAGCCAAAAAATGACATCACAGAACTCGGGACACTGCCATACGTGCTCAGTACTCATCTTCAACAACCAGCTAAGAGTGCCAATACTAATAGTACCAGTTGCAGTCTGATTATTTGGCCGTCTGGCCTTTACTCTGAGGAAAAGATCTTCTATTCACTCGCTGTACGATCCTCGCCAGACCATGATGAACTGTTAGTTCTTCCACACTATACACAGTCCCAGAGTGCCCTGACCACGCTTGCCATATTATGCTCCAACACCCCACTCAGCGGTGCACAATCAGCCAGGTAGAAGGAACATCGCAAATAACAAGTAATAGTGATAACAACAATACCAACAATAATAAAAGTAATAACAATATAATAATAGTAATAACAACTACAATATCAATAATTACAGCAATGGTAATAATAAAAATAGTTTACAGATTCAACGAAATGTAATTAGTTTACTCCCAGCCATCATGTTTACCATTTCTCTTCATTGACCCTTGCCCTTGCACACGCCTGACCTCACGTGTACAGGCTTGATTCTGTGCTCATGTTCTACAGAATCCAGTTTTCACCCAATCCTTCCGCCTGAAACCTGCACAAACGTAACCCCGCAAAGCTTACCCAATTGCGATAAGTATAACTAATAAAGTAGATATGAAACAAATCGGTTTCATACGTATTCTAAACATGCAAGCTCTTAACTGATTGTAGTATTCGCAGGTGATTATGATTTCATTTTTGTCTCAGGTTAGCTTAGCTTCGTCTCCTACCTTCTCTTCTCCTGCTTTGTTTATCAAAGCACGCATCTTTTCATTGGAAATGAGATTTATTTCTCTGTTGGGTGGAAGTAGAGGCCCCCCTACTGAACTGGGAATTTTGGGACAAGTCGGGAATTTCATTAACTTTCCCGGCCGGGAAACTGATGAATAATCGGGGACCGTTAGAAGATCCTTGACAATGTCGGGTCGCGGGGGGGGGGGGGGCGGGGATTGAAGATATAGGGAGAGAGAGAGAGAGAGAGAGAGAGAGAGAGAGAGAGAGAAAGAGAGAGAGAGAGAGAGAGAGAGAGAGAGAGAGAGAGAGAGAGAGAGAGAGAGAGAGGTTTTTGTTTCTAATATGGACAGCTGAATGAACACCAGTTATCGATAAATCATCAGACGGAAATTTTCGGGATTTCGGTTATCTGCGTGGAAAATAAAGTATTTTGCGGCCGCAGAAGGAATTCCGCTAGATATACGCTGCTTTCGTTAAGTGGTCGGATTGTGTTGTCTGCATTTTCATAGAATTCGTTAATGCTGTTGACATGTGGACCGGATATTCTGATTCAGCTAGCTGTCCTTATGTTTTCTGGACATTCTGGTTTGTCCATATGTCAGTCCATGTGTGTTCTGGACATTTCATTTCAGTTTCCCGCGATGACCGTAGTGTCGTGAGTTAATTCCACATCCTGGTCATTTGGATTTAAACGCTGATTTCTCTGTCAGATAGCTCTGAAAATTGCTGAAAGTAACATTGTCTAGAAAATCAACTTGGGATTGATTGCAACGTCCCACAAAGGACATGCAGCATTTCTTATTCTGCGTATATTCTAGACATTCCGTTTCACAGTTTTCCATATCAGTCTACGAGGGTGAGTCAATAAGTAAGTCACACAGTTTTGTGGGATGGCAGGTAAATGTAGTTGGTGTTTCCTACAGGTGTCATTAGGTGACAACAACATCGAACTTTATATTCCCGTTCATCAGGTGGCGCTGGGTGTCTCATGCGCATTCGCAGCACATAAACAAAATGGCGACTGTACTTACAGAGTGTACAACCAAAGAGCAACGTGCTGTTTTGCGGTTTTTGTGGGCAAAAGGATTGCCTGCAAAGGACATTCATAAGGAAATTCTTACTGTTTATGCTGACAAATGTTTGTCCCATAAAGCGGTGTATAGCTGGGCAGAAAAATTGTCTCAAGGACACTCTAAAATTGTTGATGAAATCTGATCTGGTCGTCCTATTCAGATTGCAACAGAAGCATCCGTGCAGCGGGTGGAGGAGATGTTTTAACCAATTTCAAGAAGAAAGGTGACAATATGAATTCTGAATCGCGATATGCTTCATGGTGCAATTCGAAGAAAACGTCCAGGACTGATGACTATAGGAGTCTTGCTTCTTCATGACAATGCCAGACCACATACGGCTCGATTAACTCAGGAGAAAATTAATTATTATTAATTAAAATTAATTATTAATAATTATTAAAATAATTATTAATTAACTTTGTATTATATTTAAGCATTACAGAGGTACGCAAGACCCAACACTTGTTTTCTTCTGTTACAGACAATTTCCATTTCAACCATTCCATCCATCCATCATCCATCCATCATGTGCCATGCCGGTAAGCGTGGGCGGTCATGTTCTGCCATCTCACTCGATCAACAGAGTCGTGGATCAGTTCCGTGTTTCTGTCTCGACCATGCCACAAGGCCAAGCCATCCAGATACTTGTTTCTAGGTCTTCCCCTTGGTCTGTTCCCCTCGATCTTACCAGTTGTCACCAAGTTCTCCAAATCATTTCTTCTCATAACATGCCCAAAAAATTGTGACTGTCTACGTCTAATGTCTCTGATCAGTTTACGAGCTTCATTTGTTTCTTGAAGGACTTGTTCATTGGTCTTTCTGGCTGTCCATGGTATTCTTTGCATTTTCCTCAGAAACCACATTTCTACAGCCATCAGATGTTTTTCAGCCTGGCTGCTCATTGTCCAAGCTTCACATCCATATAAAAGTACAGGTTCTATGTAGCATCTCAACACTCTTTTTCTCGTTTCAATTGACATCTTTTTATTGGTCAGTATGTTTTTCATCTTGCTAAAGGCTACTTTTGCCATGGCGATCCATGTTCTAATCTCTTCAAGGCATCTCCCATCAGATGTCATTACTGTTCCGAGATAATTGTACCTATTCACTTGTTGAAGAATATTCCCATTTACTTGTATATTACACTGTGGTATTTCGTTCTTCCTAGTGACGACCATAATTTCAACCATTATAGGTTGTAAATGGGACATATAGCGTCTGTTGTTATTTCAGCTGCTATTGTTATTTCAATTACTGTTATTATCTCAGATACTGCACTTGTAACATTATTGCAACTCGTATCTTTGAATCAGTTTTATTATTCATATTGCGTTTTTCACCCCCTGAATAGTTAAAAAAAGTTAGTTGCATATCCTGTACAGGACGTCGTATTCAACACCAACATTTTTCGCTGTTAAGATCTCTTGACACGTTTACGTTCAGTAGTTTGCCATCGCTTTCCGAACGACCGGCACCCATACAATTTCGTAAAAAAACCAACGCAACGTGGTCTGCTGCCAAATCGCCCGCAGTCGTGTTTCGAACGCGGGTATGCGGGACTACGATCAGCGCCCGTAACACCCTCGCAACAGAGCCAGCCCCCTGAATAGGGATAAGTATTTTTATCCTCCAGTTATTTCATATTGTGTAACCAACGACCTCCTAACCTGTGTAATGTGTTATGAAAGGACATTATATTATTTGATTTAGTTTGGCACGTGTGTGTGTGTGTGTGTGTGTGTGTGCTGCGTTGACAGCCGTATTCATGACTACACACGCATTCATGACTACACCCGCAGGCACGTAAACACGCTGGCACACTCACATATACAAACATTGATTTTCACCGAATTGTCAACTCAAAACACGCAGCAGAATGTGACACGTGCATTGTTAAACACACGCCCGTTCTCTACAGCTCGTTCGTGTAGTGCAAACACATTACCTAACTGTATTATTATTAATCTAGTTGAGTTCGACCACAGAAGTAACGGGTTGTGTCCCTGCTGTTAGCAAATCAAGGCAGTTGTCGTTTCTTGACTATCATCATCATCTTCATCATCATCATCATCATCATCATCATCATCATCATCATCCTTATCGTCAGCATCATTATCTTCATCCGTCTCCTCCTGTATTCCTTCTTCTTTTCATCACCAATATGATAATTTTAATATTCATGTCCTCTTCTCGTCTTCCGTCCTTCTCCTCCTCCTCCCCCATTTCTTTTCTTCTGCATCTTCCTCTCCTCTTCCACCCTGTCTTCATCATCATTACCATCAGCTTGATCCTCATCTTCTTCATCCTCCTAGCCTCCTCCTCCGCCCATCACCATGATCATCTTCTTCTTTATTATCCTTATCATCATTATCGTCATGATCTTCTTCTTCTTCTTCTTCTTCTTCTTCTTCTTCTTCTTCTTCTTCTTCTTCTTCTGCTGCTGCTGCTGCTACTGCTGCTGCTGCTTGTTATTTAATTATGTATGTATGGGGATGATCGTATGTGTATGCCTTGTTGTATGTATGGATGAGTTTATATGGGCGTGAGATAGATAGATGGATAGAGAGAGAGACAGAGAGAGAGAGAGAGAGACAGAGACAGACAGACAGAGAGAGAGAGAGAGAGAGAGAGAGAGTATGAATGGATGTATGTATAAGTAAACGTTTGTTAGTCAGTGTAATTGTGAGTGAGTATACTTAAACGAGGTTGTGTGTATTTATGTTATTGAGTAGACGCATACCTGTGAGAGTTTGTGTAAATGATGTAAGTACGTATGCAGGTCTGTATGTTTATGCATGTGTGTGTGTATGTGTGGCTGGCTGCCAGCATATTTCATAATATGGTAATATGCATTGTTTATGTTCACAACTTTCATTTGACAATGTTTCGTTGTCTATGTGAATGTAACATACACAATAGATAATTGATGTACGAAAGATGAGTGACTGGAAGGGCCGAATGTAAGACGGGCCTGCGTGCTCAATTTGTGACCCTTTGAAAATAAAGTTCGTTCGTTCGTTCTTTCTCCTCCTTCTCTTCTTCCTTCTCCACCTTCTCTTCCTCCTCTACCTTCTTTTCCTTTCTCACCCCCTCATTCTTTCCCTAGTCACCGTTACTTCATACTTTTGTGACCCAGCATACGTTAAAACAATATAAGCGACATAAACCCAGTACGCCCCAAGCCACCAGCTTACCATGCAATCAGTACGTCAATACTTTCTGTATCGCTAATGTATCTATTTGTTGATGATCGCCAGACTGTACAACTTGGTGTGTATGTTGCTTTATTATACTCGGTTTCATTTACCGTGTGCTACTGTCTCTTGCATCTGCTAAGTTTATGAATCGTGTAATTGAATGTTTTTTTCCCCCTGTATTTTCTTTGGTGTGGAGAATTCTCCTTACAGTTCTTGCTTGCATGCGTGTTTAAATTGCTTTCTGTGTAGTCCGTTTGTGTGTCTTCTTTCGTATCTGTAAACGATAATCACATAAGGTAATTGTCTCCGCACATTCCAGAATGCGCAGTAAATCAAACTACAAAACAATAGATTGAACAATTAGGAAATCTCTGTAGAGTTTAGGAATTTAAATTTACTTTGCTCGTCGATGGAGAAGGCATTCCGGTGTAAATGAAGGAAGAGGCGTCAGATTGTTAGTGGGTGTGTTTTTGGTCTGAACAGTACAAAGCAAACAGGAAAGAATATACGGGGGAAAACATACAGATTTCACTGTAGAAAAGCGAACAAACAGGGGCAGTGTAGTGAATATAGGGAAAACAAAAGATGAGTAAAGAGGAAAAACCAGTATGAGAGTAATAGAGGAGGAAAAAAGAGAAGATGTGTCTGTGTGCGTGTGTTGGGTTGGGAGGAGGATGAGGAGGAGGAGAAGAGAAAGAAATAGAGACGGAGAGAGGGAGAGAGAGAGATAGATAGATAGATAGATAGAGAGAGAGAGAGAGAGAGAGAGAGAGAGAGAGAGAGAGAGAGAGAGAGAGAACGAACTAACGAACGAACAAACTTTATCTTCTAAAGGGTCACAAATTGGGTAGGCAGGCCCGTCTTACATTCGGCTCTTCCAATCACTCATCTTTCGTTCGTCAAGTGTGCATGTTACATTCATATAGGAAAAACAACATTGTCAAATGGATTTTGTAAACATAAACAATCAATATTACTGTGTTATGAGACAGGCAGAAACACGTACACACGTACATTCATAAACACATATGCATACATACATACCTGCATACATACTTAAATCATTTGCACAAACTCTCTTAGTTATGCACACACTCAATAACATAGAAATACACACTCCCTCACATACACAGCATGCACGAACGTGCGCGCGCGCACACACACAAACATATACACATACATACACGAACATACACACATACACACGCACATGCACACATATACACACGCACACATAAATACCTACGTACATACCCCCCCCCCCCCTCTACACACACGTACACACTCATAACTCATACACACATACACGCACACATACATACACATATACACACACAAACACACATACGCACATAATCACATACACTCAAGCAGACACACATACACACATTTACGTACACATATAAGCATACACACATACACAAAAACATACACACATATGCACATATGCACATACAAATACATACAAACTCATGCACACACATACACACATACATACACATATGCAAACACATACACGAACATACACACATACATACACACATACATATACACATACATATACACAAAACACACACAAACGCACATACACACATGCATACACATACATACAAAACACGCATAGACACACATACACACCCACCCATCCACACACATGCACACATCTAGACACAAACATGCTGCCTCACTTAATCACTAAACTAATTATGAATAAACTCCCACACTTTACACACGAATACACTGGCGATTATCGTGAGCATCCTCACAAGTAACACAAATACACACTCCTTCGCATAACACACAAATACACACTCCCTCGGATACACTGCGTGACTGCAAACATACACACACAAACATATACACATACATACACATACACACACCCACATACACGCCCATAGACACATACGCACACACACATGTACATATACATACACCCATGTACACACATAAACAGACTTACACACATACTCACATACATACATAAACACATACATACATAAACACCGTGGGATGTGGATTTTAATTCCTGAGAATATTTCGTTAAAATGTCTAGGGGGTATTATTGATTCTCTGGTCACTGGTTAGAATGCAGGGTGATCAGGGATATTTACCACAAATCCCAGGAGAAAAGAGTTCAATCCTTGAAACAATGGCATATGTGTGTAGGTTTCCCTTCCCACTTCATCACCCTTTAAATTAACTATAGTGCTAGAAGGATATTGATTACTCACAACATATAAACCACTTGTTGGACACCACATTTACTTGATGTACACAACACTTTTGGACAAACAGTTCAGGTATTAACTCAAGATCTGCAGTTACATATATAGGTGTAATAAACACTATGTATTTTCAGACAGGCATGGGAATTAGTTGCATTGTTACAATATAGTACCCAGTGACCCCAGAAAAAAAAAAAACAACAACAATGTTATTACAAACATCACAACAACCACAAATTGGGTCTACTTTCATTTTCCCTCATAATTAAGGCAAATAATGATCAAAGTACTTAGAACCCCAACATATAAACATTTGGTTCTGACACCGTTTACAATGTTCTCATTTAAAAAAAATTATGAGCTGGTGTCAAAATACTATACCATCTATATACCATTGGGAAAAAACTACTGACCTGTTACCTTCAGAAAAAAAACCAACACATAAACAGCCTTTTGTATTACTAATTAAACTAATTAATAGAGTCAATTTTCTCCTGGTGTGCCGTTAAGGGTTCATCTTTGCTGTCGATTAGATCCTTTTCCCATTATCTGGGTACCAAATTAATGCACTCAGTTATGTTCCTAATATTTATCCACTGGTAATTGGCTGGTGACTATTTTATACTCCATAATCCAGGAATTGAAAAATCACACACCATATATCCCCTCCGTTTGGGGCTAGAATCACGAATATTCTGTTGCCTTAGGCTCGGTGCCCTTTTTGTGAAATTTGGTGTCTCAGGTTGGTCATACTTCAGGAGTTCCACTTAAGCTTTGCAGAAGGTAATTCCCTTTATCATCAGGTCTGATAAAAAGTTGACGTCCATTCAGCTTCTCGGCTTATAATATCCGACTACCAAATTGGCTTACACTAAGGTTTCCCCCACCTAGTCGCGAGTCTATAACCCATGGCATTTAGGCTGACATTGGACCGGCAAGGAATTAGTCGTTGTTATCTAGTCCAGTGTAGAACTTTAATTGACTGAGAGGCATCTCATGGTAGTATCTGTGACTAGGGCCACAATTGATCTATACCTACATATATCCACAGATGAATAAATCCAGCACAGTAACAGGTTTGCAAACAATTGGATGATTCCTCTTGTTGCTGATTTAGAGGCATTTAGTTGCTTTCATATGATCTTTTATCTGATGGTGTTCAGGGTTTGGAACCTTGAGGTAATCTGGTTTCGTAGTTATGTTTCAGATGATATTAAGTTTGTACCTTGGTTGTATTGGCTTATGTGGTTCAGTGTCTTCTCCCATTTTGAGTTGGTGTTCATAGCTAGAACTTGGGGTTGCATGGCTGGAACCTTATGTTTGACTGTTGCAGCTGTGAGATGTTCTTTCGAAGACTTATCCATTGTGGATATTAACTTGGTAATCCAACCAACAGTTGAAGGTTACTCACTGTTGTTAGTTTTAGTAACTTGAAGAAGGATTGTCTCAGTTTCACTGACTTGGTTGAATGATGAGGCCATAGGTGATACTTCTCAGAAGTAACGCAAACGATACACTGTTGTCAGTACTCTGATGATCTTCATCTTTGTAGATTATTAGATCTTGAAGTCCATCCTGGATATTCCTACTAAAATAGGACTTAATCACTCACCCAGTCAGTTGTCTTCTAATTTATCTGTTGCTCGCTATGGAGCTATTGAGCGCAGCAGTCCATGGGTATTTCTAAATGCAGACTATGGTTAGGACATTCACTTTCTGGCTGTTGACCCAGGATCCAGGTGTAGTGATATAGTCCCACCACATTCAACCACCACCTGCTTCTCTTCTATAGAAAAGGGATGACAAGAATACAACACGAGCATTAACCTACTGTGTTATGGTAAAAGTTTACAGCACAATTACAAACACAAATACAAAACAACAAGGGGAGAAGGGGAAAGGAGTGGGTGTCCACGTTCCACTGTCCCTCATTGCTGAGTAGAGCCATTCTGACTCTTCATAGTGAGTAAAGTATTTTCTCACTTATATTTTATGTTCTGTTGTTACTGGGACTATTAGATGAGTGAAGTCATTCTGTCCATCCAATATGTTGATATTGTCTCTCTCATTACTTGAAGAGAATAGCCTATACAGAATCTCTGTGGTTTCTAATGCCGCGTCTTCCTTTCGGCACTATAATCATCATTAGGTCAAGACTATTCAACATTGGCTTCTTAAGTACTGACGTACACATGTATTCTTACATCAACACCCTCTAATCCCAAGGTGCAACATTAAAATGTATATTCCCACAGGAAAAAGTAACAATCAGAGCAGAGAAAATTCTCATACCAGAAAAAAACATACATGTACATTTCTCTGATATTAAGTACATGATAATCATACATAATAATCATAATGATGATGCAGGGAGCCTAGGTTTTTGAGTTTTCTTCATAAACTAAAACATCCATTGTTTTCCCCCACTGCGTACAGCACATGAGGATAGTAATCGCTGTGATATGTTTTGCCAATGACTGCTATTATTCGGAGTGTATTTATTAGAATAACTTATGCCGCACGGTCCAGTATTCTGAATATTGCAAGCAATTTATTCACATCAATCTTCGCTTCTGTTTCTACTACGGTGAGGCGATGGGGATTGAATCCTATCCGAACATGCATTTACATCACGCGTTTACTTTAATTGTTCATGAATTTATATTCAAACATGGCATGTCCCTAACACTATTTTATGAAATGATTATATGTTCACCCTCATATGGAGTGGTTACTAATCTGTTAACAAAAGGATGGTACTAAAATTTAACACTATAGTTCCAAGTTACAGATTATGATGTGGCGAAGTATTTTATCCCCTGACTAAGAGTCAGGAATACGCGTAATCATTTGTATGTCCCCGCATGGATAAAACACCTTTCTATAGTACATAGATTATTTGCAGATTTCTAAGCATAAATAGTGAGCTATTGTTCACAGTGCATAGAAGTTTTAACATAGGAATATGAAATTGACAGACACAAGTTCTCTACTATGAAGTATGAATCAGGGGTCTGCTCCTACATTGAGAAAATCTCTAGAATGTGTTTCAGACATGAGAGTTGATACTTTATGTGTACTACAGTACACATAATATTCATAGGTTATAAACACTATTAGTTAGATATAAGTTCATAATGCCTATAAAAGATATTAACATAGGGATTTGAAATGGTAAGACATAGGAAAAATTACAGCGTGGCGCCCACATGTATTTCCTTGGTAAACATCATCCAGCCTGGTTTAAGAGAATTGTAACTAATTCTTAATTAAACATACTGGTCTATGTAATACATAAATCCATCTTAATAATGTAGATATAACATACCAATAGCTTGAAGAGAATCATGTTTTTAAAGGCAACAATACCTTTTCCCCACACGGGGAAAGAAAGCCCACAAGGGAACGCACGTCTGTTTACTTTCTTAGCTTGAACTAAAAATGGCTACACTGGGCCATTGTCCTACAATCAGTCGACAACTGTTGGCCAGGTACGTAGGCCAAAACAAGGCCAAATTAATTTAGCTACCCTACGGGATAGTTTTTATCCTATATTCAGTAAGATACTTAAACCGTAGTTGTAAGGGATTGTTTATTTTTAAGGGAGTCAATGCTTAGGAAAGGGTAGGGACGTTTTATTATATCACAAACACATACACACATAAACACATACACTCACATACACACATAAACACATACACTCACAGACACACATACAGAAAGAGAATGTGTTTGTGTGTGTGTGTGTGTGTGTGTGTGTGAGAGAGAGAGAGAGAGAGAGAGAGAGAGAGAGAGAGAGAGAGAGAGAGAGAGAGAGAGAGAGAGAGAGAGAGAGAGCACATATTGCGAAACCCAGATTTTAGTTCAGATAGTCCATTCTCTAGAACCTACAGTGCGAACGAATTAGAGTGAAATGTAAATAAACACAGAAAAGAGAATTGCAGACGGATGCATCATATGGGAAGGACAAGGAAGTGCGGCGGTTTAGAGAGGGGTCGAGGGATAACAGCGAAAGACGGGACGACTTTGCATGACTTGATTGAGAGTAATGCACCAATTGAGGTGGTGTGGGGAATGAATGTCCTAAGAAGAAAAGAAACACAGGAAAATATACAGAGGAAGAGATTGAAAATAATACATAGAGGGGGAAATCACGAATGGGTATAGAGAAAAAAAAGAATAACCCAATAGAAACAACTAAAGAAAATAGAACATATAGATGTAAACATTGAGACATAACTTCAGTGTCTGTGTTCATCATTAAAAGGATATACCATTTTCCAATTCTACCATTATACCTTACCTCGTCCAACCTCAGGAGAGAAGTTATATTAGAGTTCATCGCTAGGCTCAGATTAAAAATCCTGAGTCAGCCACAATTTGGATATTAATTTAAATGCGATTGTTGCCCAAAGAGGGTAATGGTTTTGTTTCGAGGACGTTGGGTGTGTCCCTTTATAAGCAGGCAACGCTGTAAGGATACACCGGGTGTATAGATATGTTTTTATCATCAATTACTGAATGAAGTTTGACCCATTTGATGTGCCGCAGAATATAGGTCAGTAGGATACACATATAAAGAAAAGGAGAAAGCACTTTTCAAAGTCCAAAAAACAAACAAACCTATCTATCGAGGTGTATGTAAATAACAAGGGGCACGTTCGCTCGCGCGCGCGCACACATACATACACACACACACACACTATACACATATAATCGTTATGAGGTTACACTGATAATGTCAGTGGGTTTGGAAGGGTGTTCGAAGCCTGCGCTCGACGTTTACTAAGAGAAAGACCGGCCACCTATTCCTCCGTACATTCAAGCCTACACTATGTGATGGCCCTAGCCCTTCATAGTTGAAGTCACCAAGGGTTATCAATACTGTATTTACATAATTATGACACTGTGTGAAGTACTCATCTACGAACAAAGTAAATAGTAGTATAAACTCCATATGTAGCAAGCACAACAGGAAGCTTCTACGAATTTTCCCGCCTTTTTATCTTCTTTACTCTCGTGGGCGTGGATTCAACCTGGTTATGACTCGCAGTCGTCGTTCTCCTTTTTCAGTCCCCACCATGAACGCTATCTTTAACAATTATCTCTTACAATTATCCCACACATTCTCCGCCTACCCGATAGTCACCCTGCCCTCAGGAGGCTAACGTCATGCACCCGCTGCATCGCGATTTGATTCATTCCCTCAGGCTCTTTGACTTGACTAGGAGAATGTCAGCTTCTCTCTCCCGGCCGTTTGGTATCCGTAGCGCCACCTCTTCCTGGGCAGAATGTTCGTTCGTTCGTTCGTTCGTTCGTTTGGTATATCACAATGAATACCCTTGTCGCCATGTTGCTTTGTTCGCACTCCATTCATAGTTGCAGGAGTCGCATTTCTGCTTGTGCCCATGGGAAGCCAGCTTATTCTCTCGGTTATTATTAATGTGCTCGTTGACTGATGCTTCTTATCCCTCAACCTTCTTTCTGATGTGGAAAGCGTCCCTCGCATGGTGTCTCGCTTTGCCGTCAGCTACTTCTGTCGCGGCTTCGCTGTGGTGGTGAGACATCGGACAACAAATATGGTGTCCAGAGCGAAGTGGGATGTCTTGAAGTTCGCAGTGTCCAGGGCTGAAGTATTGTTTCTACTTGACACGTCAATAAAGGTCAGTTTCTTAACTGGTTGGGTTCCGAGAACCAGACTATGAAAGCAAACCCACTGTCACATTACTGCTTCAGGTTGTTTCATTGGTTCCGGTTGCCTCCAACATGAGGCTTTCTTGTTTCAGCGTCCAAGTTTTCCATTATACTTTCAGTGCCTGCTGCTTCACAGCATCATAAGTGAAGTCAAGGAAACCTTGTTACACCACGATTATTTTGTGATAACCCAGTATTTTGAGATAAGTCGCCACTCATTCGGTGATATTTTTATTATAACACCACCACCTTTAGTGTTGATTTGTGTGGAATAATTTATTCACTCATTTATATCATGCAAGAGGTACTATGCAGAACGTCGTCCTCATCACTGCCCGCCGGAAAGACTCTCGATCTTTCCTCAATTCACCTTTCCCGTGCTATACATTCATATCTCTGTTAAATAAATAATACACACTTTTCCATTCTCCACGAATCCGGTCAGGTTCCCATTGATTTCCTTGTTTTCCTATCGTTTCAATTGTCGCTTCGTCCATTTTCACTCTCCTACCCCTCCTTGTTCAATACGCCTCACTACTCTTACACCCCCCCCCCTTCCTTCCACCATCGTGTCTTAACAACCTAGGTGAGTATCTCTGACTCCTTGTACTGATCACCTTCTCCGTCAGATTGAAGTCAGCAAGACAGTGCTAACAATTTTCTGCCGTTACCACAGGGAGACAAGATTATATATATATATATATATATATATATATATATATATATATATATATATATATATATATATATATATATATATATATATAGAGAGAGAGAGAGAGAGAGAGAGAGAGAGAGAGCTCAGATCAATAACCTCGTGTCCATATTCTATAGCTAAATGATGAAATATTATCTTCGTTGACTCGAGATCTTTGCCGAGTAAGGGAGGGGAAGAAGGGATGGTGGTGAAAGCTGTACTGTGTAAGACAGAACAGACATGACCTATTTTCCATTTTCCAGTAGACTACTGGAAAATATCACTTACATTCCTCAAGCCGGTTTGCGTTGCCTATTAAAGGCCCGACTTTTTGCTTCAGTCACACACTTAATCTATCTCGCTAACCTCCTCGTGTTTTTCACATTTCATTTGGGTGGTTCGGTGGTTGGTTGGTTGTTAATTGTTTTCACTCATACGCCTTTTGCATTGGCGTCCCTGTGATCTGATCTCCGATATAAAATTGTCCTAAAGCATTTTCCTGCTATAAGCCTGTGATGAGACAGGACCGTCACGGTCTGTGATCCTCGTTGCACCCAGAATCCCTCGTTTAGCGAGACGACGAACGCAGACGTCCCCGAAAAGATCGTGAATTTATTAGAACGAGGTTGGCATAGACTTTCCCCCTGCAACCGGGGCGGCGCTACGGTAACTCCACGGGTAAGGTGCTGTAGAGCTCTTCTTCCCTTCTCCAAGCCCAGAAACCAGCTGTATGCGCTAGACCGGTACTGGAACTATACATCTGCCGAAGTGTATGGTGATTCTTTGAAATTTCGTGAGACTGGAAACTCAACCTGGATATATCGAACCACAAAGAAATGTGTCAAGGTCAGACCAGGATAAAACTTGGTCCTGGTCTGTCCACCTCACATCCCAGCCCCACATTGTCTGTTTCAGACATCAGCTGTCTAGCGCGGGAATCACGGTAGCGTAGTGGCTAGACGCTGGCCTGCCGGCCCTGTTGTGATGAGTTCGACCCGCTTCGGGGTTGATTCTCATGGTTGTTCACGGGACATAATTTACATTGCGTGGTAATTTATGCATGTCCCATCCCATGCCGTCCCATGGGACTTTCCCATGGTATTCCCACGGGAATAACATTCCCATGGCCCAGCCTCACAGGCTTGTCCATGGGACATGTTTTTCTGTCCCACCCAATGGTAATTTATGCCTGTCCCATCGCGTCCCATCCCATCCCTACACTATTCAGAAAATTCCCCCTTTTTCCCCATGGGATTCCCATGGCCAAGTCTGCTGATTCGACTTTTAAAAATTTACCTGGGCTTCCAGATCGACTTAGCCGAAACTGGGTACCAGAAGATACCCTGGGAAGTAAACGTTACTGATCACATCACCGACTGATTGTTCTGTACAAACATTTATGCCCTTTGCACCCGAAGCTGGGTAAACGAGTCGTTTACTTTATTTGCTGACTGTCTTGCTCAGAAAGAGAACCGTTTGGAGGTTTTAAAAAAAAATGAGTTGAGGAACCAACTGGCATAATGTGTAGGTTCAAGCCTATATTTTCTGGTTATCTTATTAATGTGCCGTTAACCTAGAATATGTGAAGCCTTAAAATATCACAGCCGTACAGCAGTGTCTGCTAGGCGATCTTTTCTCAAACCCAACACAACACAACACAGACACGCAAGTGGCATGGCAAGGGCACCACTTCTGGCCTAGGGATACACACTTAGTCTCCTCCCATCTCCTCGCTTAACGTCATGTATGGCTTAGACAAAATGTCAAGCCGCTGTCTCGTTAATTAGTTAATTATCTTTCATTGTTCGCTTCACGTTATTATTGGTTACTTCCATCAGAACGTTTAGAATTATAATTCCCCGAGTCGAGGGGTTCGGGATCAGTTGCACGCGATTTGGAAGCATAACATTTTGCGTTAATTTCCATGGCATGAGACGGCCGTTCAGAAAACAATGGTAAACTATTGAACTAAAATTACCTAGTAAATTACAAATAGCCAATATATACTGCGGTTGGTTGCAACGTCCTTAAAGGACATGCAACTAAATTCAACATTTATTATTAAAACGCACTGGTTTTTCAGTTGTTGTTTTCTTGTAATGTGGGTCTCTTTAATGCATAGAAAGAAGTAGAGTGATGCATTGTTGAATGCTTGTCTGTGTTTTGTCTTTCCAGATCACCAAAAACTGGAAAGGGAAGCTCGGATATGCAGGTTGTTGAAGCATCCAAATATTGGTAAGTAGATATGTGTTTATGGCCGCACTGGGTCCTGTTTGTGTGTTTTAGTAATTAGAACAAAACATAAAACATTTTATTCTCTCTCTCTCTCTCTCTCTCTCTCTCTCTCTCTCTCGCTCTCTCTCTCTCTCTCCTTCGTCTCTCCACTACCTTTCTCTGTCTGTGTCTCTCACCTTCCTCTCCCTGTCTCTCTCTCGCTCTCTCTCTCACTCGCTCTCTCACTCGCTCTCTCATGTATATGTACACATCGTGCTGGCTCGCACAGGAACACGCACGCACGCACGCACACACACACACACACACACAACCACACACACGTGCTCTACTATCTCTGTATCTCTGCAGCTTGCCATTCTTTTACTGCTGACTGCCACCGAAAGTAATTGATTGTGGCACAGTGTAAGATATTCATACACTCATACACCTTCCCTCTCCTCCCCCATCTCTCTCTCTCTCTCCTCTCTCTCTCCTCTCTCTCTCTCCTCTCTCTCTCTCCTCTCTCTCTCTCCTCTCTCTCTCTCTCTCTCTCTCTCTCTCTCTCTCTCTCTCTCTCTCTCTCTCTCTCTCTCTCTTTCTCTCCATATTATATCTGCTTCATGTTGTTCTCGTGCTTACGAATATTCAGTCTTTCGTTTACAAAGCATATCTCGTCAATTCACTTCTCTTGGCTTGGTTCGTCTTAAGCATGACGTTAATTGCTGTGTCATTTACTCAAATCTGCGGTATTTCTGCCACGACTCCAGCTTCAGGGTCTAGCGGTTGTGCTGGAGTTGACTGCTACGTCCTGTAAAGGATATGCAACTAACATTCTTACATCTCTCCCGTGGCAACACGTGTATGTGAGTCGTGGACCACTTTACCACTTGCACTGACTGAAGAAGAAAATTGAGGCTGTTGAGCTTAAATGTTTCACCGCAATTCTTAATATGTCATTGACCAAGAAGAAGAAGCAACATATGGAAATCGACAAGATCTGAACATCAAAGAAAATTGTCTTAGAATATCATATCTCGGAAACTAAAATGCCGTGACCACGATAAGCGACACGGTGGTTTGCAATAAAAATGTTTTTTAAAATTTATTTTGCGTTAGTTCGCTTCGAACTTAAGCGTAGTTCATACACATGCTTTTTTTGCGTTTGCTTTTCCTATTACCAGTGTCCTCGCCAACAGGCGAACCCATTCCGACTTCTGAGGCACTTGTAATTTACGTCCCGAAGTCAAGGACGAGATGTCAACATTTTAGTCCAGCTGATCGGTGGAGGGGTTGAACCCGCTATCTCGGCATCAGCACACAGGAAGTTTAAAAACAAACGCTCTTATTCATTTGGCCATGCTAACCTCCGGAAAGAACAGTGATGCAGAGCGTGGTCCCTGGAAGAAGAGGCAGCACGACGGTAGACACAGGGCATTGCTGACAACTTGGTCATGGGGTCGCATGAGGCGGGGGACATGGTCAGGGATCGAGAGTCTTTTCGGCACGCAGATGAGAGCGACGTCCTGTAAAGGACTTGCTACATGATGATGGCAAAAGATCTACAACAATTGTTGGACACTGTATTAACAAAGAGTGCAAAGAAAGGACTCTCCTTGAGTATCAAGAAAACAGTAACAATGGTGATATAAAAAAAAAGGTGACACCCAAATGTGAAATAGAGATAGAAGGGAAAATCCTTAACCAAGTGGATACACTTAAATACCTAGGGGCATTTATAACATCAAATGGAAGATGTACAACAGAGATTAAGAGCAGAATAGGGCAAGCAAAAGCTGCATTTCAGAAAATGAAGAATATCTTATTCAATAAGTCACCATCATTGAATGTAAGAAAAGAGAGTGCTGAAGTAATATATAGAACCTGTTTTGCTGTATGGCTGTGAATCTTGGAATGTAAATGAGCAAATTAGGAAGAGATTGGAAGCAACAGAGATGTGGTTCCTGAGACGAATGTTGCGAATTCCTTGTACTGCCAAAGTAACTAACGATGATTGCCTGAAAGAGGCAAATGAAACTAGAACATTATATACAACAATAAGAAAGAGGCAAACATCTTTCTTTGGTCATGTGATGAGAAGAGAGGCATTGGAGAACATCGTGACAACTGGAAAGATCGAGGGGAAGAGAGACAGAGGCAGACCAAGAGTAATGATGCTGGATGGATTGAAACGGTGGCATGGAGGAATATCAGCAGTGGAGTTTATCCAGAAAACCAAAGTCCGAGATCTGTGGAGAGTCACGAACGCCTACGCGAGCCGGCATGGCACTTGATGATGATGATGACACGATAATGATGATGACACACACACCGTCTCTGTCTGTCTGTGTGTCTGTCTGTCTCTGTCTGTCTGTCTGTCTGTCTGTCTGTCTGTCTGTCTGTCTCTCTCTCTCTCTCTCTCTCTCTCTCTCTCTCTCTCTCTCTCTCTCTCTCTCTCTCTCTGACACACGCACACTCAGACGCATGTTCAAAAAGCATTATATGCGTTTCTGTGTCCCGTTTGATAGCGGGATTAGACTCGTTGTTTCATCCATTACTGCGCCGTTCCACATCGGCTGTTTACTGTTTAATTGCATTGCCTTTCTCGTATAATCCTGCATTGTTCCTAGTATAAGCCGTACACTTCAGCCCTGTAGCCACCTCATTGTTGTAGGCCCGTGTGTAGACAGAGCTGATGCGGCTTGTGTGTCTCTTGTAGTTCTGTTCCTTTCAATGGGCAATCGGAAACCTGCAAAGCTGAGACAATGGCTGGCCTTGAATTATGTTCAGTTTTATATTAGGAGCCACGCTTGCATAGTGGTTAGAGCCCAGCCCTTCCAGGAGAGTTCAGTCCCCAACCAGTACGGCTCTGGGATCGACCCAGCTTCATGGATAAAAGCACTCGCTTTAAAACTTCCTGTGTACTGATGCCGAGGTAGCGGGTTCAACCCATAAACCGGTCAGCTGGATTAAAAAGTTGACTTCTCGTCCTTGAATCAAGGGCGTAAATTACAAGTATCTCAGAAGTCGGAGTGGGTTCGCCTGATGGCGAGGAACACTGGTAATATGGGAAGCTAATTTAACCAGGATACCTGGACATTGCTCTTGCTCCCTGAACCATTTTGCTAATACCCGTGTAGTTGGTTCCCAGCTTTACCGTGCACGGTTCAGGACTTGTTTTTCTCCACCTGGACCTTATGTATACCTCCGCTGTGAGGAAGGGTTTTAGACGCAATACCGCTTTCGCAATACAACTGCGGCGATTTGATTGCAGGCCGTCCTGCGTTGGTTTTCATACAATGGTATGAGTGCCGGTCGTTCAGAAAGCAATGTCAAACTACTGAACGTAAACGCGCCAAGAGATCACAGACAGCTAAAATATGCTGGTGTTGTGTGCAACGTCCTGTAAAGGATATGCAACTAACTTGTTTACCTTATGCACTGTTTGCATGTATCTTCCCATTGTCAGCACCACTCTATGGTTAGATTATTAGTCATCGCTTGTGTGTGCTACCACCAGGAACATGAGCCGTCAGAACAGTAACATTCCACATACGTTAATCTGTGTGGAACATGTCTGTTGATGACAATTACATGCGATAGGTAATCTTGTTTAGTGTCTGTGTCGGTGAAATATTTTGGGTACACACCCCACAGGGTAACCGTGTGTAGGAGAGGTCATCAGCGTATTGTGGTGTTTATTTTGGACTTGGAAAAGGGGGGGGGGGGGGTATTTAGTGCTTACTTCGTGAAAAGAAGAAGTGGATAGACTCCTGTAATGTTTGGATAGCATCGTTGCTTGTTTGTTTAACCACACAGTTTGTGTTTTTTTCATTTTGGCAGACAATAAAATTTTCCCACTGCATACATGTTTTTATCTCCGTCTCTACCTCTCTCTCTCTCTCCTTCTCTCTCTCTGTCTCTCTCTCTCTTTCTCTCTCTCTCTCAACTCAGCTTTCTGACAATGCTATTTACAAGCTTGTTATTTCTCTCCATTATAACTTTAAAAAAAAATGACGATAAGAAATAAAGACATTTCTTTGGACATTGGTTGTGGAATGCTGATGATGTAAACAGTGTTAAGATGGATAAGTAAACAAAACCAAAACAGCTAGTTAGTTAGTTAGTCGCAGTTCCAACTTAACAGCAACGGGTCGTCCCCATTATGCTCCGTTCCTGTGCCAGTGAATATCACACAAAACGCTCCCCACTGCCCAATGTGAAAAGTGGAAAAGACAGGAGTCTCGACAAACAACAGCCCGCACAGATACAATGTGCATAATGCCGCCGCCAGAATGTCAACACACCAGTCTCCCACGAAACACCCAATTCACCTCTGATGGAACCAGCAGTCATTTTCCTATCTGGATGTTTCCTAGATGTTCACCTACACAGTCCACGAACATACAGTTCATCACCGACGGCAGTGGCAGTCAACCAGAAGCCCACCAGCCACGCATTTCTGCATAAGGCAAAAACTGGTCAACTCTGGGACATAGCCACCTGCCATCGCTCCGAACATGCAGTCACGTTCCAAAAACAAAAACTTGGGCAGATTCAAAAGCACTTCACACGAAACTCACAGCTCACAGTGTCGCGCCACGCACTCACTCAGTAGCAGGGCGACGGAACCATCAAGCCTCCTTAGTCGCCTCTTATGACATGCCTTGTAGGCTACAGTGTTGCTATTCTTTGCTTCCCTTATGGGCCCGGCCCCGGCAACACACGGGAGATCACCAAAACAGCTACGAAAAGGAAATGACCATTTCTTGAGAGGAAAGCATAAGCAACGTGAAGCTATATTTGTGACGTCATGTGATATAATTGATGTGGCCGAACTGGACATCCCGTATTCATTAAATGTTTGTGATTTTCTAGACAATTTTCCACTGCTGTCTGAAGGGCCAACGCTCATACCATTGCGAAAAAGAACGCAAAGCGATATACTCCCAAATCGCATGCTGATATCCTTGAACACGGTATGTCGGGATTATGAAACTGCGTTCAAACCTTTAAGCCACAGACGTCGATCACATATATCGTACATATCAGGAAGAGACAGGGCAATCAAACACTATACACACTAGCAGGTTTTCGGAAAAGTGATCAACCTCTGGTTATTGTTCTTGGAATGCCAGAGAAGATAGCCAGGGAAAGCGTCGTCCAACCGCCCTAGTGGACGGAGATGTAGCAAACATAGATAGTCGGAGAGAATGAATAACATTTTGGTTAAAATGGTGTAAGAGAATGCCTAGAAATGAAGATGAACTTGTAATTAAATTAGATAACAAAGGAAAGCCATGAACATCTTTGAGTGGATAGCTAAGGAATCTGAGCTGGGCATATATTAGCTGTCTCTAACGCAGATAAATCATACATATGCTCTCCTTGAGTTCTGGAATTTCAACTTAAAATTACTAGAAAACGTAAGAACCGTTGTACTAGAACTCCTCTACGGAGAGGAATGCTAAGATTGAACCAGTTCATGATCCAACTCGGCATATACAATAGCTGGGAATTCGCCGACATTGGTGATGTTTCCTCTGCAGGTTTGGTGTATTTCGTTGCCAAACAGAGAGTGGAAATCTGGCCCATAGGGGCGGCCCTTCGAGAAAAAACTATGGGGGACCAGTGAAGACCTCAAGTGAACAGTCTTGCCTCATGACCCATGCCGGAATAGACGCATAGCAAACGTTGATAGCAGAAGACGAAGAAGGAGAAGAAGGAGGAGGAGGAGGAGGAGGAGGCGGATAAGACGAAAAAGGAAGAGGGGGAGGATGAGGATGAGAAACAGGAGCAGAAAAAGTCAGCATAGACCAGTGCAATGTCCAGGGCTACCAGCGGGAAATCAGTTTGTAAAGCTGTTATGGACAAGTGTACATTAGAGTTGGAAGTCGCTGTTGTTCGTGCTCTCTGTCCGGACAGTTTGTAAATCACCTTACATGTACGTGTGTGTAAACTCAAACGACAGTATAAAATGCATGCTAAAAGTGCGGTGTTTTGTCTCGCTATGTAATGCTAGCCTTTCTTCCATGCTAAAAGTGCGGTATTGTGTCTCGCTATGCAATTCTAGTCTTTCTTCGACGTGTTGTTAACAATAATCTTGTATTCCTGTAGACCAGTGGTTCTCAACCGGTGGGGAATTCCTCCCCCAGGGGGGAATTTTAGGTTTTCCAGGGGGGGGGGGGGAGGAATTAAGATTATTTCAAGATCGCGTTAATACAAGAACCGATTACTTGATATTGTTTTTCACTTCATACTGTACGGTTCTGTACGCCTCACCCTTCGAAAATTCAATTTATAAAGTAAGAAGACCCACAAATCATGTTTTATGTGGACGTCTAGACTTGTTTTAGTATGTGCTATTAAATTTAGCTTCCATTATTACGTATACTGTGTAGGGGCGGGGGCGGGATTTTTAGGTAGAAATACGAAGGGGGGGGGGGACGACGTTCTGAAAATATGGTGAAGGGGGGCACGGGCCAAATTTTTAAATAGGAAATACGAAAGGGGGAGGGGGGAATGACGTTCTGAAAATATGGTGAAGGAGGGCACGGGCCAAAAAAGGTTTAGAACCACTGCTGTAGACGAATAATACATATGTTTAGCCATTGGTCGTTTTCATTTACTTGATTTATAATAACGGAGATATGGTTCCCTAGACTAATGTTGCGAATACCTCTGACTGCCAGAGTGGGTAATAACGAGTGCACGAAAGTGGCAAATAACAGTAAGACACTATGTACATCTATTTAAAAAAAAAAAAAAGATAAAGAGTGGCATGGGAAATTAGCGTCAGCAGATTTGATACGGACCACCAAGGACAGAGATCTGTGGAGGGGCATGAACACTTAAGCCAACTGACACGGCATAGGATGATAATGATGTTCTGTGTTTTCTATAGTTGGTCATTTTGTAACCAGAATAGAAGTCATATATCACAGAGGTTAATAACATTGTAACTCCAGCGACCGTGATTGCACATTGCTTGTCCATCTTTGCCGAAGAGAACCATATATTTATTCCACCAGCCCTTCATTGAGTCGGTGGCTGATAAGACCAGACAGAAGCCAGACATGACGTCTGTTACAATGAGGTCAATAGACGGAAGCAGTTCGACTTTGGTATGGCATGCCCCCGTCTAGTTTCTATCTAAACTGCTGCAAAGTCCCTGAAGCACGTTAACAAGCTATATATTTTTAAATATTATTTAACATAATAAAAACACTAACGAGAGGTTAATGATATAAATAAAAGTGAGTAGATGTAAATCCATGCGCGATTCTCATTGAGCCGCTGCGTGTAGTGTAACAGCTCAGGTCTGATTGAGAACTGACAAGTGTAAACTCTGAATAAGCAGTGAGCTGGGTTGATGCGTTTCTACAGCTATAGGAAGAATGTAGATGAGTTTCTACAGCTATAGGAAGAATGTAGATGGGTTTTTGTTAACGTCCCATAGATCCAGTAGCGCATGAGGTCTGCCGCTTTGTGATGTAGTGTCATGTGGAGTGTGATACGTGATAATTTTTGTCGGCTGTTGATTTCGAAACGAGGTTTTTGTTATTGTTTGTTATGATGAAGGTGGTTCCATACGAAATACTGCCACCGGGGTGTGAAGTGTTATGTCTTAGAATATTCTGGAGATACTGCCACCGGGGGTGTGAAGTGTTAGGTCTTAGAATATTCTAGAGATACTGCCAACAGGGGTGTAAAGTGTTAGGTCTTAGAATATTCTAGAGATACTGCCACCGGGGGTGTAAAGTGTTAGGTCTTAGAATATTCTAGAGATACTGCCACCGGGGGTGTAAAGTGTTAGGTCTTAGAATATTCTAGAGATACTGCCACCGGAGGTGTAAAGTGTTAGGTCTTAGAATATTCTGGAGATACTGCCACCGGGGGTGTAAAGTGTTAGGTCTTAGAACATTCTGGACCATGACATTGGGGTGAGGGGACCAGTTCCCGTATTTTCGTCGTCTAATGTTGGAACAATCTAACAATTGTCTGGTACCCTTTTATCTCATTTCTGTTACGTTTAGTCGGCCGCAGAGCCTTACTGGTAACAAACATTATCCTGCCTGTAGGGGGATTGAACCCTGACCAATGGCTTGGCAGGCAAGCGCACTCACTAACAGCCAAGCCATCGCCGCTCCTTTTTATAATCTTTTATAATGATGTAAGCTGTTTACGTTAGCTCTTGGTTGACCAGCAATGTGTGTATTATGATTGTTTCTTGTAGGCAAATAGAATCCGATTCTACTCGAGGTCTATTGTCATGAGCTGATGGATTACTTGATGTGAATCTGGTTAAACATAATCAATATATGTCAAAGAATCACTCTACCGAGCCTGGTTAAACATAATATATGTTATAGAATCATTATACCGAATCTGGTTAAACGTAATCAATATATGCCACAGAATTACTATTATCGAATCTGATTAATCATAATCAATACATGTTATAGAATCACTGTCACTGAATCTGGTTTAACATAATCAATATATGTTATAGAATCACTATACCGAACCTGGTTAAACATAATGTATGTCATAAATCATTATATCGAATCTGGTTAAACATAATCAATATATACGACAAAATTAATATTACCGAATCTGTTTAAACATAATATATGTTATAGAATCACTATACCGAATCTTATTAAACATCAATATATGCCAGAATCGCTTTAAAAAGGTCGCTTAAAAGTCGACAGGGTCGACTTCATTGCACCTGGTTTTATCCTGTATGGCTAGGTCTCTTTCCGCAGCGCGGAAGACGTCGCACAAAGCACGAACTCCGCAGCTCTAACGACGACCCAAAGACAACTTGAAACATTAAAGTTCTTTGTGATGCGCTTATTTTCCTGATATTTCTTTTAAAAATGATTCGACCTGACAATTATGAACATGTGACTGCAGCACAAGTGATTCTTGTAAAGAAATTGGCACAATTACAAGAAAAAAAAAAAAAAACAGGCCTCGCGCAAGCACGCTCATATCTCAAACGCACACGCTCTACCCACACACATACACGCTCACCCGCACACTCACGCTCCACCGCACACACTCTCACCAGCACACGCACACAATTCCCGTGTTTCACGTTGACTGACAAGCGGATGTCTTCATGGACATGGGAGAAAGGTGTCCTGTGTTAACGCAACTCTCAAAAATATAAGATCATTATCGAAATGTGCAAAAATCATGCGTTGGCTGGACTGGAGGAGAGCTTGTGCAAGCATGCGTGCTTCTTCAAATACGATTGCTGGCGTTAAATGGGATGTTTTTAACAATGGGAAGTTTGTGATTGAGAAATTGCATTCCGGGGAGTATATAAATAGCAAACCTGGCCTCTTTGTCGATGCTGTCGTAGGATTGCGCAGGGTTTGTTAGGTTTTCACAAATGACTGGCACCTAACAGTGGTTTGTAAATTGGAGTTAGGGAGACTTTATTTCCAAACGGGGCTCTGGAACATGCATTCCTAACATGTATTCCCTAACCCTAACCCAGACCCTAACGCAAACCCTAACCCTAACCCCATCCCTAACCCTAATCATACACAATAGCACATGCTTGTCTTCTTTATCTTATATTATATGTGTGTATATATACTTAATGCATTATACTGCGCCCCCCCCCCCCCCCCCAATGATATGCCAGTTTGTACTGCTCTCTAATATAGAAGATATAGACGTCACGTCACCAGAACCGTTTGAGAAGAAACACTTCGTTGGAGTTATACCTCTCTATAGCGCAAAGTCTGGGCTGAATTTTAGAGAACATCTGTTGCCCATGCATAATGATTCCCTTTCTAGGCCTGCCTAGTTTATTTCAGAGGAAAAATAATACCAATATGTCTCGAACAAGACAATCTGCAGAAACTGCCGGTTCAGTAATTTCAGAAATACTCGGTCACATTATTATGAAACTTTGGTCATCTCGCTTCGCTACCACCTTTTCTTGCATGGAAACAGATGTAATGTCTCTTTGACCAACTGGTTCAACTTCATTGCTTGCTTGCTTGTGTTCGTTGGCTTGAGCTCCAACGCGAAGTCCTGTATGTCGGATGAAGGCATATTTTTGTCCAACATCAGTGTGATGTCATACAGGACCTGAGGTTTGCGTGAGTATCCGATGTCCCATGTCTGGCTTACTGGTGTGCAGACTGGTGGTTCCTTGCCGTACAGGCAGATACTCTCCGACTTCGGAGGAATCGGTGATCCTACTGACTTTAGCCAGGACCCTAAAGGGACCTGTTGCCCAGGACACTCGACGAGGACGCGTCAATTGGTCTTGGCCAGTATATAACCCGGCCCTGGTGCCTTAGAAACACCTCTGTGTCCCGGTCACCATCATTCATTCATTCAGTAGCATGTCCTTTGCAGAACCCAGCTCCCATAACAACCTTCCGGAAAACTTCTCGATCACAAGCAAGATGTCCCGCGTCCGATACACCCATCTGGAGATCATCCGCCACAGCCTACACCCATCTTCTCTTTGGCCTTCCGATTCCTCTCTTCCCAGACATATACCCCTCCATTGTTGTTCTCTCCAAACTTTCATGACGTGTCAAGTGACCAAAATATTTCAATTTTCTAATGTTTTATCGTCTTTAATAGCCAACCGTCTTCAATATTTAGCTCTTGAAGTATGGATGCATTTGTTATTTTCTTTACCCAAGATATTCTTAGAACTCGTCTATAACATTTGTATTCAAAGGCATTTATGCGCTGTTCAGCTTGTTTAGTAAGTGTCCAGATCTCACATGCGTATGTTGCAATGGGAAAGATGCATGCTCTTAAAAATCTAAATTTGTGTAGTTCTATCTGTCCCACTCCATAGTTTATTCACTTGTTTTAGTCTTTCAAGAGCAATTGATAGTCGTCTTTTAATTTCTTTCATTGTATCACCGTTGTTGGTAATCAATGACTCAAGATATTCAATATTTTCCACCACTTCTAATCTTTCCTCATTAACATATATTTCTCTCTCCATCGTAGTTTAATCTGTATGCGTTATCTTTGTTTTTGCTATGTCAAGATATAATTTGTGATTTTCACTATTTCTTTGGGTTGAGGTTATTAAGTTTTCTATACCATTCTGTGATGTGGATAGCAATAGTATATCATCAACATATCGAATCTCTGGTATTTCATGAACACCGATATTTAGGGCATCATATCCCTGGTTATATAATCTCTGACATTTCTCATTATATTTTCGGCATACAGGTTAAACAAATAGGGTGACAGTACACAGCCCCGACGGACTCCTTGTTTGATGTCAAACCAATCTGGTGTCTCGCCATCTATTCTAACCGCTGCTTGCTGGTCTACATAGAGCATTTTTATGAGATGGACTACATGTGATGGAAAGCCCATATTCCTCATGATTTCCCAAAGTTTCTGATGTTGTACACAGTCAAATGCCTTTGAATAATCCACAAGACGTGAGAATAGGTTTACATTAAATTCTCTGCACTTCTCTATTATTAAACGCATGTTGAGTATGTGATGTCTTGTTCCTCTTCCTTGTCTAAATCCAGCTTGAACAAGTTAATCTCTTCTTCAATTTTCTTAGGAAGTCTTCCCATTATGGTAGTAGTAGTTTTTTACTTGCATGACTGATCAAGGCAACAGTTCTATAGTTGTATAATTTCAGGTTACCCTCTTTTGGTATTGGAATGAAGATAGTTCTCTTCCAATCTTTTGGCGATATACCATATTTTCCTATCTTTTTACATAATGCGTGATAGATTTGTATGCTTTCTTCCCCTCCCGATTTAATTAGTTCAGATGGTATCTCATCACTTCCTGGTGATTTACCATTATTCAGGTTCTTTATTGCCCATGCAATTTCATCTAATGAGGGTTCAGGTTCTGTCTCTGCTGTCATTGATTCATGTATATCATTCATATCCTCACAGCCATTCATATCATACATTCCACTGCAGTGTTCCTGCCATCTTTCTAGAATTTGTCAAGGTATTTCCCAAATTGTCACAGATAACATTTAATTGAGGTTGACCATTTTTTGTCAGTAATTTCATTTCTTTGAACATTTCGTAATCTCTTCCATTCTTATGATAGTTCTCTATTTTAATACAACAATCTTGTATATATTGATTATTTTCCTTTCTTGTGTTCTTTCTTATTTCTCGGGTTAAAGATTTGTACTTCATCTTGCTGTTAACAGATTCATCTCCTTTCTTTTTCAGTTCCCTTAGTTGTTTTATTACCACAGAGGGTCAACTACAGAGCTGAATTGTTGGAGAGATCCTGACTGGGTCGACCCCAGAGCCATACTTGTTGTCATTACTAGGAAGTACACTCCGGTACACCATTACGTTAATATTTGATACCATCATCAGCATCCTCAAACGGTTCCTCAACTATCATGGTTCTCCACCGCTCCCTTTATATATCAGTGTATATCAGTTTATGTGCTAATATCTGCCCATGTTATAATAAAAGTCATTCAGAATTGTCTGTGCCTACTTTCCTCTGTCTCTTTCCCCTTTTAATCTCACCAGTTATTACAATATGTTCCAGTTTTCGCCACTTTGCTATATTTTGAACATTGTTCTGTAGTATTCACCTCACGAGGTACCCCGAAACATGTCAGGCATTAAATCTTGCAATATATTGTTTGTGTCTTCATTATTCAAATGAATGTGTTCTCCTACATTCACCACTTACTTATCTCATTCAGTGCAAAACATAAAGTAGATTTGGACCAACAAGGCACACAATCAAATAAACAAGTATTATAATGTAAATTCCCGTTCACTGAGCACTGAAATTGCGGAGGATACCACGAAACAAAACAAATAACACTATGACCCTAGTACTTTCCACTATCTCTTTCCTCCTTTAATCTCACCAGTTGTTACAATATGTTCCAGTTTTCGCTACTTTGCTATATGTTGAACATTGTTCTGTAGTATTCACCTCACGAGGAATGTCTTTGGAGTGTTTATCTAGTTGGTCATGCGTCGAAGTACACTTGTTCCTGCAGCGAGGCGCTGTGGCCATTTGGAGATGACAGGTTAGAATCCTGGTCAGCAACTATAGCTTTCAAATTGTATGTTGTCTAGTGCGTTCTCTAGTCTCTACTTCCTTCTTCTCCTTCTGTGAGCGCAAAGCAATACTATGTGTGTTTATTTATGTAACTATGACCATAGTATGGCAATACATTATCCTTCTGTCCAAATGAAAGGTCACATTTGGCAATATGTTATCCTGAATCAGTACTGAATCAGTTAATTACCATCGAACAGCGTGAACAATCCATGAACACGCTGCTTCAGTGAAACACGAAAACACCATCCCACCCGACACGCAAGACATCACACAGAAAAGAGTCCTTTCCATCAGTAGAAGGAGCAACAGGTAGCTGGCATTCGTTGGTTGTACTGCTAGTGAAGTTGCGTCCTTGGCACTCCAGGGTGAGTTCATTGGCCTGTGTCCACACGCACGCACAAAAGCTGCTGGAGACTGTTGTTAGGGCACCACACTGCTGGAGATGGCAAGCAACAATTCATTAAAACGCGCCACTCCGCACCGTGTGTTATTACCTATCTCGCATCTGGATAATCTCACCTTTCTCCCGTGGGAGCGCAATGGCTAGCGCGCCTGCCTGCTGGTTCCGAGGTATATGTTTGAATCCTCCATCGAGACAGATTTTTACAAATTGACCTAGTCGATCTAGCTTAAAATTAGTACCCGTAAATGTCCCAGAAAGAAAAAAGGACCGGCTTGAATTAACCACACCACCCACCGAGTGTCGATTTGTCTTTACAAATATGGCGCTGGTACCATACACCCTTTAGCGTCAACGAGTGTAAATGATTCATTGACTTGATTTATATCTCAGATGTCACGGACAATTAGTGGGCAAGTGAGGAATTATGTGGAAGCTGCAGAGATGTGGTGTTATACGACGGGAAGTCAATATGTTAGCCACAAATGGCTGTAGAAAAATAATTCAATATGATAACAACTTGAAACCAGTTTATTTTTATACATACATTGTCCCTTTATTTCTCGACATAATTTCCACTAACATTTATGCACTTATCCCATAGTGTTATCAGTCCTCCCAAAGCGGCTGCATAGAACTGCGTGCTTTGTTTTCTAAACCACGTTTTCACTTTACATTCAACTTCAGCGTCATACACGAAATGTCTCCCGCCAAGGTGGGTTTTCAGTGGACCAAAAAGGTGGAAATCGCTAGGGGCTAAGTCGGGTCTGTAAGGTGGATGTTCCAGAAATTCCCACCTTAGTTGGTTAATTTTCTCCGGCGTTAATCGGGCCGTATGTGGTCTTGCATTGTCATGAAGAAGCAACACTCCTCTAGTCAGTAGTCCTGGAAATTCAATCGATCATGCATTATGCTGTATGCTGAACCATGTGAGCACCCTATTGCAGATGCTGCAGATTCTATCGTTACTCGCCTGTCACCTCTAATCATCTCCTCCACCCGCTGTACGGATGCTTCTGTTGCAATCTCAACAGGACGAGCAGATCGGATTTCACCAACAATTTTAGAGCGTCCTTGAGAAAATTTTTCTATCCAGCTATGCACCGCATTTGTCATCATACACAGGAAGCAGTTCCTTATGAATGTTCTTTGCAGGCAGTCCTTTGCTCCCCCCCCCCCCCAAAAAAAAAAAAAAAAAAAAAAACCGCACAACAGCACGTTACTCTTTGGATTTACACTTTGTAAATACAGTCGCCATTTTGTTTATGCGCTGCGAATGCGCATGAGACACCTAGCGCCACCTAAGAAACGGGAATATAAAGTTCAATGTTGCTGTCACCTAATGACACCTGTAAAAAACACCAACCTGCCATCCCACAGAACTGTGTGACTTACTTATTGACTCACCCTCGTTGAGGTGTGATGAGAACCCCGTTGGACGGTTATATAGAGCAATGAAGCGGTCTTGAAAGACGTTAACTCACAAAGAGAACTATTTACTCGCATAAGAAAAAAATACTTCACATTCTTTGGGTATATCATGAGAAGGTTAAAGCTGAGTATGTCGTCCCACTGGAATGCTGGATGGTAAGAGAAGCAAAGAGAGAGACCATGAGAAAAAATGCTAGATAGTTTGACATGAAGGAACGTGGGTATCAGAAACTATTGGCAGCAGAAGAGACAGAAGGCTGTGGACAGACATGATTTCCCACTGGAATGCTGGATGGTAAGAGAAGCAGAGAGAGACCATGAGATAAAATGCTAGATAGTTTGACATGAAGGAACGTGGGTATCAGAAACTATTGGCAGCAGAAGAGACAGAAGGCTGTGGACAGACATGATCACCAACGCCACACGACGAGAAGAAGATAAGCCCGTTGCCGTGCCTCTGTTGACACAATCACTAATATTCAACATATGATTAACGAATGCTATCATGCAGCTAGCAAGTGATTTCCGCGTGCGAATTGATTACAGTCCTAACTCTCTGAGCGCATCAGTATTCATATTGACAAATAGCAAAGTACAGAAGCCAGAACTGCTGGGGGTGCCAGTATGACAGAACTCACTAATTGGAAGTCAGGGGAAGCCACAGTAAATGACAGCCTATGGATGAGTGTTTTGCGTTCCCGCGGGAGCCGAGGGAATTGATTGATGCAGTTAAGCTTGGCACAAACTGGGAAAATATTTCTCATGTTTCCATGGTAATGGATGCCGTTGAGCTTGCTTTTCTCTGAGTTCCCCATTCCCGCCGCTTACAGATCACTACGTTATAAATGCGATTTGGTAGTGTGTGAGAGAGAGAGAGAGAGAGAGAGAGAGAGAGAGAGAGAGAGAGAGAGAGAGAGAGAGAGAGAGAGAGAGAGAGAGAGAGAGAGAGAGAGACGTTATCTTGTCTCATCTCATTTCATCTTATCTTGTTCCTCTTGTAATTTACGGTGTCGAGGTGAAGCATAAACAGCGGGAGAGTGCCCGTTTATGGGCTTCATATATCGAGATTCCCATGGATTCTGTTATTCCCTCTCTCCATCCTTTACCGTTAGCTGTGTGGCGGCATTTAATGCAGATAGCAAGCAGATATCGACACGCGCAACGGGATTAAATAGCTTAGGCGATCATGGCCGAGGTGAAGCATAAACAGCGGGAGAGTGCCCGTTTATGGGCTTCATATATCGAGATTCCCATGGATTCTGTTATTCCCTCTCTCCATCCTTTACCGTTAGCTGTGTGGCGGCATTTAATGCAGATAGCAAGCAGATATCGACACGCGCAACGGGATTAAATAGCTTAGGCGATCATGGCCGTCCACAGCTCTTGGTTTGCACCGCACTCTGCAATACGCCATTATGCAGCACACACGTTTCACGTGATGAATCCAGCTTCTTCCTGTCTGTAATATTGACTAAATATCCGAAGATGTTTGGTGTGCCAGAGATGGAAACAGCTGCTTTTATTTAGTACGGCCGATGTGCTGTTTCTAAGAGCCGCATGGTGATACTGCTCGTTTCCCCTCGCCATTCGGTCTGTATCAGTGATGGGAGGTGTTGTTGTTTCTACTCACTCGCCAGTCGACAAAAGACCTATCAGCAATGATCTATTGCACGCTGTCTGATCCATGGCCCAGAATTAACTGGACCTTTGTTTTCAGCATATTCAGCTCTCTGTGACGAAGCCTCGGTCCCTTAACAGTTGCCTCTTGCCAAGTCTGCCATGAATATGCATCTTTTATTTGTCATAGTTTTCTGTCTCTATTTCTTCCTACCCCCTCCGTCTCTCTGTCAACATCCTCCTCTCTGTGTCTGTTTTGTTTACAGAGGGTTAAGTAACTGGGGGAAGAGAAGTGTTTGCTTAATGATTGCTTAATCAGTTTCTAGACAACAATAGCATCGATTGTGGCCTGTCTGGAAGCGATGAATAAGAACTAAACTATGGTTAGAAATGAATAAAACATACACACGGCGAAATGCGTGCAGCAATTCTGTTGCCGTATACTCTTAAATAGAGTAAATTCCACAAGTAAACATATATTGTCTAAATGCTTGTGCCAGGGCAAGTCGCTTAGTATTACATGCTCTTACTCCTCAACGCAGGAATCCTGGTTGTTGTGATACTGGGGAGTGTAATACGAATTTCACAAGTAAAGAGACTAAGTGCAGGTAAAGGGATCATGAAGTCTTCAAAGAAAACCTTTAGCTTCAAATATGAAGTGGTACCAACCACGTCCTTCGAATTGTTCATTCTCATACGACATGGATAAAAGGGAAGTGATGTCAACACTCTTTTCATAGTAGTATGAAAGCAACGCACATATTTGGATTATGTACGTCACGTTTCCAAGGGAGAGTGAAGGATTATGTTCCGAATGTCTACCATCAACGTGACCATTTGCCCCTCCAAATGTGCAAGACTCTGAGCAGGCTTCATCACAAGGGAGAGAGCATGAGCCTCGGCAAGGTGAGGAGAAATCTCGCCCCGAACGAGATTTGTCATCTGTTCGGACATTTCAAAGACGCTTTGCCCAGGTGACTTTTATTGGCTGGACAGGGCCGTTTGTAGGAACCACCAAACGCAGCCTTTTGAGACAGCTACACTTGTATAGTCTGCAGCGGTCAAACCTTCATAGTCAGTTGCTTCGTAGGTTACACTGATAAATCCTCTTTAGCCGCTTGCTTCGTAGGTTACATTGATGGATCCTCTTTATTCGCTTGCTTCGTAGGTTACATTGATAAATCCTCTTTAGTCGCTTGCTTCATAGGTTACATTGATACAATTTGCTTGCCCCCCCCCCCCCCCATATTCATTCATTAGCATGTCCTATGCAGGACCTCGCTTCCATAACAACCTTTCGGAAAACTGCTCATCATTAGTAAGATGTCCCGCGTCCGATACACCCATCTGGAGATCATTCGCAACATCCTGCACCCATCTTCTCTTTGGCCTTCCTCTTCCTCTCTTACCAGGCACATGCCCCTCCATTATTGTTCTCTCCAAACTTTTATGACGTTTCAAGTGTCCAAAATATTTTAATTTTCTTTAATAGCTTCTTCAGTATTCAACTCTTGAAGTATGGATGCATTTGTTCTTTTCTTTATCTAAGATATTCCTAGAACCCGCCTATAACATTTATACCCAAAGGCATTTATGCGCTGTTCAGCTTGTTTAGCAAGTGTCCACGTCTCACAGGCGTATGTTGCAATGGGAAAGATGCATGCTCTTAAAAATCTAATTTTTGTATTTTTATCTGTCACACTCTACAATTTATTCAGTTGTGTTAGTCTTTAAAGAGCAATAGATATTCGTCTTTTAATTTCTTTAATGTGTCTTTAATTTCTTTAATGTGTCACCATTGTTGATAATCAATGACCCAAGATATTCGAAATTTTCCACCACCTCAAATTTTTCCTCATTAACATATATTTCTTTCTGTATAGTAGCTTTATCTGTATGCATTATCTTTGTTTTTGCAATGTTCAGATATAAGTTGTGACTTTCACTATTCCTTTGGGCTGAGGGTTTCTATACCATTCTGTGATGTGGGTAGTAATACTGTATCATCAGCATATCGAATCTCTGGTATTTCATGACCACCGATATTTATGGCATCATATTGCTCCCTGGTTATATCATATCTGACATTTCTCATTATATTTTCGGTATACAGATTAAACAAATAGGGGGACAGCACACAACCCTGCAGGACTCCTTGCTTGATGTCAAACCAATATGATGTCTCACCATCTATTCTAACCGCTGTTTGTTGGTCTAGATAGAGAATTTTTATGAGTTGTACTACATGTGATGGAAAGCTCATACTCCTCACGATTTCCCATAGTTTCTGATGTTGTACACAGTTAAATGCCTTTGAATAATCCACAAAACATCAGAATAGGTTTACATTAAATTCTCTGCACATCTCTATTATTACACGCATGTTGAGTATGTGATCGCTTGTTCCTCTACCTTGTCTAAATCCAGCTTGAACCACGTTAATCTCTTCTTCCATTTTCTTACGAAGTCTTCCCATTATGATGTTTATTAGATTTTACTTCCATGACTGATCAGGGAAACAGTTGCATAATTTCAGGTTGCCTTTTTGTGGTATTGGAATGAAGATAGTTCTCTTCCAATCTTTTGGCCGTATACCATACTTCCATATCTTTGCACATAATGTGTGATAGATTTGTATGCTTTCTTCTCCTACCACTTTAATTAGTTCAACTGGTATCTCATCACATCCTGGTGATTTACCATTCTTCAGGTTCGTTATTGCCCGTGCAATTTCATCTAATCTAACACACACACGCACGCACGCACGCTCGCACGCACGCACGCTCGCACGCACGCGAGCACACACTCTCTCTCTCTCTCTCTCTCTCTCTCTCTCTCACACACACACACAGACACACACACACACAGACACACACACAGACACACACGCACACACACACATATTATGAAATTCATAAACGGGCAGTCTTTCACTGTTTATGCTTAAAAAAAAAGGCTTCATGTCCTTCACAGGACGTAGCAGTCAACCCCAGCATTTTCACTGGTCGTGATTCCTGGGCAAATTTTATGTTCAGTAGTTTGCCATTGCTTTCTGAACGACCGGCGCCTATGCCGTTTTCGAAAAAAATCTGCACCGCTGTGTTTCGAACCCGGGTATACTGGCTCACAAACCGCGTTCGCAAGCCCTTAGCCACAGAGACTGGTTGAGTTTTATGCTACATCTCGACAAAATGAATAAAATGAGACTCTCTCTCTCTCTCTCTCTCTCTCTCTCTCTCTCTCTCACACACACACACAGATATATATATATATATATATATATATATATATATATATATATATATATATATATATATATATATATATATATATATATATATAATTTATATAATGTCTTCAGCTATTGTATGTCAGATTCTCGAGTAGTAAGGGAAGGAAGAGGGTTGTTTACCTCGACTGTACATTCCTGGTTACAATCTGACATACTTGTAACCAGCGTGAGTTTTGGCACTCGGAGAATTTCAATAATATTAAGCGTTGAATGTCCCGCAAAGTTTTGGTGGCACGCCAGTATTTTCTGAGACCCGCTGCACGCTGTTTCTTTTCCCGTTCTCCTGTTCTCGGCTCAATTTTGGCTCTGCCTTTCTCCCTGTTATATGTTTTCATCTCTGCCACTCTCATACACACAACTTTGCAAAGTCTGCATGTTTCAGTAGAATTACCTTTTACACAAAAGAATTTGCTGTTGCCTATTTGTCATTTTATTTGTAATTTTCGTAGCAAGTAATTTACCGTAATCTGTACAGCGTATCTTGCATTGCTTCCACTTTTCCTTACTTTTGTTCTTCTCGCCCTGTCGTCACCTTCTGATGTAGTCACAGGATATCTCCTTGACTGTATGTTGTGTTTCTGAATGTGTTTGTTTGCTGATGACGGCTAATCGCCGCAACGTTCTGTATGTGTCTTAACTCTGTTATGTAAAGCTGCACTACTTTGTGTCATTTTATATTGTTCTTGCTATACGTTGCACGCCGTCTTTGTTTTCTTGTGCTGCTGCTGCTTCTCTCCTATTTTTCCTCCTGCTTTTCTTCTCTCCTGTTTTCTCTCCTGCTTCTCTTTCTCCTTCTGTTTGTGCGTCTGTCCTTCCTACTCCTGGCGTTTGACCCCGGATTTATAGTGCGAATTTATCAACATCTGTTTTGTCTTCACAAACCACGATTGAAGACCGTCTGATATCACTTCTGTCTGTGGTATTCAGTCTCCAGGCCGTTAATCAGTCTAAGTTGTACAGTATTCTCACCTCTCATTATACAGCAAATAATGTAAACTGGTTACATCCCGTGTCTGATTAAGCATATGAGCGCAGCAGTTAGCCTATTGACATACCCACACAGATGTCGTCTGCAGTTTAATCCCAAAATTGAGGGAGGGTTTGTTGGCAACCTAGCTGCTAGGGACTCGGCACGAAAAATGGACAGACGTGGATATCAAGCATGGACACCTCTCTTAAGGACTTAATGAATATACCGCCTGGGTCAGACCGGGATTCGAAGCTGCCAGCAATCGAATGTTTTCTTGAAGAGCACCAGGTGGAACACTTACCATGGACGAGGCAGATAATTTGAAGACTATAACGACTGTTAGTTAAAGCTACAGTTTGATGTTAGCATGGACAAAGTAGATAGTTTGAAGACTAGACTGCTATTTGAAATCACAATTTGATCTCAGCATGGACAGGGCAGATAGTTTGAAGCCACAATTTGATCTCAGCATGGACAGTCTCTGTAAATCAGCATTTACATCTTATATTTGCTGCAGGCGACGGAACATATATGTGTTTGTAAGGAGCTTCCTCGTATGATTCTTCTTCTTCTTCTCCTCATTCCCTCCACCTCTTCTTCTTCTTCTTCTCCCCTCCCCTCTTCTTCTTCGTAAACCTTCCGACGTCATTATGAATAAATGCATACAAAACAGCCTTAAACTTGAGCTTGTTGACATCTCTGTAGAGTTTATTCTCAGATGGAGAGGCTGTTTGCCAGAATCATTTTCTCTGTTCTGCATATGCTGGACACTCCTGCAACAAATGTTTAGCTGTTATTTTACGAGTCCCACAGTTACATTCACTAATATCTCCCATCTTTGGTTTACCAATCATGTTATTGTAACAGTCCCACAGCTACATTCACCAATGCGCCCCCCCCCCCCATCTTTGGTTTACTAAACATGTTCTATTTCAGCCAGTTGTGTTCTGTGTGAAGTCTGACAATTGTTACTTGTTCTCGTCAGTGGAGTTAGTGATATGCTTCATGTTTCTGATCGCCTGGATGCTCTGGTTTCCACCCATATGATTCATAAAACCAAAATCCAAGTCTTGTTGTCTTAATGACATGTAAACAGCCGTGACTGTTCAGCCAGGGTTGCTCGAAACTTGACATTCCGCTGTTTTATTAAGTGAAATAACTGATGTATGTGTTAGTTCAGAGTGAGTCAAGAAAGTAAGTTTGAGTCTTTCTTTGTGTTGTCATGTTATAAGCAGCGCATACCAATGTCTTAGGTAGTATGTGCTCTTGTGAATGTTTTAAGTGATAACATTTATAACCATGAAGTAAGTGAGTTTAAGTGTTAACATGAACAATCAAGAAGCGAAGAAGTTAAGTGTTATATTTTAACATCAACAGTCATATAGCGAATGCTTTAAGTGGTAACATTAAGTTGAGTTGAGCTAAGAACCGACATTACTCCAGTCATGACATTTCCGTACGCGCCCCGTCCCCTTGTTCAACAGCCAGCGAAGAGTCATACTACTGATCCTTCCCACTGCTATCTGACTGAAAGTTCTTCTGGTCTTCCCTCTCAGTTTTGAGATTTTTCCAGCACCCCTGCCAATCTCCCCGCAATATCATTCTTTCCACATACGAGTTCTCTGTCTGTTCTCCAGCTTCTCCACCTGGTCTCACTGCCGCTCGATCACCTCTCCCTTGTCCATAGGCAATACATCACCAAGAGGTTCATTCCCTGCCAGCCCATCAGCCTGTTTATTCCCCCCCCCCCGCACTCCCCCGTGGCCAGGGCAGAAAATCCATACAATGCTTACAATCTGTAACCTCTGCCGCGAAGAAAGCCATTCCACACGAAACATTCCTTTCTCCGCCTTACTAAGCATACTCCTTGAGTCCATAATGAAGGCTGCTGTTACTGCTTCCACCTTCATTCTCATGCTGGAGGTCGTAGTCTCAAATGCCAGACTCCTTTTTCAAGCATCGTCCATTAGCCTTCGCGATGAAACTCCAACCACCGTTTTAACATCAACAATCATCTAGCAAAGGAGTTAAGTTTTAACATAACAAGTCATTCAGCGAATGAGTTACATGTTGAGACACATTGCCATACATTGAATTAATTTTAAACATAAATAATCATCTTAGCGAATTAATTAAGTATTAACATCAACAATTGTGTAGCGAATGAATGCAGTTTTCGCGTCAATAATCCAGTAACGGGATGTAAATATTAATATAAATAATCAAGTAGCGAATGAGAAACGTTTTAACGTGAGTATCATGCAGCGAGTGTAAATTTCAACATCACTAATCAAGTTGCGAATAAGAAGCTTTAACGCCAATAATCTTGCAACGGGTTAAATATTAACATAAATAACCATGTAACGAATGAGTGAGATCTTAACGTCAGTAATCATATAGCTAATAAGATGATAAGTTGTAATATCAGTAATAATATAGTGAATAAATTCAGTATGAACATAAGCCATCTCTCAGAACAAGAAGAAACATTTAAAAAAAAGTTAGTTGCATATCCTTTAAAGACGTTGAAGTCAACCCCAGCAATTGTTAGCTGTTTGTGATTTCTTGGCAAGTTTACATTCAGCAGTTTGCCATCACTTTCTGGACGACCGGCACTTATATCATTGTATGACAACCAACACAAGGCGTGTGCTTCCAAATCGTCCGCAGCTGTGTTACGAACGCGGTATGCGGGATTACACATTGCGTTAGTAACTCATTTGCTGCAGCGCTGGCGCAAACATACTGATATTTATTGTGTAGCTGATAAACCTTTTGGTAACGACTGAGTTAACTTGTCCTGTTTTTGTTGGTATTGGGTCTAAGAAGGTGCAGCCCTGTTGTGAGGAGTTGACGTATTTACCAACATGTTGTCCATTGCTATGGCATATTATATCGATCGGGAAGTTGCTTTCCTAGGGTGAGCAAATATCGCTGTGTCACAGCACCAGTGTGCCAGGATCGATTGGGATTTTCATTTCATTCTGAAGCATTTAGCAATTGTAGTAGCAGTCACAGTTCGTTATTGCAGACATTAACAATAAAATCTCCACACTTTTCAGTTGCAAGTCGTTTTAACTTGTGGCAAGCTGGCAATTCGTTTTAACTTGTGTTATGAGCGATATCAGCTCTCCTTGTACACGTTTTCTATCTCTATATTTATATATCCGTTTGTCTTCCTGAATGGCTGCCAACCTGCTTGCTTGCCTACTTGAATGTTTGCCTGTCTGCTTGACTATGCGTCTCTCTCTCTCTCTCTCTCTCTCTCTCTCTCTCTCTCTCTCTCTCTCTCTCTCTCTCTCTCTCTCTCGTTCTCTCCTCTCTCTCTCCTTCTCGTTGCCTACCTTTCTGTCTGTGTGACTGCCATTTTGTCCTTCCAGCCGAACCCATCAGTCGGTCTGCTTATTTGCATGCCCATCCAACTGTCTGCTTATTTGCATGCCCATCCAACTGTCTGACTGCCTGCCAGTCTGTATATGAGCCTGTTTATCTGTCTAACTGCCTGCCTGCCGGTGAATCGCTCTTTCTAAACGGGCCGCTCTGACAAGCACGCTCACCCAACTCATCGACCGTGCTTCTCCATATTCTGAATCGCCCGCTTAAAGGAGCAGACTGAATAAGACAAACTAGCAACTCATGGAGAGACAGCGAGGAGTAGAAGGAGAGGACAGGAGAGATGCCTGTATGCATTCAGTCACAATCCTGCTCATCCACAGAGCCCAGAGTGCTCACTGATTGGTGCTTTTGCGCGTGCAGATTATTACATTGGAACAGTAAGAGATGTTTGCCGATCTCTTCACTTGTTTTCAAATTAGAATAATTTCCTTCTCTTGTTTGTGTTCAAATTGTAGCATTTCCTTGTTTTTATTATGTGATCTATAAATCTGCCGAGCCGTGATGGCAAAGTGGTTACTGTTGTTACCTACACAGACAATGGCCTCGGTTCAATCCCCAGGGAAGGGTATATTAATTTTCTTTCCGATTGCAAATATTCGCCTTTCGACTTCATTCCATCATTATTTTATTCTACGTTGTGTTATTATATTTTATTTGTTTCCTTGCATGCATTGATGACCATGTGAGGCTGTGACCAGCATAAACAAGATGATTAAAACCCCCTTTAACCTACACCGACTCCGTTTGAGGACACATTCTATGGAGAAGTAACTCCTAGTTTCTTTGCATAGATTAATGATGGCATCTGAAGTTGTACGAAGAAGAAGAAGAAGAAGAAGAAGAAGAAGAAGAAGAAGAAGAAGAAGAAGAAGAAGAAGGAGGAGGAGGAGGAGGAGGAGGAGGAGGAGGAGGAGAAGAAGAAGAAGAAGAAGAAGGCCTGTTTTACGTTTATTATCCCTTGATCCGTCTATATTGTTAATACTGTATTGCATTTCCCATAGAGATTCCCCTCGACTTTAATTTTACTAATCGATCACATTACCATGCCTAGACCTTTGCTCCCCACCCAATCATTTCGGTATATTTATATAGACTTCTGAACACCATTATTCCAATGTATCAAGTTTAGTAAGTTCGCGGCAGTGTCTGTGTACACATGTATTTTGTACGCCATGTAATGTGATTGGCCCATTACTGGTATAATATATGTATACTGACCAGACATTGTGTCTCTTTTTCTCTCCGGAGACGGTAATTTCCATCGAGCCCAGCCAGTTTCAGCAAGATCAGCAGCGGTCGGGGGATTCTGTCACGCATAACGGCTATTCTGGGAATTAATTTGTTCTTCTGTTTACACAACGTTTGCCCCGTGTCTCCCTCGGTCCCAGTAGTTGTGATTGTAGTTATTCTTTAGTACTCGCTACCTTTAAATGCATTAAACAATTTTATGTTTGGAAAATAATGACGTCTGAGGGTTAGGGGATAGTGAAAGCAGGTTAACAATCCCTTACAACGCGTTCGAGGTCAGCGGCAGGCAGTTTTGAAGCGGATTGCTTTGCGTTGATTTTCACAATGGCATAAATAGGGCAAACTGGCGCTGTTGGCGAAAGGGTTATGAACGCAATTGTCGTAATCCCGCATACCACTTTCGAAAAACAGCTGCGGGCGATTTGGAATCAGACTACCTTGCGTTGGGTTTCATACAATGGTATGAGTGGTACAAAATAAGTCAGAAATCAGTGGCAAATGCAAATGTGCTTAAAAAATCATAAACACAAAATGTTGCGGTTGGATACGACGTCATGTAAAGCATATGCAACTAACCTTATTTCAGGACATACTAACCTAACATGCGAATACACAGGCTTTGTTTGGGTGATTAACCATTGCACTCATGCGGGAAGTGTGGTCAAACTGTATAGCTTGTTCTCCAGGAATTCCCATAGTACAGCCACCTAAGAAGTGCATTCTGATCCAGTGCGACGGCACTGCATTCAAAACTGTATAGAACAAAAGAGAAGCTACAAAAGCAAAGATCTGTTTACTACATCACGAGAACTCGTCTGTCGGTGTAAACACGAAAGAACGAACGTAGAGAAGAAGAAGAAGAAGAAGAAGAAGAAGAAGAAGAAGAAGAAGAAGAAGAAGAAGAAGAAGGAGGAGGAGGAGGAGAAGAAGAAGAAGGAGACAGCGGTTTGATCGTCGACAGCTCAGAAAGTGATGCCAAACTGCTAAATGTAATAATAGAAAAGAGAAGTAAGGGCTGCAGCAGGATGTAACAATAAGAAATGAAAACAGGTATGTGTGACTCCTGCGTAAAAGTGAGAGATACTAAACACAGACACACACACACACTCTCTCTCTCTCTCTCTCTCTCTCTCTCTCTCTCTCTCTCTCTCTCTCTCTCTCTCTGTGTGCGTGCGTGCGTGTGATATCTCTAACTTTTCCAAAGGAGTTACACATACCTGTTTTCATTTCCTACAGAACGTAAAAGTGTCTGTAAAATCACAAGCAACCCAAAATTGCTGGGGTTGATTGCGAATATGTGTACATGACATACTGTTAGAAAATATATATTGTTTTCCTTGCAGTTAAATATGGTGTCTATTGTGTAGTTACTAGCTAACAGAAGCAATTACATGTCGCTCAGGAAACACTTATAAGAGCGCAGTCTTCTCCGACTTCTCCTACTCTCTCTCTCTCTCTCTCTCTCTCTCTCTCTCTCTCTCTCTCTCTCTCTCTCTCTCTCTCTCTCTCTCTCTCTCCCCTCACTTTGTTGCCGTTACCTTTATTTTATTTTGCATTGCAACGAATGGTCTTTCAGTTTTGTTATCAACCTACCCAGGTGCAATGTCATATCACCGCCCGCTGATTAACTGGGTTTCGTGTAGTTCTCAGTTATCCCCCACCATGGGGATTCCGTCATAACAATGAGTAGTTATGTTCTGCCCAGTCATCTGTGTATGAATATGTGTAATTTATTCATGATTAAGGGCGAAGGGGTGATTTGTTGTCTTAAGCGACTTCCCGTATCTGCCATGGGCTAATATATCGTCGAAATGTTGTCATTGCAGAATGTTGTCTTAATTAAAATATCAATGCAGTAGCTTTTCCTGAGCGACCCTCTGTAATTTGATATATAATACATGTCTACTACCATATTAACAACTGTTAAATCATAACTGTGACACACTTCTGCTTGCCATTTTCCTGCGTCCATTTGTGTTCGCCCCAAACCTACTGTCTGGCACTGAATCTGTTAAAAGCGTTTTTGTCTAACGTGTTCTCTGGTCTGTATCGCTGTGCTTGTATTCTTGAGCAAGGTCACGGTAGTCCCCTAGACTCCGTGGCGAAGTGGTCAAGCCGCTTGACTCGGGCTACGAAGGTTGTGGGTTCGATTCCAGACCGCGTTCTTCGGTTAACGAGTGACATTTTTCGGAGACTCCTGTGTGTCGTCGCTAGAGCTACGGAGTTCGTGCTGTGTGCGGCGTTTTCCACGCTGCGGAAAGAGACCGAGCCATATGGGATAAAACCAGGTGCAATGTAGTCGACTCTGTCGACTTTTAAAAATGACTTTTCTTTACAACGGTAGTTCCCTAGCAGACACTGCCGTTGTGGTGTGAATTCGGTTTTCTTGCTTTCTAATCCACGGCATATGCCATAGGGTAGCCAGTTCTCTTCCTCGTCTTTTTCTTCTAAGATGATTGCCAGACAACTCTGAAACCTGCCCTACGCATTTAACGAGGCTGTGTCGACCTCAGAACCGTACAGGGCGGAAATAATAATTCTGCTTCTGCTGGAGACCGAACCCGGACCACTACCGCCCACAGACAAGCGCACTAACGACTACTTCCACTACGGCTTCTTTTGTATGGGTGCCAACTAGTATTATTGTATCTTTCTACTTTAATCACCATATGTGTTCTACAGTGTCCGACATTTCCTGATGATTTTGATCAGGTAGTGATCATCTGGTCATTGATAATTTCCTTCTTGTAACTGTGCCCAAGAGACAACGAACTGAGGTGGGGGAAGCAGCGTAATCTGCTATTTTAGGGGTTGCTGTAAACCTCAGAAGAATCTTCCCACTCAAAAATTCATAGGAAATAAATGGTGAGTGGCAATGGGAGATAAATGGGAGACCGCGTTTTGCCGGTCAAAAGGGGAGAGAATTGCTATCTTGGGGCAGGATTAAATATACAGCTTGGCAAAAGACGGAAGCACCGCTTTTTTATAATATGATATGAGAATTATGAATAATGAATGCACAAAATAACACCATTCTAGAACGTTACGCAGACAATTGTATGAGCGCGGTCGAACGAGGGTTCAATGCCTGCACTCGCCGTTCGCTACGCGATAGGACAGATTGGCCATCTTTCACTCCGTGCACTCAGGCGTAAAAGGGTGATAGTCCTGGCACTTGACACTCCCACGACAGGAACCTCCTGCACGGTAACTCGACAGTCAAACTGACATCATGGAAGTGTGGGCGTAGAGAGGAACGGGTCGTGTGTCATAGAATCCAGACACTGAGTCAGGCAGTAGGTGTAGAATTGGGCTTTGGGGTCAAACGGGGGGTGGTAGCGGAGGGGAGCCAAAACAACGTCCCCCAGGGACCCCCCCCCCCCCCCCCCCAGGGGAGACCGGGCCGCCGATTTAGAGTGGTATCATCTGCGGACATGCAAGCTTCGTGCCGAGTGGCTTGCTTCGCTTCGGAGGTCACGGGTGGCAAGCATCCTCTGGATATTTTTTCCGGGGCATTCTGATGTGTTGGGGAATGAACAGGCAGACAGATTGGCTGGCTCTGCAAAACTTGGTGGAGTATTGATGCATGATAAAGCAGACGTGGTTGCGGCATTGTGGGAGCACGTGTACACCTCGGAGGAGCAAATGGATCACCATGGTCTGGCAAGAATGCGACAGCGTGGAGTGACGAGGGGATCTGGCCGATGCTCGACGCTTAGAGGAAAGGCGAGACGGACGTATAATCAGATTGCTACTGGTACTATTGGTGTTGGAACTCTTCACTGGCTTCTGAGGATGGGGACGTGGCGCTTATGGGAATGCCCCGAATGCTGTGATGTCGGTTCCTAAATCAATCAATCAATCAATCAATCAATGCGCAAAATAGGGCTAAAATTGTATGACGAAATCACCAATGCGGAGATTACGGAAAGAACTAGACAAATACCGTTGAATCAAGGCGTAAAAGAAACGCGTTGGGCTGTATAGGACATAACACTGAACGAACGAATGAACAAACGAACTTTATTTTCAAAGGGTTAAGAATTGGGCACGCAGGCCGTCTGGCATTCTGTCCTTCATTGAGTATAGTGTAACTGAAATGCACAGGACAAAAGAAGTAAAGGAACAAGTAAAACACGCGGAGAAGAGAACTTCAGACATAAATGAATAAGATAGGGAGGACATGAACAGAGTTGCATGGGATAGCTAAAGATAGGACTACTTGGAGTGAGTTGTTTGAGGGTGTAGCATGATGGAACAGAATTCCACATTTCCAGTCCGACACATTTCATAAAAATACTTTAAGTCTTAACGGGGACCATCCCAAATATAAGGGCTATTCTTAGATCGTATGTTCTAGAACGAGTTGGGGGAGGCGGCGGTATGCACTTGTCTTTTGATTGGTTCATAATTAATGAGCCCACGCTATTCCTGGGCCATATTTTAAAATCTAATTAGTAGGAGCGGGAATTTCACCAGGAGCGGTCGCTAGTGTGATGTGATGACCCAAAAATGCCCTTAAAGATTCAATAATATATTGTTCTCTGGACAGCAGGTACCACTTTAAAATATACTTTAATGGTGTAGTTGTGCCTGATAAACGAATGAGAAGAATGTATGAGTATTTTAGGAATAAAATGTGAAAGTGGAAAACCTAACTTCTGTGCGCCAGAATTCTGAACACTGCATCTTCAACCTTGACACGTCTTTCACGCTGTATACTCCAAATGCATATCAATCCCTTGTTGTGACTGGTTGCGTATGCTTGATGAATGTATGACACACTCATGCAGATTCGCAAACCAAAACCCCTTGTGCATTCTTCATGCCTAGGATGACTCATTCTTAACTCAACTGTACCTTTGCTCTCGTGCGAGTTAACAAATGGCAGTCTGAATCGGAATGAGTGATGTAAACATGTACAAGTTCCTTGGTAAAAAGCTGAAAATGATGGAGTGAGTGAGTTGGTGATTTAATAAATAGCCTCTCACATCTAGTGGAAGGAAAGATGCTTCAAATATCCATATGTAAACAGGTTGTGTGTGGCACGCCAGAATTGCTAAGTCCATGTGATGCCTGGTGAGTATATGCTCAAGAGAGTTAATACAAGTTCTCTCTGAAGCATTACACTGTTACCTCTACTGTTGGATGGTTCATATAAACTAGTTCCTAAGAGAACCATAGGTGTGTGAACCTGTGTCTTAGTTGGCTGAATATAATGTATGGCTCATGCAAACTTACAAGGACTAAACATGTTTTCCACATATGTGCTTGGTGCATATGTGAACAATTGTGTATGCAATTGAGCTTCTGTTACCTACTGTAGTAGACATGAAAATTACTCAGTGGGGAAAGAGCACATGATGATGATGATGTACCTGTGAGACAAGTCTGGTGAAAAAGGGGTGAGGTCTGGCATTGCTGTGTAAGTGAATATGGAATAAGACATTCATGCACCAACATCACAGCCATAGGAATGGATGTCTGGTCTGCTAATTGGGTAAATGCCATTAGTTAATACATAATGCATATTGCAGTTGTAAATGCCTATTTTCCATTTCCCTTCACAATGCCTGTCCCATGTTGCTATGTCACAATGATTGCTGTACTGTGTCTGGTCCTCCTTGTGCCCAGGTCTACTGTGGTTCAAACATGGTGAAACGTAGACCACATGAATGCTTGTAATTGTGTTAAGCTACCCTGTCTCAGCATATGGTCTTGTGATTACCACAGTACATCAGAGTGAAATACACTGCATCATCAAACAAGGAGAGGTGTGTTTGGACCACACCCATCCTTTTCCTCCCCATCCCCAGTCTGTGTCTGTTGATGTATACTAACATTATCTTTTAACATATGTAAAGAGATGTTGTGCCATTTTATATGTCAACAGAGAACAGTATGGTGGAGAGGCCATCCATATATCATCTGGGACAACTAAACAGAAGTCCTAGATCCAGATGTGACTCCCTATCAAAATGTGGAAATATCAAGAAGAGTTTTCTCTCAGCTCTTTAACAGCTGAATGCATAAATGGGAGAATAACACAATCTGAAGCACTACCAATGTGGTGAACTGGACAGTGATCTTTGAGTCAGTCAAAAGGTCAAATGAGACTAACATCAAATCTTGTTCTATGAACTACATTCATGGAGAACTGTGGAGTAATTTGGGAGTGTTTGTTTATCTAAGATAAAACTTAGAAAATATCCAGCCTGATGCTCACACAGTGATTCTTGAAGAATGTGAGGAACAGTAGGGAAGTTGATCTGGCTAAGTGAGTAGCTGCAATGTATGGGACATTAGGTATGCCATTATTGAAGTACCCAGTGACAGCCTTCACTAACAGCCTGATCAACCGTGAGATGCAGTACCATATCATCATATCAAATCTTGTCTTCAAGAGGAATGAATCTGCCATGAAGTTTATTCTGGGGAAGCTGCTAACTGGAGCTAGTCCAACATCCATGCTGATGAGAAAAGGATTCAACAGACCCAGAACAGTAGTTTCTTCCTTGAGTTGCCCATGGATAGGATTTCCTAAATTCCCAAGAGTCAGGAAATGATGATAGATACAGATACTGTAACGGAATGGTGTAGTGGTAATTAGAGAGGAGAGGTGGAGGAGAGTTATTGGCTGGTGGAGTAAATAAGAAGTGTTGTATCTTGTTTATCAATCTGCATGTGTGACATATTTTATGCATTTTCTATGCAATGATTGAAATGTTGACATGACAGGTGATGAGGCAATGGTCACCACTCTACTCACCAACTCAATAAATTGTGTATTTTATGAATCAGTTTAAGTACATGTCCCCAGTGAATTTCTTGTACAGTTGCTGTCAAGTGTTGTCTCTGGTGACTGTCTTAAGTGCTGTGGTTGGTTATACATATTGTGAAAAGTCCTGTATAGATGTTGTCAGGTATCACATGATGTCTATCTTGTACAATTGTGGTGTAAACAATTACTTGTGAATGTATGTCCCACTTTTGGCAGGAAACTGTCATGTAGATGTCTTGTCCAACAGATGTAATGTACCGTTATTGTTGAAGTTTGTTTGTCTACAAATAAATAGAGTCCTAAAGTCCTAAAGACTAATTGAACTGATATAGGTCACAAAATGACAAAAAAATATAGGGAAAGATCTAAATGTGACGGACGAATAGCACACTGGCAACATTATGTTGAGTGAGAGGGATCCTCAGTTGCACAGGCGCTAACAGTTCAGATCTTCTCTGGCCTTGGGTGAACTATTATACTTCTTCTATAAATTTCTGTGTAGATACATAGTGGTCTCACAGTGGGGGTTTGAGCCAAAAAGAAAAATGTTCTCCAAAAAGGCTATTGCGGGAATGATTAGCTCATTTGAGTGACCTCTAGACAAAACGTGCTAAATCATAACCTTTATCTTGTTATTTAGTATTCAAGATATATCTCCAGAGAACACTACAAACTAGGTCCTCTGTCAATCATCAAAAAATTTGTCACAGAGGGACTATGCCCGAATGGTGGATAAATGGCGACAGAAGAAGGTTCTGGTATATACACATGTTTAACCTGGCCGGTGTTGCCGAGCCCGTACACTGTTGGGGTTGTCCTAGCGGTCTATGGGTAGACACTGGAGCACTTTTGGAGTTGCCCGTGTGCACTGAATGTGATCCTATACAAACAAACCAGATTGCCAAGTTGGGTTAACAGCCGTTGATTGGGCACTTGAACGAACAGGGGATTACGGCAACCAGTAATCTGAGTTCATCTGTCGGATGTTGTTAGGACGGTACCGGATCTTGGCTAGACAATTTACTAGGGAGTTTGGAATGGAGATGGCCAACACCGATTGAGGTAACATATCAAGGAAGTCATCATGGATCTGTAGAACGTTGTAGGGAAGCAATTAGTGTAGCCAAGATGGAAGTCTACTTCGATAATTGGGCTTTTATCTTCAGTTAATTGAGTGCACAATTCTCTGTGGCGCCAACCAGAATTTCCTTATCGTTGTGGCGATGTTTTATAGTTTAAGAGCGGCGGTAGCGTAGCGGCTACCATGCTTGCCTACCGGCCTGGTAGTCATCTGTTCCAATCCCCACTGAGGCGGTTATTAAACACTGACATGGGCTCTCAGACGGACCAGCCTAAAATGGCTACCAGGAAAAGTGATGGTCAGTGAAGATATTCGGCGGGACACGTGACCATATCAGCCTCCGGTGCCGTTTGGCAGTGGCGGGCTGGCCAGGGTGCCAGCTTGTTCGGCGGCAAGTGGGCCCTATGGGCACATAATGAAGTGGACCCCCTTAACATTAGACAGTATGTTAAATATGTTAATTTTCTTTGGTCCTGGTAACCAGTGATATACCAGATGATGGTAACCAGTATTTTTATACAAAGTCCTCCAATGTCGATAGGTCAATACAAATAATGGCGCTGACAGCATATGCTCTATTGAACTGAACTGAAACAACAACAACAGCAGTTGTTGTTGTTGTTGTTGCTGCTGCTGCTGCTGTTTATGATTTCCAGTGAAGTTTATGTTCTGTAGTTTGCCATTGCTTTTTGAAAGACTGGCACTCATACCATTGTCTGAAAAACAGGACAAGGCAGTCTGCTCCGAAATCTCCTGCAACTGACAGACATTACGCATGACACACCTTAATGCGTGTGAAAGAAAATCAATGGTGACTTACTTTACCTTACTTTTTATGAGTTAGGGGGCTGAGTGGTCTCGAGGTATGGTGTCCTCCTCGAGTGCTGGAGGTCCCGGGTTCAAGACCTGGTGAGGGCCGGGATGTTTTCACGTAGACTTCTAGTAACAAAATTTCCCCTGGTCTCTGGGTAGTGAGATCGGACGCCCATGTGGTTTGTTACGCACGTAAAAAATCATTTGGCAGTTGGAAATTGAAAAGAGTAGCCTAACGGCGCTGCCCGAGCAAAATTTCGAGTTAAAAATCTACCCAAAGTATTTCAGGAAACCTCGCCGGTGCTACGGAGTTCGTCCACTGAGGTGAGATTCTCTGGACTCAGGATTGAGTTAAGAGTAGAACGGAGCACTTATGGGTTACACCGGTGTGCCGTGATGTTGATCCGTCGACTAAACTAAACTAAACTTTTTTATGATTGTATGTAATGCCGACTAGTATTTCCGTATATTGCGGTTCTTTTGTTCGTCTCCAATATATGTAATCAAATTCTTCTTGCTGTCTTGTTGATAGAGATAGACGTGTAGTATGATATTTGTCAATATCATATCGAGTAGGTTATCACGCCGCGAGCATTCAGCACACGGCTGTAAGTGTTGCCTGTTGTGTTTTGAAGGCACAGACTTGTGTTTGTTCACCCTACAAGTTACACGCACTGCCTTCCACAGCCGCTAAGCTTGTGTTCTGCAGATCAATTTTTGTTGTGCAGATCCTTCAGTTAGTATTATCGTTTTGTTGGTGATGTATTGATTAAGACTGCTGCATGTGTTGTTACACCTTGTCATTTTCGTGGATAGTAATATAGAAGCTTGACTTCTCTCTCTCTCTCTCTCTCTCTCTCTCTCTCTCTCTCTCTCTCTCTCTCTCTCTCTCTCTCTCTCTCTCTCTTTCTCTCACTCTTGAGTGTTTGGAAGGGCCGAATGTAAGACGGGCCTGCGTGCCCAATTTTTTACCCTTTTAAAATAAAGTTAAATGAAATCAAATCTCTCTATCTCTCTTACTTTCTCTCTCTCTCTCTCTCTCTCTCTCTCTCTCTCTCTCTCTCTCTCTCTCTCACTCTTGAGTGATTGGAAGGGCCAAATGTAAGACGGGCCTGCGTGCCCAATTTGTTACCCTTTTAAAATAAAGTTAAATGAAATCAAATTTCTCTCTCTCTCTCTCTCTCTCTCTCTCTCTCTCTCTCTCTCTCTCTCTCTTTCTCTCACTCTTGAGTGTTTGGAAGGGCCGAATGTAAGACGGGCCTGCGTGCCCAATTTTTTACCCTTTTAAAATAAAGTTAAATGAAATCAAATCTCTCTATCTCTCTTACTTTCTCTCTCTCTCTCTCTCTCTCTCTCTCTCTCTCTCTCTCTCTCTCTCTCTCTCTCTCTCTCTCTCTCTCTCTCTCACACACTCTTGAGTGATTGGAAGGGCCAAATGTAAAACGGGCCTGCGTGCCCAATTTGTTACCCTTTTAAAATAAAGTTAAATGAAATCAAATTGCTCTCTCTCTCTCTCTCTCTCTCTCTCTCTCTCTCTCTCTCTCTCTCTCTCTCTCTCTCTTTGACTCTGTAGGGAATGAGTTACGAATGCAATTCGTAATCCCACGTTCCGCGTTCGAAACACAGCTGCTGGCGATTTGAAAGCAGACCGCATTCCATAGGTTTCCATGCAGTTGTATGAGTGCTGATCGTTTTCAAACCAATGGCAAACTACAGAACGTAAACTTACCAAGGAATCACAAGCAGCCAAGGGAAAAAAATGCTGGAGTTTACTGTTATGTCCTGTAAAGGATATGCAGCTAGCCTTAACTCTCTCTCTCTCTCTCTCTCTCTCTCTCTCTCTCTCTCTCTCTCTCTCTCTCTCTCTCTCTCTCTCTCTCGAGTCATTGGAAGGGCCGAATTGAAGACGGGCCTGCATGCCCACTTTGTGACCCTTTGAAAATAAAGTTCTCTCTCTCTCTCTCTCTCTCTCTCTCTCACTCACTGTCTTTATCTCTCTAGGTTTCTCTCTCCCTTTCTCTCTCTATCGGCTCGCCTGTTTGGCTACTTCCAAACCTGGGTAGAGCCCTCCCTCCCCCTCCCCTTTCTCCTTCTCCCCCCCCCCCACCTCTTGCTTTCCTGTCTCTCTGACTATGGTGATACAATCATCTTAACTACTAACATCACAGGAAGTCCCGATATAGTGGCTTTACGAAAGGCAGACAAACACAATGTGTGCGATCCGGTAACAATAAAATCACAGACAGATAACCCTACACGGCAGAACAAAAGATAACAGACGAGGAACAGTAGTACCCAGGGAACAATGGTATTCTATTTACCTAGTGACATGTGAGTCCTTGGTTGCCACAAAGGCTGACACAGGTTAGAAAGTTATCTCGAAGTGGCATACTGATTCTGGCGTTTGTTGTATGCATGTTGTGAGGGCACCGAAGATTAACCTCACCTATGTGTGTGTATATGCCGGCTCCCTGGCCGAGGAGTTAGCAGCTTTCTCCGTTAACTCCGAATACTCTTGTGGTTGACGTGAGCGCACGAGAATTAGAAGTGGTTCGAGTCGCGTCAGTGACTTATGAGAATATGGAACCGGTCGCTCAGAAAGTCGTGGCGTGCTGATGAGCGTAATCTAGCCTAGGAATCAACATTCAGCTGAAAGATGCTGATGTTGACCGCAATATCCTGAAACAGGATGGAAACGCGGGGAAAAAAAATGTGTCTGTATGTCGTCTCCCTGGCCAAGAGTTTAACGTCTTTCTCCGTAATCCCGTATATCCACGTGAGGAACATATCTTGCGCGAGAATCGGTGGCGGTTCTCGTCGGGTTAGTAACTTAGGGGTATGTGAGCTAAGAAAGCAATGGCAAACTACTGAGCGTAATCTTGTCAATAAATCAAATCATCTGAAAGATGCTGATGGTACCGCTCGATGTCCTGTAAAGGATATGCGAACCAAAAAAAAAGTGTATGAGTGGGTTGGTGGATGGTTGGGTCCAACGATTTTCTCGCCTGTGTGTGTGTTGTGTGTGTGTGAGTGACAGGGTCTGACTGGTTATGTGTATGTGTGTTGTGTGTGTGTGTGTGTGTGTGTGAGTGACAGGGTCTGACTGGTTATGTGTATGTGTTGTGTGTGTGTGTGTGTGTGTGTGTGTGTGAGAGAGAGAGAGAGAGAGAGAGAGAGAGAGAGAGAGAGAGAGAGAGAGAGAGAGGTTGTAAAACAGGGAAAGATTGTCCTATAGCAGATATTGCCTGTGAGGTGTGCAGTGTGAGACCGTCACACATTATTGTAAGCCATGACATATGCGATTGGGTGACCAGTTCCCGTGCGCATCGTTTTCCGTTTAATTTTGAAAATTTCTTGGTGGCCATTTATATGAAGCTGGGAGAAACCTCTCAGAAAATAGCTGGGACATATAGAAAGAATGGAAGACAATAGGGAAACAAAACTCGCTTACACTCAGGAAATAAATGACCGTAGACCCCGAGGTAGACCAAGAAGACGGTGGAGAGATAATACATGTACAGACCTACAAGCACTTGGAATCAACGACTGGCAAGAGAATGTCAACCATAAAGAACCTCAATGGCTCGGAATGCTGAAGAAGAAGAAGAGAGAAACCTGCCCGCTCCGTGGCTAAGAGGTTACAGGCGCAGTTCGTAATCCCGCATACCGAGTTGGTTTTGTTTTAATAAAATGGTATGGGTGCCGGCCGTTCAGAAAGCAATGGCAAACTACTGAACGTAAACTTGCCCAGAGATCACAAACTGCCAACAGATGCTGGGGTTGATTGTTACGTCCTGTAAAGAATATGCAACTAACTTTGTAACTGGGTGAAACTTAGTATCGTACTGGTAGGAAAACAATAATCCCGCCTTTGCTGAAGATTAAACCTTGACCACTACCTTGACCGGCGAGAACACTGACCTCTTCGCCATCGCGGATTCGTGTGTGTGTGTGTGTGTGTGTGTGTGTGTGTGTGTGTGTGTGTTTTAAAGTAAGCTAGGATGGAGTGGAACATAATTACTCCACCCGCCTCTGATTCAAGTAGACCTGGTACAAATCACTGCTGCACTGGTGACTCAGGCAGAGCGGGTACACATCACCGCCGTGGTGCTGTGTGTCAAGCACACCGGATACACATCACCGCCGTGGAGCTGTGTGTCAACCACACCAGGCACACATCAACGCTGTGCATCTGTGACTCCAAGTAGAACTGGTGCAAATAAAGGCTGTACATCCGTGACTCTAGTAGACCGTGTCCATATCATCGCTGTGCCTTGAGTAGACTGGATGCAACTAATCGTAGTGCGGTAGTGACTCAAGTAGTCGGGGTACAAATCACCACTGTGCAGCTGTGACTCTAGTAGGCCGGTAGAAAAAACACCGCTTTGCAGCTGTGACTTAAGTAGGCCGGGAGAAAATCACCGTTAATCATGTGTGACTTAAGTGGACCGGGAGAAAGTCACTGCTGTCCGCTGTGACATAAGTAGACCGGGAAAAAATCACCGCTGTGTAGTTGTGACTTAAGTAGACCGGGAGAAAATCACCGCTGTGTAGTTGTGACTTAAGTAGACCGGGAAAAAATCACCGCTGTGCAGTTGTGACTCATGTAGACTTGGTGCTCACCACTCTGTGCAGGTGGGATTCGAGTATAGAGGGTACAACTCACCGGGTTACTAATTGTTATAAACAAGAAGCATCCAGATTGTTGTATTCATCCCGTGATTCTGGGATAGTGTAGTGGACGCCCGGCCAGCTCGGATAAGTGGTGAGGACTCATGTACGCGTCACGCACATTAAAAAGCTCTCGGCAGTTGCACAAGGACATAAGCAGGCCGACTATGTCGTTGTCGAAACAAAACACACAAATGGGAAAACCTACCCAGAATCAGGAATATTTACAGCATGTGTAATTCTGGAACATACACGTTGAGACTATGCCGGTGCGACTGCTGCTAAATATACATGTATACACTTTCAAAAATGCCAAATATCCTCCTCCTCCTCCGTCTTCTTCTTCTTCTTCTTCTTCTTCTTCTTCTTCTTCTTCTTCTTCTTCTTCTTCTTCTTCTTCTTCTTCTTCTTCTTCTTCTTCTTCTTCTTCTTCTTCTGCACCAGTTTGTCCTAACACTCTCTCTCCCTCTCCCCCTCTTTTCTCTCTCTCTCTCTCTCTCTCTCTCTCTCTCTCTCTCTCTCTATATATATATATATATATATATATATATATATATATATATATATATATATATATACTGAGAGACACACTTAGATAGACAGGCAGACAGACAGACAGACAGGCAGGCAGGCAGGCAGACAGACAGACAGATATATATATATATATATATATATATATATATATATATATGAGAGAGAGAGAGAGAGAGAGAGAGAGAGAGAGAGAGAGAGAGAGAGAGAGTTGGGAAATAAGTTGTGAGTTCGCACTGTCAATGTGATATTACAAAGAGTCAATGTCGATTATACTGCCAGCATTAAGAAACATTGATAACCACTGCATAATTCCAAAGAAAGATGTGCTTGCTGCTTTATTTCAGCTGTATATCTCAATACAGCTCTAAACGCTTTTTCATTTCACTTACCGAAATGGCTGCAGTCCTATTTGAGGAGAATTTATTACTTCTCGCAACCTTTTCATCCCCATGG
>OY992880.1:27711408-27721594 GCA_963921405.1 Cepaea hortensis | reverse complement strand
CCCAACTATATGACCGAGGGGGAGTGAAAAATCACCCAAGGTCAAGGTCAATCCTCCACAATCCTCCAAATCATAACCGAATCCTACATTTATCGGGGAAAATGTCGACTCGGTGAAATTTTTTTTTCGGCGTGCCTGGTGGGAATTTTTTTTCGGCGTGTGGGAACTTTTTTTCGTGGGAACGAAATTTTTGGCGCTGCCTGGTGGGGAAGTAATTAAGGTAAAATGTTCTGCGAGGTTGTGAGATGAGTGGTAGTACTTAAAGAGAGGGCACGGCTGAGGGAGGGGTATATATTTTAGAAATGAGTATATGAATGTGTGCGTAGTGATGAACAAGGGTGTGATGGGTCGTTCTACTCATGGGTATATGGTGGTGGCGTAGACATAATATGTATGGGTAGTGATAGACAAGGGTGTGCTGGGTCGTTCTACTCATGGGTATATGGTGGTGTAGATATAATGTGTGCGTAGTGATGAACAAGGGTGTGATGGGTCGTGGTTTCTACTCATGGGTATATGGTGGTGGTGTAGATATGAATGTGTGCGTGGTGTTGTGATGGGTCGTTCTAGTCATGGATATATGGTGGTGGCGTAGACTTAATGTGTCTGTGTAGTGATACACAAGGGTGTAATGGGTATAGGGTGGTTACGTGTATGACTGTATCTGTGTAGTGATGAACAAGGGTGTGATGGATCGTGGTTATACTCGAAGTAAGAGCTGGTTACTATCATCTGAACAGTGTGATAGTAGTGAAGGGTGGTATATTCACCGATTACAAAGGAAAGCATATAAAGTTATAATGGGTATGGTGGTAAGGGGTATTAGTGATCAAGTAGAAGTGATATAGGGGTGGTCATAAATATAATAAGAGGTGTTTGCAATTACACACTGGTCAACCAGTGGTCAAGTGGTCAAGTAAGGGTCAAGTAGTCAAGTAAGGAAACTTTAGGGAAAAGTGATTGTAATGATATGGTGGTGATTAAAGAGTGGTAAATTAGTGGTCAAGTAGTGGTCAAGCAGTGGTCAAGCGGTGGTCAAGTGAGGAAAATTTTAGGGAAATTTTAGGGAAAAGTGATTGTAATGATATGGTGGTGATTAAAGAGTGGTAAATTAGTGGTCAATCAGTGGTCAAGGAGTGGTCAAGTAAGGAAAATTTTAGGGGAAATTGGTCGTAGTGACATGGTGATGATTAAATTAGTGGTAAATTAATGATCAAGTAGTGGTCAAGTAGTGGTCAAGCAGTGGTCAAGCGGTGTGTAAGTGAGGAAAATTTTAGGGAAATTTTAGGGAAAAGTGATTGTAATGAGATGGTGATGATTAAAGAGTGGTAAATTAGTGGTCAAGTAGTGGTCAAGCAGTGGTCAAGTAGTGGTCAAGGGGTCGAGTGACCACTTAAATTGTAGAGGACGATGTGCCTAAGATTATGGTAGTGATTAAAGTGATCGATGACGTGGTCAAGCAGAGGTCAAGCAGTGGTCAAGTAGTTGAGTGACCACTTAAATTATAGGGGAAAGTATGTATATTGCAATGGTGGTGGGTAAAGTGAGGAAGAATCAATAGTAGTGAAAATACTACTACGAATATTAGCGACAAGCACAAAGACAACCAAGTACATACTTGATACACACAAATACAAAGACAACGAAACACACGTACACACATACAGATACAAAGGCAACCATACCATTACTACTATCACAACAACAGCTATACACAAGTACACACCCATAATCAAAGACACAAATACACACACACACACACACATACAAACACAAAGGCAACCATACACAGACAACCCATACCATTACTACTGTCATCACAACTATACACAAGTACACACACTTGATACACTTGTACATACAGACCTACAAGCACACAAGAACACTCAAAGACAAATACAAAGACACACCCATACCATTACTACTGTCACTATCAACAGATATACACACGTGCAGAGACAGCACAAAGACACACCCATACCATTACTACTGTCATCACAACCAGTACAGACACACTCACCCATACACAAGAACACTCAAACACAAAGACACAGACACACTTGTACATACAGACACAGAAGTACAGACAATCCATACTATTACTACTGTCATCACAACTATACACAGACACACCCATACACACTTGATACACTTATACATACAGACCTACAAGAACAAAGTCAACCACACACAGCCATAAACAAATACACAAAGACGGTCACACTTGTACATACAGACCTACAAGCACAAAGTCAACCACACACAGCCATAAACAAATACACAAAGACGGTCACACTTGTACATACAGACCTATAACATCACAACTATACACAAGTACATACCCATAATCAATTACACAAGAACACTCAAAGACAAATACAAAGACACAAACACATGTACACACTTGATACACACAAATACAAAGACAGCCAAGTACACACACACACCCATATCATTACTACTGTCATCACAACTATACTCAAGTACAGACACACCCATCGCCTAGCATTACTACTGTCATCACAACTATATACAACTACGTACAGACACGAGTACAACAACAAAGACAGACACAAAACACATACAGACACCCATACACATTTGATACACTTGTACATACAGACACATAAGTACACAAAAAACAAAGAGGGCCACACAAACCAGTACTACTGGTATCACAACCACTACAGATACACTTGTGCATACAGACCTACAAGAATATCACATACCCCCCTTTGGTAAAGAAACGCTGATATCCGAGACTACGTCATCAACGCCATGTGTAAAAGTCATTAAGTATGAGTCATCGGTTTGTGGGAAGCAGGCGTGAGAATAGCTTACTGCCACGTCAGCTAGGTCGTGTGCAGAACCAGTGTATAAAATAGAAGGCGTCTCTTGTGAGCTCAGTACCAGTTCACGGGCTGACTTGTCTATCTACAGAGGTGCTTCAGGCTGGTGTGAGCAGTGTAGTAAGCAGATATTGTTCACGTACTGACTTGGCTACATCGGTGAAACAGGTTGGTGTGAGCAGTGTTCGTGTAGTAACCAGCTATTTTTCACGTAGTGACTTGGGTACAGCAGTGAAACTTGGTGTGAGCCTTATTCGTGTCGTTGGCCTCTGATAAAACAGTGAAACATTGTATACACCAGAACATTTTTTCGTGGTTGTAAGAAAGAAGAAAAAAACAGTTTATCAATATGACCACCAGATCTACTTTCACGTGTTCAGTGTGCGACAAAGCCTATTGTGATAAGTATACCCTTAATCGTCACATTCGGACCATTCACGAGGGGAAAGACCAAGTATATCCCTGTCAGTTATGTGATAAGGTGTGTAATACGAACGATGGCCTACAAAAACACAAACGAATACGTCATCAGCCACGTATGAATACACCAAACACTCCAATACCAGAGACGACAGCACCACCTGTCTATTTACACCATCATCGTAGTGTAAGTCAAGTACCAGACTGCCACCACTGTATCTTCAATGATAACCTTACCCGTCATAATAGGAACATTCACAATGATTATCCCTGTCAGAGACGTGACAATCTATACAATTCGAACCTACAACGGTACTTACATCACCAGACATCACGAGAAAGGATGACACCCTTAGACACCCTGGCAACACCTCCACTCATAGTAGCAGAGGATATCCAACCAAATGATAGAGACAGTTTGGCAGCCCTTAAGGCGTACTGCAAGGACCTATCGCTTATGCTACCCAATCAAGTGGTAGTATTAGAAAAAAGTGTCGACCACCGCTATCGGGTGGTTTTGGTATGATAAAAAGAAGTATTCAGATATCTTGTATGATATCTCATACATGTCTTTATTCTGGATCCGAAACATATAAGGTATGTGTGATGACTTCGACAACAACAGTGTTTTTTGATAGTCAACTATATACTCAAAAATGAAGATCACTAATCCAGAACTTTTTGGTGTTTCACTAATCATCTATGTCATTGATTGTTTCTTATATAGCTAAACTGTTTTTCACTAAGCATGTATGTCATTGATTTTTTTTTTCTTATATCTCTAAACTGTTTTTCACTACTCATGTATGTCCTTGATTTTATCTTATATCACTAAAGTGTTTTTCACTAATCATCTATGTCATTGATTTTTTTTTTCTTATATCTCTAAACTGTTTTTCACTACTCATGTATGTCCTTGATTTTATCTTATATCACTAAAGTGTTTTTCACTAATCATCTATGTCATTGATTGTTTCTTATATCACTAAACTGTTTTTCACTACTCATGTATGTCATTGATTGTTTCTTATATCTCTAAACTGTTTTTCACTAATCATCTATGTCATTGATTGTTTCTTATATCACTAAACTGTTTTTCACTACTCATGTGGAAGCTCTTCTGAATTACGGCGAAGAGGCCAAAAAGAGTCATCTGACGTCAGCTCTATACTATCAAGATACTCCTATGCACATGGCAGACACAAAAGGTGATACCAATACAGGTCTAGCCAAAAGAAGATCTTTAGCCAGCTATAGTGTGCCTCTGGATATGATGGGGCGCCTACATTCCGACATTTTCAATCAGGACCGGTACATGTTGAATGGTGTCGATATTAAAATCAAACTAACCCCATCAAAATCCGTCTTTAATTTGATTGCCACGGATGTAAGTGGTGGGTACAAAAGTGTCATTACTTACGCCGCCCTCTTGGTGAGGAAAGCTAAGTTAAATCCAGCTATCTCTCTGGCCCATGAAAAAGCCTTATTGAGATCCAATGCCAAGTATCCTTTTAAAAGGGTCGTGGTAAAGACCTTTTCTATCCCTAAAGGTATGTTTTCCCACACACAAGATAACCTTTTTCTCAGCCAGACACCGACCCGGGTGGTGATCGGATTAGTCAATGCTTCCTGCTTCAACGGCGAGCTGAATACGAACCCCTTCATATTCAATCATTATCAGTTAAACTATTTGAGTCTGATGGTAGATGGGCGTAGTGTTACAGGCAAACCCTTAACCATGAATTATACCACAGGTCAGTACATGCGAGCTTTCCATAGTACCAACTTGGCCCTTGGTCTGACCGGTAAGGATGTCGGGAATGGTATAAATTATGAAAGCTATAGTCAAGGGAATTGTCTCTATAGTTTTGATCTGACTCCTAGTATATTAGATGGAGAACAGTTTGAAATGGCGAAATCTGGCCCATTGTCAGTAGAACTAAAGTTTGACGTTATAACGACTGTACCTCTACAAGTCATCGTATACGCCGAACTCGATTCGGTCCTAGAAGTTTCCAAGACGAGACAAGTGCTAACAGATTACATAGCATAATGGATACCCAACAACTAAGACAATTACTCATGTCTGATCTGTTTGTTCGTCGCCTTCCACTAGTCAACGTATGCGCTAGAGATCATTTGCCTAGACACATTGATAGAACACAGCCAGCTGCTTTTATCGTCAATACTGACACCAGTGCTTACTCTGGTTCACATTGGATCGCCCTATATTTTAATGGTCTAGGTCAGTTTGAATATTTCGATTCGTTTGGTTTGCCACCATTACACGCCGACATTATCCATTTTATACAACGAAACTCGGACAGATCACCCGTGTACAATGCCCGTATGCTACAAGACATTAATAACACTACTTGTGGTCTGTATGCGTTGTATTTCTTATTAATGAAATGTCGTGGTTCGAGCATGTCACGTATCCTGCAACGCTTTGGACACAGACAACACGTGAACGATCGTCTCGTGTTTCGATTGGTTACTCCGTGGTTAAAAAAGACAAGTCCAGAACTGTTTAAAACTAGATAAATTCGTCGTTATAAAATGAGACGACCACTCGTGTTTTTGTTTCTACAACGATCAAGATGTCTACACCCAAGTGGTTATTCATGTCAAGACCTGATGATATGCCCAGCCAACTAGACAACAGTTTGAAAGCGGTGACAGTTTCTCAAGACACAGGAACAATGACACTCCATCTATATCAATCTACCGACAGTCAAGACAAGCCTCTGAAAGACCAGACATCTTTCTACAATAATCAAGTCCCTCTGCTCCCTTTGGATCGTAAACGAAGCCATTTTTAAATGTTGTATACCAATAAAAGCCATTTGAAAATGTTATTATTTTTTTTCTCTATTTTATTATGTTTTTGTTTATGTATTTGTTATAGGTGTTTGTAGTTGAGTGGTTGTTTATTTGTTTATGGGTGTGTACTTGTGTACTTGGCTGTCTTTGTATTTGTGTGTATCAAGTGTGTACATGTGTGTGTGTCTTTGTATTTGTAGGTGTTCTTGTGTAATTGATTATGGGTATGTACTTGTGTATAGTTGTGATGTTATAGGTCTGTATGTACAAGTGTATCAAGTGTGTATTTGTGTCTTTGATTATGGGTGTGTACTTGTGTATAGCTGTTGTTGTGATAGTAGTAATGGTATGGTTGCCTTTGTATCTGTATGTGTGTACGTGTGTTTCGTTGTCTTTGTATTTGTGTGTATCAAGTATGTACTTGGTTGTCTTTGTGCTTGTCGCTAATATTCGTAGTAGTATTTTCACTACTATTGATTCTTCCTCACTTTACCCACCACCATTGCAATATACATACTTTCCCCTATAATTTAAGTGGTCACTCAACTACTTGACCACTGCTTGACCTCTGCTTGACCACGTCATCGATCACTTTAATCACTACCATAATCTTAGGCACATCGTCCTCTACAATTTAAGTGGTCACTCGACCCCTTGACCACTACTTGACCACTGCTTGACCACTACTTGACCACTAATTTACCACTCTTTAATCATCACCATCTCATTACAATCACTTTTCCCTAAAATTTCCCTAAAATTTTCCTCACTTACACACCGCTTGACCACTGCTTGACCACTACTTGACCACTACTTGATCATTAATTTACCACTAATTTAATCATCACCATGTCACTACGACCAATTTCCCCTAAAATTTTCCTTACTTGACCACTTGACCACTCCTTGACCACTGATTGACCACTAATTTACCACTCTTTAATCACCACCATATCATTACAATCACTTTTCCCTAAAATTTCCCTAAAATTTTCCTCACTTGACCACTACTTGACCACTGCTTGACCACTACTTGACCACTAATTTACCACTCTTTAATCATCACCATCTCATTACAATCACTTTCCCCTAAAATTTCCCTAAAATTTTCCTCACTTACACACCGCTTGACCACTGCTTGACCACTACTTGACCACTACTTGATCATTAATTTACCACTAATTTAATCATCACCATGTCACTACGACCAATTTCCCCTAAAATTTTCCTTACTTGACCACTTGACCACTCCTTGACCACTGATTGACCACTAATTTACCACTCTTTAATCACCACCATATCATTACAATCACTTTTCCCTAAAATTTCCCTAAAATTTTCCTCACTTGACCACCGCTTGACCACTGCTTGACCACTACTTGACCACTAATTTACCACTCTTTAATCACCACCATATCATTACAATCACTTTTCCCTAAAGTTTCCTTACTTGACTACTTGACCCTTACTTGACCACTTGACCACTGGTTGACCAGTGTGTAATTGCAAACACCTCTTATTATATTTATGACCACCCCTATATCACTTCTACTTGATCACTAATACCCCTTACCACCATACCCATTATAACTTTATATGCTTTCCTTTGTAATCGGTGAATATACCACCCTTCACTACTATCACACTGTTCAGATGATAGTAACCAGCTCTTACTTCGAGTATAACCACGATCCATCACACCCTTGTTCATCACTACACAGATACAGTCATACACGTAACCACCCTATACCCATTACACCCTTGTGTATCACTACACAGACACATTAAGTCTACGCCACCACCATATATCCATGAGTAGAACGACCCATCACGACACCACGCACACATTCATATCTACACCACCACCATATACCCATGAGTAGAACGACCCATCACACCCTTGTTCATCACTACGCACACATTATATCTACACCACCATATACCCATGAGTAGAACGACCCAGCACACCCTTGTCTATCACTACCCATACATATTATGTCTACGCCACCACCATATACCCATGAGTAGAACGACCCATCACACCCTTGTTCACCATACACATTCATATACTCCTTTCTAAAATATATACCCCTCCCTCAGCCGTGCCCTCTCTTTAAGTACTACCACTCATCTCACAACCTCGCAGAACATTTTACCTTAATTACTTCCCCACCAGGCAGCGCCAAAAATTTCGTTCCCACGAAAAAAAGTTCCCACACGCCGAAAAAAAATTCCCACACGCCGAAAAAAAAATTTCACCGAGTCGACATTTTCCCCGTATTTCCTTCATAAAAACAAATTACCCTACCAGTTTACCCTCCAATCATGTGGCAAGTGCACGCCATATACTACTTAGATCATCTTTATTTCCCAGATCGTTAATCATGTTTATTTCCCAGATCATAAATCATGTTTATTTTCAAGATATAAATCATGTTTATTTCCCAGATCATAAATCATGTTTATTTTCAAGATCATAAATCATGTTTATTTCCCAGATTATAAATCATGTTTATTTCCCATATCATAAATCATGTTTATTTTTGAGATCATAAATCATCTTTATTTCCCAGATCGTTATTCATGGTTATTTCCCAGATCATAAATCATGTTTATTTACAAGATCATAAATCATGTTTATTTCCCAGATCATAAATCATGTTTATTTCCCAGATCATAAATCATGTTTATTTCCCAGATCATATATCGTGTTATTTCCCAGATCATAAATCGTGTTTTATTCCCAGATTATAAATCATGTTTATGTGCCAGATCATAAATCATGTTTATTTTCAAGATCATAAATCATGTTTAGTTCCTAGTTCATAAATCATGTGTATTTCCCTGCAAATTTCCTGGTTCCCATCTTAGATAAATCATAAATGTTTTGCATATCCTTTACAGGACATCGCTGTCGACATCAGCATCTTTCAGCTGATTGTTGATTTCTTGGCAAGATTACGCTCAGTAGTTTGCCATTGCTTTCTGAGCGGCCGGCTCACATACCCTGTAAGTGACCGACGCGATTCAAACCACTGCTGATTCTCACCGTCGTCACGTTACTTACGAGAGTATACGAGATTACGGAGAAAAGTTGCTAACCTCTAGGCTAGGAAGCTGGCAGATAAATCATAAATCATGTTTATTTCCCAGATCATAAATCATTTTAATTTCTTGGTTCCCATCTTAGTCAGATCATAAATCATGTTTTATTTCCCAGATCATAAATCGTGTTTTATTCCCAGATTTTAAATCATATTTATGTCCCAGATCATATATCATGTTTATTTCCCAGATCATAAATCATGTTCATTTCCCAGATCATAAATCATGTTTCCCAGCAAATTTCCTGGTTCCCATCTTAGACAGATCATAAATCATATGTAAAAATACCCGCCTCGATAGGTATTCGAACACACGACCACAGAGTAAGCAGGCATCGGTGCTAGCCACTGCGGTAACGCTTCCGTCCCCCTTGTTGCCGACAGGTTTTCCGAAAATAACCAGTAATTTGGTTCGTCGGCTTCAGAGTTTAGCTTCATCGCGGCGTCTCCCAGAATAGATGTTATCGCTGTTGTTGCTGCCAGGTCTTGCCAGCAAGTCCTCTCTTGACAGTTTAAAACCACGGGAAGTGCCTGGAGCTAGACCGGCATCTAGTGAAGGCTTGACGATTTGATTTCATATTTAACTGTTTTGTGACTGTTTCTTCGCGTGCTGTTGTTTCTTCGCATGCGGTTGTTTGTGTGAGCTGGAGATTTGTGTGTGTGTGTGTGTGTGTGTGTGTGTGTGTGTGTGTGTGTTTGTGTGTGAGATAGATAGATAGTTATATATATATATATATATATATATATATATATATATATATATATATATATATATATATATATATATATATACTAGCTGCCCGGCCCGGCTTCGCCCAGGCCCTGGCGGGGATGTATGTATGTATGTATGTATGTATGTATGTATGTATGTATGTATGTATGTATGGCTGGCTGGCTGGCTGGCTGGCTGGCTGGCTGGCTGGCTGGCTGGCTGGCTGGCTGGCTGGCTGGCTGGCTGGCTGGCTGTCTGTCTGTGTGTCTGTGTGTCTG
>OY992880.1:27676408-27706408 GCA_963921405.1 Cepaea hortensis | reverse complement strand
ACTCGGGCTTGAGTTAGGAGTAGAACGGATCACTTATGGGTTACACCCGTGTGCCGTGATGTTGATCCGTTCGACTAAACTAAACTAAAACTAAAACTGACAATTAATGTAGTTTTGACAATATATGTAGTGTTGACAGTAAATGTAGTGTTGACAATGCAAGTAGTGCTGGCAACAAATGTAGTGTTGGCAACAAATGTAGTGTTGACAATAAATTTAGTGTTGACAATAAATGTAGTGTTGACAATAAATGTAGTGTTGACAATAAATATAGTGCTGGCAATAAATGTAGTGTTGACAATAAATGTAGTGTTAACAATAAATGTAGTGTTGACAATAAATGTAGTGTTGACAATAAATGTAGTGTTGACAATAAATGTAGTGTTGACAATAAATGTAGTGTTGACAATAAATGTAGTGTTGACAATAAATGTAGTGTTGACAATAAATGTAGTGTTGACAATAAATGTAGTGTTAACAATAAATGTAGTGTTGACAATAAATGTAGTGTTGACAATAAATGTAGTATTAACAATAAATGTAGTGTTGACAATAAATGTACAGCTAGTACTACTTAAAGGCTTGTCGGTGGGCTGATTTTGTGGAAAGAGATTTGGTCGTTTGTAGGAGACAGCGATGCACGAGTATTAGAAGTGTGGTCCGATCCGGCAGAGATTGCGAGCCTGGAATTGAGGGTTTCAAGTCAACGAGTTTTCCAACTGATAAGAAAATAACTGCTGTACCAGAATAGCCGACACATTCTAATATTAGAAACGCCAGGAGTTAAATAGCTTGTCAGCCACGTATTCCCTCATTTAATACTACGTATTATATGGCCGCAATAAAAATTGTTATAATACCGTCTGATAGTTTACCTGCTTTGAGTGTCTTGATTTCGCGATCAACAACCACTTCAAAAGACGTCACACGTAGACTGGCCATAGTTATTGCAGAGGTTAAACTGCATTTACAGCCAATGCCACACAACCAGCAAAGAAATTACAACAAGAACATGCTTCTTTCACGTGGCAGCAGACTGATGTTAGTCATGGACCAGTTCACAGACACTGGGGAAGTTGGTCGAGGCGGTTGAACTTAAGGGCGTACATAAACATTCTTAGAATACCGTTGACAAAGAAGAAGAAAAATATTGACATTCAACAAGATATGAACACTAAATAAAACAAGCTCATAAACTTAGAAACTGAAATACGTTGGCCACATTAAATATTAGTGGTTTGTAAAGAAAAGTGATGGAAAGCATGGTTCATGGAAAAAGAAGCAGGGGACGGCTAGTACGAAGATGGACACGGAGCATTGAAGACACCCCGAGTATGAATGAGGCAGGAGAATTTGCAAAGAATTCATAATCTTTATGGCGGGCCGTCATTAGATCGACGTTCGGCAAAGAACTTACTACATAATGAGTTGACCCACGAGCTTATACACGTCCTCACGACGCTAGCTATTGGATATCTTCCTTATACTTTGGTGACAATCCAGTCACTTGTGTCAGTTTCCAAATAATTCTGAATACACATAAGTATGACATTCGACTCGATTTAACCATTATCCCTACCCGTTCATCCTCAAAAAGAAGTTATATTACAGTCCATCCCTGGCTCAGAATATTAATCCTGTGACTGAGTCAGCCACAAATAGCGAGAAGAGAGAAGTACTTAAATATACGTCGGTGTCAAATCCAGCATACAGTTACCATCACCTTAGGTAGCGGATCAGACGTCTAGATTTTTCGGATAAAGTCGAAAAGTTAGGATGACCTGTCTGCCTGTTGAGCTCGTTAAAATCACATCGCTAGTTGGAAAGTGTAGGCCGTATAGGCAGCTATCCGGGCTAACGTTATAAATGAAAAAAACCTGCCCACAAAAGAATTAATAACAGCGTGTTTCTGTTGCACACACATTAGATCAGTGTTTCCCAACCTTTTTTGTACCATGCCCCACTTAAGCCTTTCTAAAATTCATATTGCCCCCCTCCCCCGCCCCATGCCCCCCCCCCTCAACATATACATTATTTTTAATATTCAAAAATTGAAATGTTCACTAAAGAAACTTGAATGATAGGTTTTAGGAAGAAATCACTAGGTAATTATTGAGCAAACACAGTAAGTAAATTTTCAAAACATATAATGGAGAACTGAAATTCAAGTACAAAATAATTTTAATGAAAGATTTTTCTATATTATTTTAATTATTAGTAATTATTTATTATTTAAATTTAGTGAGATCCTTGCGCTTGATGCTTGCTGCAAAGAGATCTTATGTCAGGTTCCAATTTAGTTAACTTCAGTCTCAAGTCTCCCCGTTTTGTTATATTCAGCCGATTTCTTCCATTTTCGAATTACCCCCCTTAACAGTCAAATTGCCCCCCTGTGGGGCGTGGGCCCCACGTTTGGAAACACTGCATTAGATCCTCGTCGATTCCATGGGTTCGTGCACTGTGTTGAGGCAGCTCATTGTGTGATCTATGGGAAAAGGATTGGACACATATGGGTATATGCGTGTGTGATCTATGGGGGAAGAGTGGACACATATGGGTATATGCGTGTGTGATCTATGGGGGAAGAGTGGACACATATGGGTATATGCGTGTGTGATCTATGGGGGAAGATTGGACACATATGGGTACATGCGTGTGTGATCTATGGGGGAAGAGTGGACACGTATGGGTATATGCGTGTGCAGTGACAATGATCCTTTACAAACCAAACCAAACCATTAACGTCCTCTCTCACGCTTTTTCCCTCACTCATTCACTCACTCACTCACTCACTCACTCACTCTCACTCGTTTTCAATGGCAACTACTTTTCTTATTTTTATCCTCATTCTCGACCCCGGTAACGTAAATAGTTATCTTGTAGAAGCAATTTAAACTAGTATTGTTATAATAATTGTCATTTTGCGAGAAAGCCAACCACAATCGTGATTTGGAATTACATACATAATTGCTACATTTCCAGTTCGTGTGTCTACTCATGTGCTATTTACGCACATAAATATCTGCATATCGACCTCATATTACTTACTTATGCTACTGTTGATATAATTGGCTACTTGAAATTGCCCACTATTACGCACTCGAAAGCAAGCCTGGAGGATTCATTTTGAGAATTCGATGGTCAATTTGTGGGAAATGTATAGTGGTTACATAAAGACATTTTTGTTAAGTTTAATACTCTCTAATTAATTGATTGTACGCTGTTCTGGCAAGGTATATATGAAGACATCGATGTCTGCTATTGGGGGAGATGAATTAAGTCAAACTGCAGTAAAGCTGTAAAAATACAATGAGAAAATCACCAATAACGGAAAGTGGAATTTGTCAACTTTACAAGAGCACGTTAACATGTGATAAAATGGACATTGCGGCAATAATGCCCACCACAATATATAAAAACAAAAATATATTGATGTAACTATATTAGTTTTTGTTTATAAAAGAAGGTCTCAGCTTAGGTCCTGATGGTGCCTGAATCACGTGGAATAAGAAGCACAGTGTGGTGCCCACTGATTTCTGTGATATGCAGATTGTAGATCTACCACTGGAAATACTAGAGGAAAAATTCTACAGGGAAGGAAAAGAGGAAGTGAAAGAATATTGAGTTTCAGACAGGAAGCGCTGAAGAGATTTGCGGAGATTATTAACACCGAGTGTTAAACAGGCAGGGCTAAAGAGATTTACAGATGTCGTTAACATTGAGTTTCAGACAGGCAGAGATAAAGAGTTTACGGAGAACATTAACACTGAGTCTCAGACAGGTAGAGCTGAAGAGATTTACTGAGAATATTAACATCGTGTCTCATGCAAGCAGACGTGAAGAGAGTTACAAAAACAGTAACACTGAGTCACGAAAAGAGATTTACTGAGAATTTTAACATTTAGTTTGAGACCGGCAGAAATTGAGAGATTTATGGAGATAATTAACAATAAGGTTTAGACTGAAGAGATTTGCTGAGAACGTTAATGTTGTGTCCGAGACAGGCAGAGAAGAAAAGATTTGCTGATGACAAGGAACAGTGCCGATGACAAGGAACAGTGAAGTGACATGATCATACGCCGTCAGCATACGTCTGTGAACGGATTGACCTGTCCTTCCAAAACTGTAAGCAAATTAACCGCGACCTATTTCATGAGACCATGGCTGTACTGGCAGAAGGAAAAACCTAAAGGTAAAGAATCAAGTCTTTGAGGGAGATTAAACTCGGACGACTTATTAAATGAAAACACCAACGTAGTGCGGTACTGGTGCACGATAATACATACGTGGCCAGGATCTTATGGAATCATATGAATAGTATGGGGAAACATATACATCGTCATGTCCTGTAGAGGGAAACATATACATCGTCATGGCCTGGAGAGGGAAACATATACATCGTCATTGCCTGGAGAGGCAAACATTTACATCGTCATTGCCTGGAGAGAATGGTGCGACTGGGAGTAACCAGAGGATCAGACCGGCGATCAGTAGCCTGAGGAAAGGCCAGAAGGACACATAATCAAACTGCACCTGATGTCATTAGTATTGGGGCTCTTCGCTGGTTGGTTAGTTAGGGGAGGAGCACGTGGGGAATGTCCAAAGATCTGTGATGTCGGTTCTTTACTCAACTCAACTCAACTCAATTCAACCAAAGTAGTCAGGAAATTGCACAGAAAAAAGTCTTCTGTACCAGCCAGACATGTATTTTAAAAATCCACACTGATCCAGAGTCAGACAGTTTAAATAATGAGCTTTTGTATCAAGTGACTTACAGTAATTTGTAAATTAATCTGTGGAAACATACGTACATTCAGTACCATTATGAACGATATTAGAATTAAATATTTCAAAAGAGATTACAAATACGTTCTTGCTGAAGAGTTTCAACAAATACTTACTTAAGAGTTTAAACAACTACTTACTAAAAAGTTTCATTATCTACTTACTAAAGAGTTTCAACAACCCCTTCCTAAATAGTTTCAATAACTACTTAAAAATAGTTTCAACAGTTATTTACTAGTTTTAACAACTGCTTAATAAAGAGTATAAATAATTACATAATGCAGAGTTTTAACAACTACATGCTAGTTTCAACAGCTGCGTAATAAAGAGTTTACGTAATTACGTAGTAAAGTATTTCAGCAAGGTCTTAATGTCTAAAACTCAGTCAGATCTTACTTTAATAGTGTCAATAAATTGTTACTGAAGTCTTTCAAAAGTGTCTTAATTAAAAGTTCCAGTAAGTTCTTACAAAGGAGTTCGTGTTAAAAATTTTCAATTAGTCCTTAATAAAGAATATTAGTGCATTCTTACTATACAGTGTCAATATGTTCTTACTGAAAAAAAATTTAAATAAATTCTTGCTTATGAGTTTTAATGAATCCTTACTAAAGGGGTTATCAGTACTTTCTTACGAGTGAGAGATTCACTATTTTCTTACTAGAAAGATTCAATAAGTTCTTGCTAAAGAGTTTCAATACGTTATTTCACAAGAGTGTAAACTTGTTTGACTTTTGTGACAACTTTGAAGGAGTTTTTCGGAATCATTATTATTTATAACAGTGCATATAAAACCCGACTTTTAGTACCGGTAAGCGAGGAAACTGCTAGCCGCCGCCTATGCAACCCATCTTATAGTGCCGGAAAGCGAGGAAGCTACTAGCCACCTCGTGTGAAACTCGACATATAATGCCATAAAGCGAGAAAACTGCTAAGTTACAACGTATGAGCCCGACTTACTGTGTTAGGAGACCAGGAGACTAATCCTTTGCCACCGTGTATGAACACAACTTGCAATGTTTGGAAGGCGTGAGACTAACCACTGGCCATCGTGAAACTTATATAAAGTTAGTTGCATGTCCCTTACAGAACATCGGAATCAACCCAGCATTTTGGCGGTTTGTGAATTACCTAAATGTACCATACAAGCAAATGGGAAAATTCTTAAATTAGTGAATCCATACAACTATCTCGGAACAGTTGTAACATCTGATGGGAGGTGCCTTGTAGAGATTACAAGAAGAATCGTTATAGCAAAGGTTGCCTATTGCAAGAAAGAAAACATACTGACCAATAAAAATACTATCAACTGCAGCAAGAAAAAGAGCGTTAAAGTGCTCTATGCATGTGAAACATGGGCAATTAACAGGCAGCACGAGGAACATCTAATTCTAACGACAGTGGAAATGTGGTTTCTGAAGAAAATGCAAAGAATAACGTTGATGGACAGAAAAAAAAAACGAAAAAAAACAAAAAAAATACGAACGAGACGGTATTACAAGAAACAAATGAACATCTTAAATTGTTTCCAGAAATTAGACAAAGGCAATCTTGGCAACGTATCGATTTGTGGTTGTACTCAACTGCACCAATATTGTTCGTGCGTGAGAAGCTATGGTTACCTACTGACGTTTTGTTGTCACGTACATTAGTCGGGCTAGAGTCTCCACAGGAGAAAGGCGACGGTTCGTGGAGGGACCGGATGGCCTAGTAGAATGGAATCCAGCCAAAGTTTCTGAAGGAGAAAGTCGGAGGTTCACTGGAAGGACCGACCAGCCTAGTATATTTGTTCGGGTAGACACTTGGTATCCGCTGTATGGGGGTTTTCTTATGCAGACATTCCCGTGTGCGGGGATTCAGGTTAATCATACTCCAGAAAGGAATTAACTGCAAGTTTGCGGCTGAGAGATTACAAAGATACCCATAAACGTTAAGTGGCTAATTGAGGATTATGACATGCCATGGACGGCTGCAAGAGATATGTATAGCTGGTATAATGATTATTATGACGAGCTCGAATACTTAGGAATTGCTACGACGGACTTCATCATTCAGCTGATGGTAACCACGTATGGTCAATAAATGTCTTATTTTGAAGCGTGGCCTGTGGATGTTCTTTGACTGCTGTGTTGAACATTATCGTTGGACAGTCTCAGTTGGGGATCTTTCATGTTTGAGTATTGATAAGTCCCTTGACACTTCGTCATGACAGACATGTCTCAGACAGTCAAGATATTTTGGGCATGTTATGAGGAGGAATAAACTAGAAAACTTTGTGACAGCTGGCAAAATTTATGGGGAAAGAGTAGTGCGAAATCTTATATATATATATATATATATATATATATATATATATATATATATATATATATATATATATATATATATATATATATATATGTATAGGCCAATTGACATAATTCGGACATCAACACAGGCCTCGTGCACGACTGTTGATCGTATGAGATGGTGAGCCGCAACCGCCCACGCTATCAGCATGCACGTGATGAATACATGAAATCTGTCTAACAGGTCACGTGTCGCTCACTATCATTCTGAATACGCGTAGGCGATAACAGGTCACTATCATTAACACTCAAACAAAAAGCCACACAAACAACAAGGCAGAGACGTCTGGACAGGAAGCACATTGAAAGACGGGATACACGAAATGGGAAACGTCAGCCCTGAAGTCATTATAACAGGGATCGGTAAATCGATAGTGTCCTAGTGTGAGACGGTTCGATAATTGTTTGAGAACGACGTGAAAACGACTTGTGAAGATTCGAGCTGTGAGGGTTCTCTGCGCGGAATGGAATTGTATAATAGGGGTTAGCCTCGTGTTTAGCTCTCACATGTCCTGGCTGATATTTCTGTTTGTATCTTTGTCCTGAACTGGCGCTGTGGCTTAGGGGATAGTAAAACAGCGCTTCGCAATTCCCCGAAACACCATGATGAGGGTTCGGAATCAGCCACGGGTGATTTTGATGCAAATCGCACATTGCGTTGGTTTCGATCGTATGAGGCGTTGGATTAGATGGTATGAGTCGTTAGATTAGATGGTATGAGTCGTTGGATTAGATGGTGTGAGTCGTTGGATTAGATGGTACGAGGCGTTGCATTAGATGGTATGAGTCGTTGGATTGGATTATATGAGTCGTTGGATTAGATGTGTCACAATGTTATTGACAGATAGAATTGGCAGTGGTTATATCCAGAGGCATGTCTGTATGAATATTTTGCAGGTATACTTATGAATAGCTATTGGCGCTGGATAACACCGTTTTTTCGCGCACAGAACTTTATTGCTTAAGAAGAGACATGATGAAAACATACACTATTCCCAGAAACCACATTGGAACAGGTAAATACACAATACTGCCTTCGATCGGCCTTGTGACATCACTAGTCGCACCGGACTCTTCCCCGTGTCCGAACTCAGCTGAATGCCTGGCTAAATTTCCCTCCTTAGGCGAAACACCGAATGACTAGTTGCCTTAACGTAGCCCAAATACTCCACTCTCCTGTCTAAGCCTCAGAACTCCACTCTCTGGTTAAGTCTCCCCTCCCTTAGCCCCAGACTGAATGCCTGGCTGTCTCCCTCATTTAGCCCCCGACTCAACTTTCCAATTTGCCCAGACTCCTGTCTTTATTCACTCTCCCCGGGCCCACCCGTGAAAATCTATTTCACCCTTGAACCAAATTACAACCTCCCCCAACATTACATTTCTGAGGTATTCTTTTGTCTATTCTTTCTCCAGCACGTTCTTGCCTCTCATTAGTGATTTCCTGTTGACCCGTACTGCTCTAACAATCACGGTGTTGGGGTTCAACCATTTTCTTGGGATTTCTCCTCACCCTCTCTGACCCTACATACGCATTCCTGCTATCTGACCCCTGTAACCTCGATTGTTCTGTTAGATTCTTAGCCTCTACTTCTCCCTGCCTTGGCGTAAAAAAACACGTGCGTTACCGGGTGGTGTGAGGTGTTGGATTAGTTGGTATGAATCGTTGGATTAGATCATATGAGGCGTTGGATTAGATGATATGAGGCATTGGATTAGATGGTATAAGGCATTGAATTAGATGGTGTGAGTCGTTGGATTAGATCGTATGAGGCGTCGTGCGTTTAAATAGCTACTGACAGACGGGCAATACATGCTGAGGTTGATTGCAACTCCAGTAAAGGACATGCTGTCAACTAATTTTTATCTTTGTCCGAACTTCTGCTTGCTAAACGACAGCACCTTCCCATCTGTGATACAAATCTGGATCATCTTCCTTTTGTTCTTCTTCGTTCCTTTTTTCGAGGGAATTGTGTCACATCTAGTTATATAGAGGGTGTTCTCTCACCAGTATCGTTCCTTAAAAGTTAGTTGCATATACTCAGCATATTTGTGGCTGCTTGTGATTTCTTGACTAGTTTACGTTCAGTGGTTTGCCATTGCTTTCTGAACGATCAGCATCCATACACTTTTATGAAAACCAACGCAAGGCGGTCTGCTGCCAAATCGCCCGCAGCTGTGTTTCGATTGCGGTGTGCGGGATTACGAATATTGTTCCTTGCACACGTAAACGCCACAACAGAAAATGTTTCAGTCAGAATACACACCTTCTGTCCTGATGACCTGGTCGAGTGTACTTATGAAGAATATATTAGCACAACCCATAATAGGATGCAGCAAGCCGTATCTATGTTAGAGGAATGGTCAAAAACATAACTAGAGAGGATCAATGAGAAAACTAGAAACATGCAGTAATCTTCCCCTGAAGTAACACGGCACTTTAAACTACTGTTAAATGGGAAAATACTGATTCAGGATGAAAATCTATTCTCCTTAGTAGACACCTATGATAGTCGCCTCACATGGAAGTCACAGGTTGAGACAAATCGGACACGAACAAGGCAAAAGATGGCAATCATGATAGAAAACTACAGATTATATTGCTTAAGATGTCTTCTGGTGTGTACTTCTGTCCATTCTTCGCTATGAATACCGATCAATAGATATGAATTTATTGTTCATGCTGTTTCATTTGTATCGTTGTCTAGACACTATTTTATGTCGTGTGCCAGATGTGCATTGTGTAATGTTAAGATTTTGTGGGCCGTGTATTTCTTTGAATCAATTAACTGTACCAGCTGTCGCCGCGTTTTCATCTTTACTTTTTTTTTCTGTCACAAGTGCTTTAGCTGTGTTTCGCGTATATAGACTACCTTTGTGGTTGACGGGCGAGCGGTTAGATCATCGGTCTTTTAAATTATACGACACAGGTTCTAATCCTCGAGGCAGCCATCTCCTATTTTTTTTATTCTTGGTGAAAGCCCGAGGGGAGGTGAGAGAGAGAGAGAGAGAGAGAGAGAGAGAGAGAGAGAGAGAGAGAGAGAGAGAGAGAGAGACTGTCTGCTCATTGAATTTATCTTCTTCGTGACGCCTTTATTTATGCGCTATTGCTGACGTGGTATAATGTTTTAACCCATCCTGTCCTGTCCAGTTGTAACACAAAACCCACGTTTTCTCATTTGTTACATTAACTTCAATTCTTTTGGCCCCTAGTGTTATTAAGCCATTTAGACGCATATGTTTATTTTAACTCTTTATGCCCCAGGCAGTATAGTTTCAAAGTAATAGAATTGAAGTAACAGGTTTCAGATACCTAAATAGACAAGGTGTGTGAGTCCTGATACCATCCTGCGAGACTCAGTCTCCATCACTATCCTTCTAGCCTCAGATTCCAACACCACAATTTGATTCTTAGTTCCCATCACAATGGTTTGAGCCTCAATCTCCAACACATTTCTTCGAGTCTCAGTTCACGGCACCATTTTCCGAGCCTCAGTTCCTTCTATAGCCTTCTATCCTCGTCCCCAACACCATCCTTGGATCCTTACTCACTAAAACCACCCATGGATGTTCATTCCCCAACACTATCCTTGGATCCACACTCCTAAAACCATCTTTGGATCCTCACCCCTTCGAAGCGTAGTCCCCCAAACCATCTTCGGATCCTTGTAACTCAATACAACCCTTCGCTCCTCAGTTCTCAACGCCATTCTTCGTTCCTTACTTCTCAACACCAACCTTCGTTCCTGACTTTCCAACACCATTCTCTGATCCTTGTTCCCCCCAAACCATCCTCGCATCTTTGTTCTCCACCACCACCCTAGTTCCCCCAAAACCGTCCTTGGATCCCCAACCCTCCACGTCATCCTTGGTTCCTCCCTTCTCAACGCCAACCTTGGAGCAGAAAGAAGCAATAGTACCTGGTACCGGAGTAAAATAGTGTTAAGCGTACGCTTGTGAAGTCCTGACACCTGAGTGTGACATTAACGGCAATCAGCATGGAAGACGAACAGCAGGACTGCCATTATTCCGTCATCAGCGGCTGAAAGTGGCAGTTAATTGATTCATGAAAAAAATATGAAAAGCCGATGCCGTACACGATTTGTGCCGTTTTTGCCAGCTTTACCGATTAGTGTCTGTCTTTGGTGATATGCGAATTGGATGTTTCATATTTTTTAGTTATTTTGGGGAAGTTTTTTGTTGATGTTAGATTTATTCTTTTTCGTCATGTCCGTCTTCTGTCCTTTATTCCCCATTGAAGCATAGGAGCCCAACCAACTCATACCAAACCGTCTTTTCTGTTGCTATCTTCTGCAGCTGCGTCGAATTCCTGCCCATATTATTTCATCTCTGTCACTAATGATACCCTCCGTGTTATAAATCTCCCTCTATTTGGTTTTCCTGCGTGGTTACAGTGAAAAGGCTTTATAGTGATACTTAAAAAAATAGTTAGTTGCATATCTTTTACTAGATGTTTGCAGTCAACACCAGCATTGTTTGCTATTGTTGGTGTCTTGGCAAGTTAACGTTCAGTAGTTTGCCATTGCTTTCTGAACGGCTGGCAACTATACCGTTTCGTAAAAAACAGCGCAACGCGGTCTGTGGCCAAATCATACACAGCTGTGTTTCGAACGCGGGTATACGGGATCACGAAACGCGTCCGTAATGCCTTCGCCACGGCGACCGGCTTATAGTGATGCTGTCATTAAGTATTTTCAACAACGTCTTTCCCTCAAACGTTGATTATCTAGAATCTGCCTAGTTCTCTTCCCAGTGATTACAACATTAAATATTCTGTCATATCAGTTTAGTTCTATTCTGCGGAGTACTAATTAATAGTTTTTTTGTTGTAGTTTATAAGTAATTGTTTTAGTCATTCTCTGCGTTTCCAATCCGTACATCCTTACTGATTTAACGTTAGGGACAAGTTTATTCATCAGTCGTGAAAGAGAGTGGGTTGAAGTTCCGGAAGACATGACGGACTGGCACAGTGTAATAATAACAGTGGGTCGTGAGTGCAGAGAATGGGCAGCGGGCCGCACTGAGTTTGAAGTGCAACAGCTGATCCAGAGCAACACACATCAAGGTTGCATAGTCATCTACACCGATGGGTCAGTGGTGAGAAACAGACTGGCTGGGGCTTTATTGGAAAGGTTAATGGACGAGTCTTGAAAAAGGAGAGTCTGGCATATGGAACTATGACCTCCAGCATGAGAATGGAGGTGGAGGCAATAACAGTGGCATTCCGGTGGCTAGAGGAGACTACTGCAACACACGTTGTATTCATTACGGATTCAAAGAGTATGCTTAGTAAGGTGGAGAAAGGAATGTTTCGTGTAGAATGGCTCTCATCGCTTCAGAGGTCACAGATTGTGAGAATTGTATGGATATTTTGCCCTGACCATGCGGGGGTACGGGGGAATGCATATTAAATTCCTGCATCAAAATCCGGTAATCTGGCTGTATGCCTGTTTGTCCCTCTGTCTCTGACCACTCCCCATTTTCTCCATCTTGCTCCATCAATCTCCGTGTTCTGCAGCTTCTGCACGTAACACATTTTAGTTCCCCTGTTATATTATTTGTTTTGCTTAAATTGCATCAACAGCCTCCTCGTATGCTCCATTCCCTCTACCTTTCCTGGCCCAAACTGATAGTAATACTAATATTTGTAATGCATCATTAATCATGATTCTATTTCTGGTTTGCACTAGTGTAGTATATCTGACCCAGGAGGGGAAGGGTGGTTAAATACACTCCCTCATTATAGCAGGTTATTAGTAATATTTAAGAGGTTATCTCCCAGACTCCAGTTTTGTGTGTAAAAATCTCCCAGACTCCAGTTTTGTTTGTAACAATCTCCCAGACTCCAGTTTTGTGTGTAGCAATCTCCCAGACACCGGTTTTGTTTGTAGCAATCTCCCAGACTCCAGTTTTTGTTTGTAGCAATTTCACAGACTCCAATCTTGTGTGTAGCAATCTCCCAGACTCGTTTTGTTTGTAGCAATCTCCCAGACTCCAGTTTTGTTTGTAGCAAACTCCCAAACCCCACGTTTTAATTTTTTTTTTTTTTGTAGCCATCTCCTATCCTCCAATTTTGTTTGTAGCAAAATAGTCTAACTAGCCGGTTTAGCCACGATATTTGCTCAAGCTTACATATTTTGTTCCATTTGTCACTATTGTAATCCTTGTGGGTTTTGGAAGATTGCATTTCCTCTATGTTCGTGTTTGAATTGCCCATTTATACATGCGATTATTTGCATGTCTGCTGCATACTGAAGTTCTTTCCTTCTTGAACAGACCCATCTTTCTGTATAAAGAGCAGCTTGTAAATTTATATTATGAAAATCTGCTAGACTGGCTACGAGATTTTACAGATAAAATTGTTTTTAGTTGTATGTCCTTCACAGGACGTAGCAGTCAACCCCAGCATTTTGGCTGTTCGTGATTCCTGGGCAAGTTTTACGTTCAGTAGTTTGCGATTGATTTCTGAAAGACCGGCACCTATACCTTTTTCGAAAAAACCAGCACCGCTGTGTTTCGAACCCGGGTATACGGGATTACGAATCGTGTCCGTAACTTCTTCGCCACGGAGATATCAAAATCACGTGTCATGCCGGCTGGCGTAGGTGTTTATGATTTTCCACAGATCTCGGTCTTTGGCGTTCTGGATCAACTCTGCTGATGATATTCCTCCATGCCACCGTCTCAATCCATCCAGCATTATTTCTCTTGGTCTGCCTCTCTTCCCCTCGATCTTTCCAGTTGTCATGATGTTCTCCAAGGCCTCTCTTTTCATAACATGGCTAAAGAAAGTTGTTTGCCTCTTTCTTATTGTTGTTCTAGTTTCATTAGCCTCATTCAGGCAGTTGTTGGTTACTTTGGCAGTCCAAGTAATTCGCAACAATCGTTTTAGGAACCACAACTCTGTTGCTTCTAAGTTCTTTCTAATCCCAATTTCTTTCCAAACGTCCAACCTAAAACAGAACGAACGAACGAACGAACGAACGAACAATCTTTATTTACGTATGGGCTAAAAAAAAAAAAAACCAGCCTAACAAATTGCGCCTTTTGTCTTCATCTGTCAATACTTGATTTTTTTTAAAGGTAATGACATGTTCATTCCTCTGGCTTATTATTGGGATATATTGTGCCTTTTGTTATTTCAGATACTGCATATTTTATTTGTTAATTTGTGTTTTCCGTCGCCATTGTAATATTCATGTTTATCTCTCCACTTACTTCATAAAAATGCATTATGTTATATATTTGTGTTATTGCACATGGTGCTGGTTTTATGCTCATATTTCCTGCTTTAGTATACACAGCTTTAGATTATTTAACTTCAGTTTGTGTATTTTACATTATAAGAGTTGATTCCAGTGGATACATCTTTATTTTTGTAGTGTATTGATGACTTAACCTTGCTCTGTATTTCTCTAGGGTTTTCTGTCTTTAACATGTTTTCCATCGTTGTAGTTTCATTGCCTTGGTTCGTGTAATTCATTCGTGCTATTCAATGTTATTCACATTTCTTGAACTGCAGTAAATAATGTTGTAGATTGTTATTAATATATTCTTTGAGACCGTTATGAGAGGAGAGGAATGGGAACACAATGACGACTGAAAATATTAGCTGTAGAAGAGGCAAAGGCAGACGGAAGACATGGTGCTGGGTGGTCTCAGACGGTGGCACGGAGGAATATCACCAGACTTGATCCAGAACACAAAGTACAGAGATCTGTAGATATAGGTGAACGCCTACGTCGTTTGATGATGATTATGCCGGAAGCCTTGGTGGCGCGTAGCTAGCTCGCTTTTCTCCCGACCTGGGGAGGGGGGGGGGGGTCCTGTGCTGGAATCCCCATGATGGCGGGGTCTTTCATGTCACTGAACTGGTCGTCCAAGTCCAGCCTGTGTGAAATGGGTACCTGGTAACTGCCTGGCTTGTAAAGGCCATCCATCCATCATCTATCATGTGCCATGTCTATAAGCGTGGGCGGTCATGTTTCGCCATCTCAATCGATCACCAGAGTCATAGCCATTGTAATATTCATCAGAGAGAAGTAAATGCGACGTCATGATATTGCCCACTTCACCCATCGAGTGATGGTTTGTCCAAACACATAGTTCTGGCACAATATACTCAATACTCCTGATAGCTTGCAAATTTACTTATTCTGTTACTAACATTCAACAAAGTTACGCTTTTCTATGGCGAAATATGCAGTTCCCACTCTGTAGTCTCATGTTCAGAAATAACAGTATATATACATAACATATACATAATAAATGTTCAGTTTCCACGTGCAGTAATAATCCACAATTGAACTGGCTTTTGTATATTGCTGCAGAGAGATGTGTAAACAGTGTGACCAGTTGAAAACATATACGCCGTTTGCGGACATTTTAGCGTCTCATCTCGCCCGTTTCCCCGCCCGAACGTGGGTCGGAGGTGTGTCATGATTACAGCATATGTAGTGAGTCCTCCGTTGCTCACTCTTATTGTCTCTATTACTCACTCATTCACTCACTCGCTCGCTCACTCACTACTCACTCACTCACTCACTCACTCACTCACTCACTCACTCACTCACTCACTCACTCACTCACTCACTCACTCACTCACTCCCTCCCTGCCTGTCTGTCTGTCTGTCTGTCTGTCTGTCTCGTAACGCGTAAAAGTGTGGTGGAATCATTGCAACATTGCATCTTGTCTATTCTCTAGTGTTATCAGGCCAGGACATTTTCTGCCCTCCTCTTCTCAGTTTGTCCTCGACTATTCTCTGAGAGAGTATCTATCTGTGGAGATTATGGCGTGTGTCATGCCCCAACCCTGCTAGTTTTCTATTGCTCGCCACTGAAGAAAAAAAATTTACTTTTGGATAACCTACTTCATATTTGTATATAGTTTGTCTCTTTGTTATGTGTGTCCCTATTCCACATTTGCATACGTTTCCTTTAAGCACTTATTCTCAACGGACTGCATCTTCTAACAGTTACTGCCAACATTTACTGATTATAAATACTGGCCACTTTTTGTTTGTTTGCATTCGCTCGCTTTAAACTGAAATGTAGTGCATATACGCGCTACCACGGCTAGTGCACTGTGCTGATTTTTGCGTGTGGATTAGCTTCCCCTATCACCAGTGTCACTCGCCATCAGGCGAACCCACTCAGACTTCTGAGCCACTTGTAATTTACGTTCCCAAATCAAGGACGAGAAGTCAACATATTAGTTCTCTGTAGGATGTTTTGATCAACAGCAGGTTAGTTTTGTAGGCAATTTTATGTTTAATAGTTTTCTATTGCTTTCTTGAGAACTAGCCACAGGAAAGAGGCCAACCGGAAGACCCCAAATGCGATATAAGGATGTCTGTAAACAAGATATGAAAACCCTTGGCATAGATCCAGACATGTGGGGAAGAGTTGCAACAGACAGATGTTCCTGGAGAAGAGAAGTACGAAACGGACTGGTGCTCTTTGAGCGCAATCTGATCCAGCAAACTAAGGATTGGAGGCACAGGTATAAAATGCAGTCACTTACTGCGGGAACTGCCTTGTGTTACAGATGCGGAAACTGTGACAGAGATTGTCACTCTCGCATTGGACTATACAGTCACCAGCGGTGCTGTCAGGTGTTTTCCCAATGAGCACAACTCTAGTCCTACAGGATTGAAAGAGGCCTGCTACTGCATTGGTTTCTGAACGAGAAGTCAGCGTTTAAGTCCAACAGACCTACGAGGGGGATGAACGCACGGCGGTCACTGACAGTACAAGGAAGTATAAGCGTGAGAGCTCTTAACATTTTAGCCACGCAGACCTCTACACTTTAAAGGCCCCCCCCCCCCCCCCCCGCCCTTTCCAAAAAATAACCCGAATTCTATCTAAGCTCACGTTCGCAAAGATTAAAATTTTGAAAAATAGAAAGAAGATACATAATTGTATAAACAGACAGAAGTCTAAAGACTCCGAGTTTACATGACAGCGACAAAGAGAAATTATATTGTACGGATGTCACATATAACAGTCATGACGTGGTAGGGGTGAGAAAAGAGGGTAGGAATGTGAGGAGGCAAGACAGAACACGAAAGAAAAAGAAGGAAATGTAAGCCTGCTAAGTGAATCCGTCTGGGTCAAGGCGGACATTGTCCGCGTTAATACAGTTCACCTCATTATCACTGAAAAGTGCGAGGCCGGTTTACAAAAGGCCGGTTATTACAGTAACATTGCTTCTGTCGTGTTGATTCCATTAACCTCGTTATCTTTTCACTGATAAAACCAGGATCTCGCATTAAGTGAATTTAGCCCACTCTCATTGGACTCATCCATTCTGGGTCAGATTCTTAATGTCTCCAAAACGTTCTATTACTGCCCTAGTGATATTTTCCCACCAGGATACCACATATTCCTCTCTCTCTCTCTCTCTCTCTCTCTCTCTCTCTCTCTCTCTCTCTCTCTCTCTCTCTCTCTCTCTCTCTCTCTCTCTCTCTCCATTTCCCAAATCACATGAACTCACACGAGACCAGTGATGTATATGACCTTTGTTCAACACGATTGTTTCCAATGATCGTCGTTATATTTTCTATTTATGTACTCCTGTAACTGCCGCTTCGTGGCGAAGGCGTTACGGTCGCGGTCGCAGCTCGTAATCCCGCATACCCGCGTTCGAAACACAGCAGCGGGCGATTTGACAGTACACCGCCTTGCGTTGGGTTTTTACGAAATGGTATGGGTGCCGGTCGTTCAGAAAGCAGTGGCAAACTACTGAACGTAAACTTGCCAAGAGATCACAACTGCAAATAATGATGGTGTTAACTGCGACGTCATGTACAGGATATGCAACTAACTCATATTACTGGTTACAGGAGAAGTTATTATTGCGTATATCATACTCAGAACCAGGAATCACCATCATCACCATTACCACCACCACCCCTATAATTATCACCACCATTACCACAACCATCATCAGTAACATCACCACTACAATTATCATCATCACTACCACTAACACATCCATCATTACAATCACCATAACCATCACCACCACCATCACCATCATCATCACCACTATCACAATATTAATTTCCCAAGGTTTAATGTAATTTTTTTAAAATGTAACAGATAAGATTATCCCAGCTTGACATGTTTCATTATAACGTGGCATTGTTCATTATAACGATACCTTTTTCATTATAGCATGACCTGTTTCATTAAAACGCGGCATCTTTCACCGCAACATGACATATTTTAGTATAACGTGGCATGTTTCATTATCACGTGACATCTTTCATTATAACATGCCATGTTTCAGTATTACGTGACATGTTTCATTATAACGCGATATTTCCATGTTTCAGTATAGCGTGTCATGTTTCAGTATAGCGTGTCATGTTTCAGTATAACGTGTCATGTTTCAGTATAACGTGACATGTTTCAATATAACGTGTCATGTTTCAGTATTACGTGACATGTTTCATTATAACGCGATATTTCCATGTTTCAGTATAACGTGTCATGTTTCAGTATTACGTGTCATGTTTCAATATAACGTTTCATGTTTCAATATAACGTGTGCACGTTTCAGTATAGCGTGTCACGTGTCAGTATAGCGTGTCACGTGTCATTATAGTGTGGCACGTGTCATTATAGCGTGGGACGTGTCAGTATAGCGTGGCACGTGTCAGTATAGCGTGACATGTGCCATTATAGCGTGACATGTGTCATTATAGCCTTCATTCTAAACTTCGGAATAGATGACAGAACCGAGAGTCGCCGTGGCGAAGTAGTCAAGCCGTCTGACTCGGGCTCCGAAAGTTGTGGGTTCAAATCCGGGCCGCGTCTTTCGGTTCACGAGTGCAGTTTTTCGCAGAGGATAGCCGCTGGAGCAACGGAGTTCGTGATTTGTGTGACGCTTTCCGCGCTGTGTAAAGAGACTGAGCCATATGGAATAAAACCCGGTGCAATGAAGGCGACCCTGTCGACTTTTAAGCGACTGTATTTTTGCTTGCCAACCTGGTGGTCGGAACTGTGAGTTCCCATCGAGGTGGATTTCAGGCCGACCCACCTAGAATATGTACCCAAATATGGCTTGGGAAGTCAAGCAGGCCGGCATGATATAACCACATAAACCTTGGGGCGAGAGGGGGGGGGGGGCGCTGAGGCGTCTAAAAATATGGACCAAGAACCGTACGCTCTGTACGCCGAAGCCTGTATAACAGCCTTTCACTTACTTACAGCTTACACATAGGAATTAAACCCGATCAGTTCACAAGTAAACGAGTACTCTGCTCGCTATTCTACCACGACTCATTATTCCCAAGTCCAGGCTTGTTAATAATTGAACGTGTCCCCGAGGACTGGTGAGACGCATTTAGTCGCACAGTAATCAGCCGCCTGTTCCTATTGATCCCGGCGGCCTGTGATCGTATCATCTTGCACTTGGCAAGACAGTATTGAACTCAGTCGTTAGACTACTTGTTGTTGTTGTTGTTGTTGTTGTTGTTGTTGTTGTTGTTGTTGTTGTTGTTGTTGTTGTTCTTCTTCTTCTTCTTCTTCTTCTTCTTCTTCTTCTTCTTCTTCTTCTTCTTCTTCTTCTTCTTCTTCTTCTTCTTCTTCTTCTTCTTCTTCTTCTTCTTCTTCTTCTTCTTCTTCATTTTCTTCTTCTTCTTCTTCTTCTTCTTCTTCTTCTTCTTCTTCTTCTTCTTCTTCTTCTTCTTCTTCTTCTTCTTCTTCTGCTGCTCCTGCTGCTGCTGCTGCCCCTCCTCCTCCCTACACTATCCCTCCTCCTCCTTTTTCCGTTCTCTTGAAATTCTTCTTCTTCTTCTTCTACTTCTTCTTCCTACTCCTCTTCTTCTTCTTCTTCTTCTTCTTCTTCTTCTTCTTCTTCTTCTTCTTCTTCTTCTTCTTCTTCTTCTTCTTCTTCTTCTGCTGCTGCTGCTGCTGCTGCTGCTGCTGCTGCTGCTGTGCTGCCCCTCCCCATCCCCACACTCTCCCTCCTGTTTCTTTTTCCGTTCTCTTGAAATATGTCAATATCTGCAATGTTGCATCTTGTCTGAACTTCACTGTCTGTTTTAGTTCACTCAACGGTCCATGGAGCTTTAACCCACCCTCCTCCCCCTCTTCCCACTGTTGTTTCTCTCGGCCAGAAAATTTTGCCTAGATATGTCGTATTTTGGCCAATCTTGGAGTATGCGCGCTCGGAACGTTAGAAGTGCTTCACAGCTGGAAATCGACACGAACAGGAAGAATAGAATAGGTCGCCGACCTGTCAAAATGTCGTAATCAGAAAACGAATCCATTAAAAAAGTCGCTGTCTGCAGGATGGCCTGCCGAAGGCATCGCCCACAGCACGAACTCCGTAGCTCCATGGACGATCCCTAGGAGTCTTGAAAAATGTACTCGTGAACCGAAAGACGTTGCCCGGAATCGAACTCACAACCGTCGGAGCGCTTGCCTACTTCGCCACGGAGGATCCCGAACCCATAAATTAATACTTATGCTATATGTAATTCGAGTATGCACACATGCGGTCCTCATATGCGCTTCTGGGTTCGTGCACTCTGTGAGCTGTAATCTGGCCACAGTATTTCAGTTTCCGAGACATGAAGCAATCCATGCGCCAGTTTTCTTCAATATTCAGATCTGACAGAATGTCGATATTTTTCTTCTGTTAAGTCCAGGCTATTCTCAGATCTGTTTCTGTAACATATAAGCTCAAAAGCCGTGATGTTTTTCTTTAGTGATTGCGAAATGGGCCCTGACTCACACCTGTCCGCTGCCACAGGAAAGAAGCTTGTTCGTAAAAATGTTGCTTTTGTTTGTGTGCTTGCGGTGTGTCATATGTTCTTAATACTGATTAACCTGACATTGCTATGGTTTGCTTGCGTAAGTCAACTTCTGAAATATTCCCCATTCTTGTTGATTATGAAGGTCGGTGAGGAATTTAAAAAAAAAAATTAGTTGCAGACCCTTTACAGGATGTCGCAGTCAGCCCCATCATATTTTGGCTGTTTGTGATTTCTTGGCAAGATTACGTTGAGCAGGATAACGAACTGCGTCCGTAGCCTCTTCGACACGGAGCGGTTGATTAGTACGAATGTAACGGCATATTTAGTTTCATCATTGTTGATTGTGATTTGTTTGGAATAAAAAGATAACAGCTTATGTCCGATGGTGTACTGGACAAAAGATAAATGTGTAACAAATCACAAATTTCAAAACAATTTATTGCCTTAGTGAATGTAAATACAGAAACCATAAAACGTAGGGATAATATTGCTCCACACTCTAACAACATCAGTGTATTATGTATTTCAGCCAACATATGATTCATTTATTCTCTGCATATAATTCTAAAATACACACAACTTATATCCTAACATAGCCAAATCAAACATAATGCATACAGAAAAAGCTACTATGGAGAAAGAAATATATGTTAATGAGGGAAAATTGGAGGTGGTGGAAAATTTCGAATATCTTGGGTTATTGATTACCAACAATGGTGACACAATAAAAGAAGTTAAAAGACGAATGACTATTGATCTTCAACGACTAAAAAAAGTGAATTATTTGTGGAGAGGTACAGATAGAACTACAAAAATCAGATTTTTAAGAGCAAGCATCTTTCCCATTGCAGCATACGCCTGTGAGACCTGGACGCTTACTAAACAAGCTGAACAGCGCATAAATGCCTTCGAATATAAATGTTATAGACGAGTTCTAAGAATATCTTGGATAAAGAAAAGAACAAATGCATCCGTACTTCTAGAGCTGAATATTGAAAAAAGTTGGTTATTAAAGGCGATAAAACAGAGAAAATTGAAATATTTTGGTCACTTGAAACATCACGAAAGTTAGGAGAGGACAATAATGGAGGGGTATATGCCTGGGAAGAGAGGAAGAGGAAGGCGAAGGAGAAGATGGGTGCAGGATGTGGCAGATGATCTCCAGATGGGTGTATTGGACGCGGGACATCTTGCTTGTGGGAGCGAGGTTCTGCAAAGGACATGCTACTGAATGAATGTACACCTGTCGAGATGCGGCGAAATGTGCCAGGCAATAAATCGTGCAGCCTATTGTTTGCCGCTTCTGTGTTTAAAATCACACATTTTCCAAGCATGGAACCCGTGTCATCAAAATCACCCTGTTGTCCCACCGAAAGAAGAGCAAGACTTGGATACAACACCACACTAGAGTCCCGACTACAGCCGCCACTAGCCGTGTCTATCGCGCACCCCCAACCAGCTGTTACAGAATTGGAATAACATTCAGCCGTAGCTATTGGTATAACGTCAGTATGACTGCAGATAATGTGGTGCAGACCAGGATTTGCTTGTATCAATAACTAGTGCATTATTCATGGGCAAACCTTCGGGTCAACAGACGTTAAACAAACTCTGTTTGTGTCTCCATTTACAATCACTGGCTGCGGCAGCTACTGCCCGGCTGATGGTGAAAACGCGTACAAAAAGGACCATTGACAGGTGTTCATGGTTGGGTATTTCCACATTTGACTCGTTCTGAGGGGAAATCACGCGTTGGCCGAGTCGCTTGCGGGTTACGAAGCTGCCATTGGGTTGGGTTCGATTTGCGGCGTGGAGTAATCGGGGAGAAGTTATAATCCTCTCTCTCTCTCTCTCTCTCTCTCTCTCTCTCTCTCTCTCTCTCTCTCTCTCTCTCTCTCTCTCTCTCTCTCTCTCTCTCTCTCTCCTCCCTCCCTCTCTCTCTCTCCCTCCTCCCCCTCTCTCTCTTACCCTCATCCCCATGATCTTGGCGTAGTGAGTGTGATGCCTGGTATTCTCGGATAAGGGCGAATAATTCGAAGGACCAATGTTTTTTTCTTTATTTTGTTGCGCTCGCTCGCGTTGAACTCAAGCGTAGTCCATAATACTATTTCTAGTAGTGCTGGACTGAAGTTTGCGTGTAGATTAGCTTTCCCCTATTAGCAGTGTCCCTCGCCATTAGGCGAACCCACTCCGACTTCAGAGGTACTTTTAATGTACGTCCTCAAGTCAAGGACGAAAGGTCTACATTTTATATAACTGTCCGGTGTATCGGGTTTAACCCCTAACGATCAGCACACCGGATGTTTAAGAACACGCGTTCCTATCCTTTCGGCCAAGCTGACCTCCGAAGGACCAATGTCAACGCTGTCTATTGGCAGTTGGCAAATCGAATCCATCCATCGTGTGCCAAGCCGATGAGCGTGGGCGGTAACATGGTTCGCCATTTCACTCGATCACCAGAGTCGTGGATCAGCTCGGTGTTCTTGTCTCGGCAATACTACGTTTGACATCTGTTTATTGGTCTGTTCAAAATCGAGAGAACAAACGAACGGACGTTATTTTCAAAGGGTAGCAAATTGTTAGGTTAGCGTCTTTTCTCCGTAATCTCGTATACTCTCGTAAGTAACGCGAGGACGGTGATAAGCAGCAGTGGTTCGAATCGCGTCGGTAACTTACGGGATATGTGAGCCGGCCGCTCAGAAAGCAATGGCAAACTACTGAGCGTAATCTTGCCAAGAAATCAACAATCAGCTGAAAGATGCTGATGTTGACAGCGATGTCCTTGAAAGGATGTGCGAAATTTTTTTAACAAATTGTCATGTGTCATGCAGACCCGTCTTACATTCGGCCCTTCCAATCACTCATCTTTCGCTCGCGCGCGCGCACGCGCGCGAGGGAGAGAGAAAGAGAGAGAGAGAGAGAGATGTTGAAGAAGACCGAGATAGAGAAAATGAGAGGGACCGAGATAGACGATCAGAGAGAAAAAAACACGAGAGAGATATAGATTGTGTGAGGAGAGATAGAGGCGAGAGAGGCAGAGATATTGTAAGATGGGAGAGAGAGACCGTTATAGATAGTGAGACAGACTAAGTGAGATAGATATATTGAGACAGAGCAACCAAGAAAGATACAGACAGACACAGACAGACATGCATGGGGTAGTGAGAGACAGAAAGATAGAGAGAGGTAGAGAGGAAGTAAAGAGAGAGAGAGAGAGAGAGAGATGTTGAAGGAGACCGAGATAGAGATAATGAGAGGGACCGAGATAGACAATCAGAGAGAAAAAACACGAGAGAGATATAGATTGTGTGAGGAGAGATAGAGGCGAGAGAGGCAGAGATATTGTAAGATGGGAGAGAGAGACCGTTATAGATAGTGAGACAGACTAAGTGAGATAGATATATTGAGACAGAGCAACCAAGAAAGGTACAGACAGACATAGACAGAAAAACATGCATGGGGTAGTGAGAGACAGAGAAAGATAGAGAGAGGGAGTGAGAGAGAGAGAGAGAGAGAGAGAGAGAGAGAGAGAGGAGAGAGAGAGAGAGAGAGAGAGAGAGAGAGAGAGAGAGAGAGTCTGCGACGTTTAACAAAGGTGATGATGGAGAATAATTGAAGGTATTGGACAGTGGTGACAGTCCCGCCTGATTAATAAGTATTCAACAGTCTGCCTGTTCGAGGGTTGTGAATAGTTCATGTCGGTTGTCGCTGTTTTGGTAAATGGTATTGTCTGCCAGCCAGCCTTTGGTAACTGCATTCCGGTTGTGTGATGTTTTGTTGTTGTTGTTATTGTTGTTGTTGTTGCTGTTGACTGTAGAATGCATTAGTATGATTATCTAGGGATACCCCACCGATTTTGTTTGTTTGTTTGTTTGTTTGTTTGTTTGTTTGTTTGTTTCTTTGTTTCTTTCTTTCTTTCTCCATGACTGACTATCTTTTCTTCATTCCCCTTTAATGCACTCTTTGTTATTCAGTCTTTCAATTTGCTTTCTTCACATAAAACTTTATTTTCTACTCCCTCTCTATATTTAATACTTCACTTAGTCATACGATGGTATAACACCACCACCCCCCCCCCCCCGCCACTCTCCTCCTCCTATGCCTTCCTCACTCATGCCGTTTCTCTCAAATTCCCAGTCTCTCCCACTATTCTGTTCCCCTTTTCCCTGTCAGTCAGTCTCTCTCTCTCTCTCTCTCTCTCTCTCTCTCTCTCTCTCTCTCTCTCTCTCTCGCTCTTGTTTTTTTCTCACCCCCCCCCCTCACTGCCGTATCTCGTTCCCTTCCCCACTCTCCCCGTCGACTTGTATATATTCTAGCATGGTGAGCTCACGCTGTGTGTTCGCGATAATCAACGTGTATCACTTCAACAGAACCAGCGCTTGTTGACATTGTTGCCTCGGTGGCGCCCGTGGATTGGAATTCTCCAGTTGTTTGTTCCTGGCTGCACTAGATATTAATTCTCATTTAGATAACGGCTTTTTCTATCGTTTTCATTGTTTCAGTCTGCTCGTGTCCAACAGCATCGCCGTTATGTTGATCACAATCATCCGTTCTCTGTCAGTCTGCTGGTTCCATATGTATAATATTAGTCTATTTGGCATGAGTTTGTTCGCTTGTTATTTATAACTATCTGTTCAGTTTCTTCTTCTTCTTCTTCTTCTTCTTCTTCTTCTTCTTCTTCTTCTTCTTCTTCTTCTTCTTCTTCTTCTTCTTCTTCTTCTTCTTCTTCTTCTTTCTCCTCCACCTCCTCCTCTTCTTCCTTACGACATAATCCGGAATGAAACCTAGAACCTTCGGAGCGCAAGGCAGGCGGGGTAACCACTACGCCACAGAGAATCCTTGAGGGAAGCAAAGAACGTAACACGGACCCCGCCATGCAGTAACATGGGATTGACATGGAGGTAACTGTAGGAGGTATGGCGTGGAGTAGGACGCCGTGACTAGAACTGTTTGAGGGGCGGGGCTCCAATGGGAGGTAAATGGCAATAGGAGAAGAAGAAGAAGAAGAAGAAGAAGAAGAAGGCAGAAGGAAGAAGAAGGCAGAAGGAAGAAGAAGAAAAAGGAAAAAGGAAGAAGAAGAAAAAGGAAGAAGAAGGAATAGAATAGTAAAATATGAATGACAGTGAAGAAGAAAATAAAGGTGGAGAACATGAATCGCTTTGAACTCGACTACAGAGCACTCTGGGCTGATTCTTGCGTCAGGAATAGCTTTTACTGTTGCCAGCGTCCCTCGCCATTAGGCGAACTTAATTTTCTGAGATACTTGTTATTTACGTCCCCAAGTCAAGGACGAGAAGTCAACACTTTAGCTTAACTGACCGATGTAGGAGTTGAACCCCCTACCTCGTCACCAGCACACTGGATGGTTAAGAGCCGGCGCTCTGATCAATTCAATCATGCTGACCGCTACTGAATCAGATGCAAAAGATGGTTTCCATCATTGGCAGGATGAAGAGATGATGGTGAAGGTGATGATGATGTGATGAAGGCTATAGTGATGTGGTGGTAATGATGATTATGTGATGAAGGTTATAGTTTTGATGATGATGATGATGATGTGATAAAGGTTATAGTGATATGATGATGTAATGAAGATTACAGCGATATGGTGATGATGCTGCGGCTGACAGCAGTGATAATATTAAATTAAGAAGTAATCACGAATTAATTATCCTGGTCCTCTTCAATCACACACACACTGCCCATCATTCTGATGACTAGACCGAGACAGTCGAGATCTTCTTGAACAGACGTTCCCGATCAAATCAAAATCAGTAGAGAAAGAATCCCAACATAAGAAAAGAAACCCGTTAATCTCCCTTCTCCGTGATATACGCAGAGTATAACCGGATCGGGTGGGCCTATTTTAGGATGTGGATATTTGATAACACATACAGTGTCTGTGCAGAGGCCGCAGCGGCGGTGAAAGATGGTTTGTGGCACGCAGACAATGATCGTCTGCAATCAAAAAACGAAGCCAGACGCACAAATTCGTATTTTATGGTCAGAATGACACCTCCACGGACACCGTGGATACTGTAGGTGGAGATTATTTAAGAATAAGCAACGAAATGGATATTGTACAACCTCCTCTTCTTCTTTTTCTTCCTGGCCTCCTCCACTTGTTGTTGTTCTTCTTCTTCTTGCTTCGCCTTCTCCTACTTCTCTTATTCTCACTGAAATACTGCTGATTCTCTTTCTCTCCCTCCTCCTCCTTTTCCTACTCTTCTCCTTCGCCTCCTCTTGTTGTTGTTGTTCATCTTGCTTCTCCTTATCCTCTTTTTCTCACTCAAATACTGCTGATTGTTCCCTCACATCCTCCTCCTCCTACCCCTCATCCTCCATCACCATTATCATTATCATCATCAAGCCCACAGTTGTCATTGTTCATCGTCGTTCATCAGCAGATACGAATGGCCACGTTCAACCGTCGACTATATCAATTTGGTTTGTATTTGGGTCCTTTATTGTGTGGCTTGTTTTGATTCGTTCGTAGATCGGGCTGCTTGTTTTCAGCTTCCTGGCTTCTGGTTGGTTGATTTTGTTCGTTACTTTCATGTTGAGGTCTTTCATGACTGGGCAGAGTCGCGCACTTGTTAAGGCCTGGAGTAATTGTGTACCCACCCCGTCATATGGCGCTGTTTCCTTCAGGGAGCTTTACCATTCGTTCTCTATGCTCCAGTAATTGTGATCGTTTGGGCGTCTTCTTGGTCTTCCTTGATTTCGTGTGTTGTGGGCTGTCTGGGTCTTGAGCAGTGCTAGTATCTCTTGTAGAGTATCTTCTGTCCTTTCTTTCACATCTTGTATTTTTGATAGCTGTTCTTCAGTCTCAGTCATTGTTTCTCAAAGAACCGCATTTATAGTTTTCATTTTTAAGTACAAGTAACAGATAATCTCAGTCTTTGTCCGTTCTATATATTTTCTTTCGCAGCATCTGCCGTGCCATATTTTTCTTTCCCAACCCATACATTTTCTCTCCCAACCCATGCATTTTCTCTCCCAAGCCTATATTTTATCTCCCAACCCATACATTTTCTATCCCAACCCATATATGTTCTCTCCCAACTATTATATGTTCTCTCTCATCTACTCCTTTCACATATATTTTCTGTCTCTGCTGTTCCCTTCCCATATTTGTCCCATTATTCCCTAACGGATATTATTCCATAATGGACAGGCTAGAAAATCGTGTTCCACAGTTTGGTCAGCGTGTTTGGATAAATGTTCCCATTCCAATATTATCCCACAGTGTTATGCTTTGCATGTTTGGATAAATGTTCCCATTCCAAAAGTATCCCACAGTGTTATGCTCTGCATTTTTGGATAAATGTTCTCATTCCAATATTATCCCACAGTGTTTTGCTCTTCAAGTATGGATAAATGTTTCCACTCCATTGTTATCCAAGTGTTTTGTTCTTCAAGTATGGATGAATGTTCCCATCCCATTGTAATCCAACTGTTTTGTTCTGCAGGATGAATAAATGTTCCCATCCCATAGTATTCCAACAGTATGTAACGTCTCACCACACCCTTCCAGGACAAATGAGTCTAACAACTGCTAAATATTACGCTTTAGCAAGTCACCATCAGCATGTGTCATGCCATGGGCAGTTATGTTTCGCCATCTCGCACGATCACCAGAGTCGTGGATCAGCTCTGTGATTTTGTCTCGATTGTGCCATGTGGAAGTAGAACCTATTCCAGTAGTGGGAAATAACACTGGCGACCAATAATTCCTCCGTCTTACTGTCAGTCCGCCAGTCTCTCGCTAGGTCTTTCTATGTGTCACTGTCATGCTAGTGGTTTATTGTTTAGAACTCTTCATCTTGGTTCAAAGATAAAGTATATAGAATAACTGAGAGTGAAGAGGAATGAGATAACTCATCTCGTACAGGTGTTGTTTTCAGAACGACACTCTCATCGTAGACACTCTCGCTATATTGACGGTTTTCATGCCTCATTTATTCGCATGCTCAGGGTGTCTTATCTCCACCTGGTACTTCTTGCTTTTCTTCCGAGAACCAAGTCTTCCATTACTGTTATGTCTAATCCTCTGCCGACACCTTCTTCTTATAGTCCGTGTGGCGTTGGTGATCATGTCTGTCCACAGTCGTCTGTCTCTTATGCTGCCAGTCAGGTTTTTTTTTTTTTTTTTAATAGTGATGTTCCTCCATGCCGTGATGTCAAATGCTCTAACATGGTCTCTTGCCTTTCCTTCCTTCCAGTTTATCCGTGGTGACGATATATTCCATCATTCCCGTTGTGACTACATACTCCATCGTTCCCTTTGTGACTTCATACTCCAATTTTCCTGTTGTGACGACGACATACTCCAACTTTTCCGTTGTGGCGACGACATACTCCAACTTTCCCGTTGTGGCGACATACTCAAACTTTTACGTTGTGGTGACATACCCTATCTTTCCCGTTTTGGCGACATATTCCAAGTTTCCCGTTGTGGCAACATACTCCAACTTTCCCGTTGTGGCGACATGCTCCAACTTTCCCGTTGTGGCGACATACTCCAACTTTCCCGTTGTGGCGACATGCTACAACATTCCCGTTGTGGCGACATACTCCATCTTTCCCGTTATGGCGACATATTCCATCTTTCCCTTACGATAACGATTACTAGGATTTATTAAAACGTTATATCGCTTAAACTGAAATAATCTCCAGTGACGATCAAAATCAACTCTTTACATCTAAAAATTAGTAGCAGTAACACACTGGCTAACACATTCACCTGCCAACCTATTGATCATGTTTGAACCCCCATCGAAGCGGGGATTAAAAAAATAATATTGACCCGAGCTTCCCAGATCGACCCAACCTAAAATGAGTACTGTGAAATGTTCCGGGTAGTAAAGGCGGCCGACGGGATATTGACCACTTCACCCATCAACTTCCTTTGGACTATAATAATATGAAGCCAGCACCATAAGCCGAATACGCTTCAAGGTGTGCTAAAGGCGTCCTTCACTGTCTACCTGCCTTACACACCAGAAACAGCAACTGAGTCTAACATTACCCGTGATTTGTGTTATCTGCTGTCTATTTTCGGATATCTTGAGACTGTCAGC
>OY992880.1:27548908-27673908 GCA_963921405.1 Cepaea hortensis | reverse complement strand
CTACTATTCCGATATATGTAACAGATCAGGACTGTAATGAAGAGTTATAGCTATGTTTACATATTGCGTTTGTGAGCTCGGCGAGAAATGAATGGCTCAGTGATTATTTGCTTCTTGTGTTTGCGCGCTCAATGTTGACACTGCATCGCAACAGGAATAAACATTGTGCCTATGGCATTTAGTATTAGCCGTGTACCTGTTTGTTAGAATGTCTTTTGTGTACTTACAAGGGGAGCCTGGCATACACATGTGTGATGAATATGTGTTCTTTTCCCCCTCTTATCTTTCTTTAGTCAGGTGCGCAGCATTTGTTTGTGTTTTCTTTTGTGAAGAAATGCGTGTTGTATTTCTTCTTTCTTGTTCTGTTTCCTGTCTCCCGAAAAGCGGTGAAACAGTACACGCTGTGTCATTCTATCGCAACTATTATGTGCTTGTCATATTTCACAACTCGTCATCTGAAACACAGCGAAACACCTCCTCCCCTCTCTCCTCCTCCCCCATCATCCGCCTCCCTCATCCTCCTCCTCCTCCTCGCCTCCTTCTTCTCTCTCCTCTCCCCGCTCTCTCTCTCTCTCTCTCTCTCTCTCTCTATATATATATATATATATATATATATATATATATAGCTCGGTATGGAAACGAAACAAGACAGGAAGGGAGAATGTGTGCACAGACAGTGGGTAGAGATATGGGTATGAGCAATCTCAGTATGAGTGTCATTGAAATATGGCTGTTAATGACTGTCTTTATTTCCAGTGAATGCTGTCATGGGTATATCATTGATAATATATGTATTTGTGATGAGATATATCAGCCTCGATAACCACCTTACACGCGCCCTCTATCTCCCATCCTCCCTCCCTCTCTCTCCCCCTCCCTCTCTCCTTCTCACTCTTCCTCCCTCTTTCTCTCCCTCCTCCCTCACCTCTTCTTCTCCCTCTCCTCTCCCTCATTCCATCGAATTCTCCTTTTCTCTCTCTCCTCTTTCTCCCTCCTTCTCTCTTCCTCCCTCTTTCCCTCCCTCCCTCACCTCTCTATCCCTCTCTATCCCGTTCCACCTCTCTGCCCTCTCTCTCCCTCTTAATTCCCTCTCATTCTCCCTTCCTCTCTCCCACCCTCTCTCACTACCCCCCTCTTTCTCCCCTCTCTCCCCCTCTCTCTTTTGATGAGTGTGTTCATTCGCGTGCATTTCATTGCATAAGTTAATGTAACTGCTATATTTTTGTTTTCTTGGCTGTTCTTTATGATAGCGTACTTCGCTGGTAATGTCGTGGTCACTGTCGGGCGCGGGGTCGACGCCTGGGCTTGTCCTCTGCGAAAGTGAGGGACAGGCTGGCCACCCTTGTATCCAGACCTACACAATATGATGACACTGTTATATCACAGGCCCATAGCAGGAAACTGCTGAGAGAGAGATAGAGAGAGAGAGAGATGTCCTTTATCTTCCTTCTCTTGTGATTTTTGTCTTTCCTTTATGGATACTATGTTCTGATATTGTCTGTCCTTTATATTCGCTATGTTTTGATCTTGTCTACTAAATCTACTAAAGTGTGATATCTGTCTTTTATATCTACTATATTGCGATCTCCATCCTTTATCTGTCCTTGTTATGATTTTGTCTGTCATTTATATCTACTATATTGTGATCTGCATCCTTCATATCTGCTATGTTGTGATCTTGTCTGTCCTTTATATCTACTATATTGTTATCTCCATCTGATTTATTTGCTATATTTTGATTTTGTCTGTCCAAAATATATCCGCTATATTTCGATTGTGTCTATCTTATATATAAATTAGGATGTGCGTATGTATCTCTGTATGTATTTATGTATCTCTGTCCGTATGTCCTTTATTTGTTCGCGAACGGCCCATCCGATTGAGATGAAATTTTCTACACGCCTTCCTTTCATTCCAGAGATGCCAACTGTAATATTTTTTTAGTGTGAAATCGCCTGCTTACCCAGTATTATTTCATTTTTCATTTTTCATTGTAATTTCATATATCTCAGGGGACCTAACTCTATAAAAGTTATTTCAAGGGGCATAACTTTTCTGTATAACTTATAGTCATATTGTGGCATCGTTTTCAAAGATTTATAAACTCTTTGTCCATAGTTATGTACCGGCATATGAGTTATAATAAATAATGATACAATCTGTAAGGTATTTTCAAAGTTTTCATAAAAATAATGCACAATGCATAACATTGTAACTCATCTTTTTTTGCTTAAGAAGTTACTGTAGTCATGCAGGTGATTAGAAAGCGTTTTCATTAAAAATAATGGATGGTGTGTGGAAGGGCATTTTTTTAAGTTACTTTTTTTTATTGTATGAATTTAATGAGACGCTACCCGCCAGGAGCTGGGCGAAGTCACGCCGGGTCAGATAGATAGACAGACCCACCTTTTCGCTGCAGTTGTCTACTCCTCCTTTTCCTTCTTCTGCTGATGCTGCTGCCGCCGCTCCATTTACCCAAGTTAATTGTTGGGGGAAGATGTAAAGATCTTTCAAGTGCTCTTTCTAATGCTTTTTGTAAGTTGGTCTTCGTTTATCTAAGGTTGTTCTAACTGCAACCAATAAATGATTAGACAGACAGGCAGACAGACAGACAGAGAGGGACGGACGGACAGACAGACAGACAGACAGACAGTCGGTAACGGGAACGGGAACTTATATGACTACTTATATGAATTAAATGAGATGCTCCCCACCAAGGACTGGGCGATGCCGGGTCAGACAGACAGACAGACAGACAGACAGACAGACAGACAGACAGTCGGTAACGGGAAAGTGAGCTTATATGACTACTTATATGAATTAAATGAGATGCTCCCCACCAAGGACTGGGCGAAGCCGGGCCGAGTCAGCTAGTACTTTATATATGTCACGCTGTCTAGCTCATTTACCGTAAACTATACCAGCCATTGTGGTTTTCAATATATTATGATGTTTGATGCGACCAACGTTTCCCGCTGGTCTAATTTGTATTTCTGTCAGCGGTGCCAGACAGACATTTAGAAGGAATTATTGATGGACGGGTGGATGGTAAAGAAAACGTAAAGGTTCCCAACATTTCAAATACATTTAAAAAGTGTGGCATGACATAATTTGGCATAAATACTGCTCTGTTGTAATGAGGTAGGGTGACCACCTGTCATTCTTGTTGCCCACCTGACGAGGCCGGGAAGACCTCGCAGGTAAACTCAACCGGAAAGTTCGGTACACAACTCCCCCCCCCCTCTCTCTCTCTCTCTCTCTCTCTCTCTCTCTCTCTCTCTCTCTCTCTCTCTCTCTCATCTACAAGCTAAGATTTGAGCCGGGATTGTTGTGTTGGTAAGCTAAACTAAACTAAACTAAACTAACTAAACTAAACTAAACTAAACCAAATTAAACTAAGCCCTTATGCCTGCCACAATACTGTCACCACTTTTGTCTAAATGAATCATGTAAAAATATGGGAGGAAGGGATAACGCAAGAGGAGGAAAAGTATAATTAGATAATCAAAATAGTAACAACACATTTGTCTCACCCGATGTAGCAGACGAGCTATCTTTCGTTACGATATTATCTGCTCACATCTTTAAATCTTTCTCGTCTTCTTCTTATATCTCTGGTACGCTTTCTCTCACCTCTGGCCTTTCTCCTAGTTGTACGGATGTCTTGAGCACTCAGCAGTTTTTGTCATTGTTTGCGTTTCAAAACTTTAAAGTGTATTGATCGCAATCTTAGGTCTTAGTTATAAACCTTCACACTAAGCTTCCCAGCATGCTCTGCTTGGGTCGCAAAACTGCACATAAAATTTCCTAATATTTTCTGTCTGGGTTTCTAACTTCACACTAAACTTCTCAACATTTCCTGCCTGAGTCCCTAACTTCACACTAAACTTCTCAGCATTTTCTGCCTGGGTTCCTAACTTCACACTAAACTTCTCAACATTTCCTGCCTGGGTCCCTAACTTCACACTAAACTTCTCAGAATTTTCTGCCTGGGTTCCCAACTTCACACTAAACTTCTCAGCATTTTCTGCTTCGATCCCTAACTTCACTCTAAACTTCTCAACATGATCTTTCTGGGTTCCTTCCTAACTTCACACTAAAATTCTTAACATCGTCTGTCTGGGTTCCTAACTTCACACTAAACTTCTCAACATGTTATTCCCGGGTTCCGAAAACTAAACACAATCTTCTGTGTTCCGGTTCTTTAAAATTACCTTTCTTAAAAGGTATCGCTAATTATATCAATAGCATCTCCTAAATTACATGAATTGGCTTTATTTGTGATTTTTCGTCTGTCGAAAGATCACTATGGCGTCTGTTTACTTAGTTGTGTAATTACTAATTTCCTTCAGAACAGGGCTTTTCGTTGTGTAGTTACTGTTTTCCATCAAAACAGGGCTTTTCATTGTGTAATTACTATTTTCCTTCAGAGAAGGACGTTTCGTTGTTTAGTTAACATTTTCCTTTAGAGCAGGAATTTTCTTTGTGTAGTTACTAATTTCCTTCAGAGCAAGGCGTTTTGTTCTTTAGTTACTACTTTCCTTCACAGCAAGACTTCTTAAACGTTTAAGTTGTCACTCTTAACCCAGGTTGATCAGGCGTTTTCCTCTCTCACTTTGTTAGTAAATTTGTTCTAGAAAAGATGATAGAGAATACTGAAAGAGTTATATCGAACCTGGTCTGTCTGCTGTGTGGCAGTGAATCTTGGAATGTGAACGAACACATTAGGAATAGTTTGGAGGCAGCGGAGATGTGGTTTCTGAGAGGAATGTTGCAAATACTTTGGACAGCCAGAGTAACTAACAACTATTACCTAGAGAATATACAGTTAAATCCTTTAGATGGCTGGCCTGGCACTGAACCCATTTTAACACAGGCCCATTTCTGCCCACACAGACGCTATCTTATAATTTTTTTCATTGCCATTTTCTTTTCCTGTGCCGTCTAGAGACTGAAATTAAAAGCATATTTTGCTCGTAATTATCTACATTCAGACAGAATATTCATCGCATGGGGAAGACCAGCTATATTTAAGCTTTGCTTTCATTTACCGAAACAATGCAGCTCTAAAATACGGATATTTATTTTGAAATATCCGGTATTTTTTTTTTTTTTGTGGCTTTGGTCATACTAGTAAACAAAATGCAAAGCACATGGGTACAAAGAAATGTAAAAGGGTTAAGTAAGCAAGGAACCTATGACAGGTCTAGCAAACTTTTGAATTGTGATGGCTTATACATTGAAAACACTGGGGATTATTCTACAACGGTAATGGATCTTGCTGACCAGAGTAACACACACTGCTCTTGAGATATCTTCTTCTTCTGCGTTCATCCGGAACGTTGTTTTAGACTTAATTGTGTTGTGCCAGTTGCAGAGCTGCGATACTTGCGCCTTACACATCCGACGTCTGCGGGCATTTGTTGACCGGGTTAAACTTCCCTGGTGTTCCGTAGGACGTTTGACTCTAACTGTTGTGGTGTTATCCCCCATTCCAGCTGGTCGAGTTATAACGGCCGGAGACATCCCGGTCAGCCCTCAAGGGAAGGCAAGGGCAGACCATGGGCATTATCCGCCATCCAAGGAGGCTTCCATAATTGCAGAGACGACACATAGCTCTGGTGCTGGGCTCACCCAAGGAATCGTCACGCCATGTACACGGCACTCTTGAGTCATAACTCAGTTAATAACATCAGAGATAATTATACATCTAGTGGCAGTGGAAATGTGGTTTCTGATGAAAATGCAAAGAATACCAAGGGCAGACAGGAAAATCAATGAGCAAGTCTTACAAGAAGCAAATGAAAACCGTAAACCTATTAGAGAAATTAGGCTTAGGCAGTCAACGTTTTTTGGACACATCACGAGAAGACATAAACTAGAGAACTTGGTGACAACTGGCAAGATTGTGGGGTAAATATCTGGATGGCTTGGCCGCATGGTATGGTCGGGACAAGAAAACAGAGCTGATCCACAACTCTGGTGGTTGTGTGAGATGGCGAAACATGACCGCCCACGCTTGCCGGGATATCACATGATCATGAAAGGATCTCACCGACTAGAGCTTAACACCTAACACGAGAGGGTTAATCTAGTTGATAACATCAGAGGTGATTATCCAGTGGTAAGGGATCTCTCGGACCAGAGCTAAACACCTGACACGAGATAGATAACCCAGTTAACATCAGAAGTAATTCTACACAGGCAGGGGTCGAACTAGTCACAGCAAAACACCTAAAAAAAGTCGCTTAAAAGTCGACAGGGTCGACTTCATTGCACCGGGTTTTATCCCATATGGCTCGGTCTCTTTCCGCAGCGCGGAAAGCGTCGCACAAAGCACGAACTTCGTAGCTTTTAGCGACGACCCACAGGAGTCTCCGAATCATTTAACTCGTAAACCGAAGGGCGCGGCCCGGAATCGAACCCACAACCTTCGGAGCACGAGTCAAACGGCTTGACCACTTCGCCACAGAGACTCCCTAAACACCTATCACAGGTCCACATACTCAGTCTCACCAAGACTGCTAACGACAGGCAAGGACAAGAGTTAGTTAGTTAGTCGCGGTTATAACTTCACGGCAAAGGGTCGCCCCATTATGCTCCGTTCCCATGCCAGTGAATATCACACCCAAAAAAATCTCCTTACTGTGTGAAAAGTAGAACAGACAGGAGTCTCGGAAGGTATACTATGCATAATGCCGCTGCCAGAATGCCAACACAAAATTCCGGTCGATGGAAGCGGCAGTCACTAAAAAAAAAAAAACCAGCAGCCACACATTACTGCATAAGGCAACCCAGTTAGTTCAGCGACCGGCCAAGAATAGGACAAGAATACAGTGGCGTCACTGGGGTTGGTGTCACCCAGTGCGGTAAACTCTTGGTGTCACCCCTCTAGACTTTCACCATGGTCTTCTTCCGAGTGTTCCTGTACCATATATAATCGCATATAGTAATGTTTGTAAAATAAGTCAAAAAGTTAATAAGGACATAAGAAAGAAAACAAATTGAACAATATAACTTCAATACTTCAGGTAAAACATAAATAAAGAACTTCGACAAACTCGGACAAAGTTAAATTTTTTGTTATTTTGCTTTGTCTGCTTTGTGAAATTTGCAATTTTTTTATTTTGGTGTCACCCCTTGATGGTGTCACCCGGTGCGGCCCGCACCCCCCGCACCCCCCGCACCCCCGCACCCCCCTAGTGACGCCCCTGCAAGAATACAACCGCCCAGAAGACAAGACACATGTTTATTCTGGCCTCGGTGTCAATCCAATGGTCTCCATTGCTTAGTGTAGTTAAACCCTACATCTCTGTAATTGAATCACACTTAAATGATCGATGTCAGTAATCAATAGACGGTAAAGAGAAACGGAATCGTTGTGTCCAGCAGATTCCCCGCAACCCCTGAAAAATAGCATTGTAACCCCAGCAGTGGTGGAGTTATTTACTGCGGAATTTCGTGCAGCGAGTGCCTCAATCAAGGTGCAGCGGAAACTATAACTTCATCTTAATGTGCGGAGGTCAGAAATGGATCTTTTCCGAACGGATAAAAGTGTTCGATTTTAAACTTCCGGTGTGCTGATGCCGAGGTAGCGGGTTAAACTAAACCCCTACATCGGACAGTTGGACTAAAATGTTGACTTCTCGTCCTCGACTTGGGGACGTAAATTACAAGTACCTGAGAAGTCGGAGTGGGTTAGCATGATGGCGAGGGACACTGGTAATAGGGAAAGCTAATTCACATGCAAACACCAGTGCAGTGCATTAGAAGCACGTGTATGGACTACACGACAGCAAAAAAACATTTAAAAAAATAAAATGGTACTGTGTAGTAGTGGGGTAAATGATATGCTAAAGGGAGAGGAAGATGGAAGGGAAGTGTGCAAGAGGAAGACAATGCTGTAAGTAGTAGACAAGGAAAGATGGACTGGAAAATGCCTGTCAGAATGTGCGTTGACAAGGATAGCAAGCTTTGAAGTGAGTGGTGGTTTTGTTGACAAGGATAGCAAGCTTTGAAGTGAGTGGTGGTTTTGTTGACAAGGATAGCAAGCTTTGAAGTGAGTGGTGGTTTTGTTGACAATGATAGCAAGCTTTGAAGTGAGTGGTGGTTTTGTTGACAAGGATAGCAAGCTTTGAAGTGAGTGGTGGTTTTGATGACAAGGATAGCAAGCTTTGAAGTGAGTGGTGGTTTTGTTGGGCGGACGGTTGGACGAATGGGTATGTAGTTTGATTTGTTTGGGTGCATGGATGAGTGAGTGCTTGCGTGGATGGGTGGTTGTGTTGATATGTAGGCCGACATGAAAGCAGGTGGATAGATCAGAACGTGCTGACAGATCGGCGACTGGGTGCCTTGAATGGAGTGAGGGAAGGAGAGAGAGAGAGAGAGAGAGAGAGAGAGAGAGAGAGAGAGAGAGAGAGAGAGAGAGAGATATGCACTGTGTTTATCCCTTTTGGTATATGGTGCACTCCCATGTCTGTGGACAGTGACATACCTAATACCTCTGGCGGAAACGTTCATTAAGGCTTAATTCCAGCCTGTCCGTGTTTAATATGTAACCAAACAGACACAAGTAAAGGCCCCTTTTGCACACCTTTCAGGCGAGTTTATGTGCTATCTCCATACCAGTCAACACACTGAGGGCCATGTGGTCAGTAGTACGTCAGCAGTAGTTTCTTACCAGGGCATCTCCTGGTAACCATTTTAGTTTAGTTTAGTTTAGTTTAGTTTAGTTTAGCTTAGTCGACGGATCAACATCACGACACACGGGTGTAACCCATAAGTGCTCCGTTCTACTCGTAACTCAAACCTGAGTCAGGAGAATCTCAGCACAATGCACGAACTCCATAGCACCGGCGAGAATCCTGAAATACTTTGGGTAGATTTTTAACTCGAAATTTTGCTCGGGCAGCGCCGTTAGGATACTCTTTTTCGATTTCCAACTGCCAAGGGATTTTTACGTGCGCAACAATACATACGGGTGTCCGATATCACTACCCAGAGACCAGGGACAACTTTGTTATTAGAAGTCCACATGAATAAATCCCGGCCTCACCGGGGCTTGAACCCAGGACCTCCAGCATTAGAGGCGGGCACCATACCTCGAGACCACTCAGCCCCTCAAACCATTTTAGGCTGAGTCGACCTTGAGTGAGTCCAAATCAGTTTTATAAACCCACCACAAAATGCCGTGCTTAACCATGCCTGGGCTATGTGTTCATATGCTTAGCCACAGATGTGAAGGTCCATTATTTTCCTTACACGCACGGCATGCTATAGAGCGTGGAGAGAGAACAAAAACACCAGCAACACTCTCTCTGGCATCTTGCCGTCTTGACAGATGATAGTTTGCTACATTGTTCTTAAGGGGGGGGGGGGGGGGGGGAGACACATTAACTACAACCCATAGCGGTAGCGAATGTGACTGATCAGACCAATGTGCGCGGTAAATGTTCGTACACATTGGATGCATTTAACACCTGGTCATTTCCACCATCACGCACCAACTGACGTCTCACACTCTCGGTGTATGACCTTTCTCCAATCATTTTCTCCTGCAATTATATTCTCCTTTGCCATTATTCCATTTCTGATCTTTGCCCTTGATGCAACGCGAGCAGGGGCGACCAGCACTCTGGGAAATTGTGCTTAAAAGATCTGAACGACAATGCATCGGCCTTGAGAGTTACAACTCACAGTTATCTAGAAGATTCGCAATCATCCGACCAATCACCAGACGTCTAACGACAGATGTAAACCTAATAAATGGCATATTGTTTTCCATTTGTGGATATAAATAGAATCAACAACACAAAGCAAGTGGCAAATAATCGGTTGTTGTGAGAATGTGAGCAGGTACAATAGAGCTTTTGTTGTGTACACCAGGGGAGTCTTGGCGATGTGGTTTTCTTGTGTTAAGTGAGGTTTGCACTGTGTATAGCGCTAGCACAACACGCGTGTCATTGCTGAAGAATCTTGCCATCAATCGACGGCCAGCCTGGGTCACTGTCATCACGCACCCTACCAGTCTGTGCCCACTCTATCCCATATTTTCTCCTAAACCCACTCTATCCCATGTTTTCTCCTCAACCCATTCTATTCCATGTATTCTGAACCCATTCTGTCTCATGTTTTCTCCTCAACCCAGTCTACCCCATGTTTTCTCCTCAACCCACTCTATCCCATGTTTTTTCCTCAAGCAATTCTATCCCATGTAATCTCTTCAACCCATTCTGCCCCATGTTTTCTCCTCAACCCACTCTATCCCATGTTTTCTCTTCAACCCAATCTGTCCCACGTTTTCTCCTCAACCCACTCTATCCCATGTTTTCTCCTCAACCCACTCTATCCCATGTTTTCTCCTCAACCCAATCTGTCCCACGTTTTCTCCTCAACCCATTCTATCGCATGTTTTCTCCTCAACCCACTCTATCCCATGTTTTCTCCTCAACCCACTCTATCCCATGTTTTCTCCTCAAGCCACTCTATCCCACGTTTTCTCCTCAACTCACTCTGTCCCATGTTTTCTCCTCAACCCACCCTATCCCATGTTTTCTCCTCAAGCCACTCTATCCCACGTTTTCTCCTCAACCCACTCTGTCCCATGTTTTCTCCCCAACCCACTCTATCTCATGTTTTCTCCTCAAGCAATTCTATCCCATGTAATCTCTTCAACCCATTCTGCCCCATGTTTTCTCTCCAACCCATCCCGTCCCATGCTTTCTCCTTAACCCTGTCTTATCCCACACAACCACATATTTAACTCCTCCCAAGCCAGACAGCTGTTCTCCCGAAGTCACAACTGTACCGGGGACAAAAACCGAGTGTAATGACTTTGTACAAAAAGCTCTCAGATAGTTATTCCTAGACTTGAACTGAACTTGGTGCGGAGCTGCGCTCGTTACTGATGCGTGCCAGCTCTTGCGCAACCATGGCGGCATTCGCTCCGAGACTGCAATATCACGCACGCAGTCAAGAAGCCGCGAAACGGGAAATCAATAACATGTGAAGGTCGTGTCAGTGAAAAAAAAAAAAAAAACTGGCAAAGATAATCTCAAGCGGCGATCATTATACCCGGGTTAACTTTTAAAGCATAACCAAGTTATGGAGTCAACATCAAAGCAGTTCTCACCAATTTCAACAGGTTGCTGTAAGTGAGGCGGGAAAACTGCAAGTTTGAAGGTTATGCCGAATTAAGCATCTTGTGGAGTTCATTTCCGCGCATGATGCAGTTATTAGGTCATATCAAGGGAGTAATCAATGGTGTGAAGGTTACGCCCAGAAACAAATCCGGGATCATAACAAGACAGCTACATTCAATCAATCAGGTGCTGTCTCCTCAATGAAGGTTGGCAGCAATGGATGTCCAACACTGTATGTCTCTCGCCTCGACTGTACAGTCTGTCAGACTGATGTTCGTCCATCTCTTGATGTTATCTTCCCTCTTGTACCGTTGTCTACCTCTTGCTTGCCTGTCTTCACCTTGTCCCCGTGTATGGTTTTTATAAGTGTTATGTCTGTTAACGTGGCCGAAATATTGCACTTGCTTCTTTTTTTGTTTCAGCGAGTTTAAACAGACAAGTTGTAAAAAGCAACATGATCGACTTCATTGTACCGGGTGTTATCCCACATAGCTTGGTCTCTTTTTTCTAGGGCGGCCTGCCGAAAGCGTCTCACAAAGCACGAACTCCGTAGCTCCAGCGACGACCCACCAGGAGTCTCGGAGAAAATTGCATTAATGAACCGAACGACTTAGCCCCTAACCGAACTCACAGCCTCCCGGGCGCAAGACGAGCGGTGTAACCATTTCCCCACGGGACCGACTAGCGAGTGTGTTTAGGTGGAGCAGCGTATGTAGTTGTGTTATCTGGGTGAATGTGTGATCACTCAGTAAGGGTTATATTTATTTCATGCCCGTGCAAGAACAATTCTCGTGTGTTGCTACTTTGAGTGTTCCAATTTCGCGTTGGTAGTGGCAGGCTTGTGGGCTTGGGAAATAGTCAAACGCTCATACCGAGTCGAAGATTCGAAAGCAGCTGCGAGATAATTTGAATCAGACCGCTTTGCGTTGATTTTGATGATATGAGGCGTCGGCTGTTCAGAAAGCAATGTCAGACTACTGAACTAACATTGCCTAATAAATCGCAAGCAGCCAACCAATAAATGCTGGGGTTGAAAAAAAAGGAAAGTGGGGGGGGGGGGGGGAGGGGGGGAGGGGGGTTGCAGCGCGTGCTATTTTATTGAATAGTGTGACTTTCGTTTGTCAGGCATCCTCTTCATTTTTACTCATTGCATCCGCCCATCTATCCCATCCACCGATTAACATCTATAACCCATCTGTGTGTATGCTTGACACTCTCTTCCCCTCTATTTGGCTAACTGGCTTGTATCCGTCTCCCACACCCACTCCTCCCAGCATGCCTCTAATCTTCCCAGCAATCGTTCCCTCCCACTCCGTGTCCTGTTTTAATGAAAGATTAAAATCAGATAAAACCGAGAGATGCTGTCAGCCGATGAAGCCGCTTGATTTAGAACAAGTTGGCTGGCAAGTCTTTCTTGAGAATAGAAATCTCGGAGTTAAAGAAACGACCACATTTGGGGAGGCAGGAGAGAGAGAGAGAGAGAGAGAGAGAGAGAGAGAGAGAGAGAGAGAGAGAGAGAGAGAGAGAGAGAGAGAGAGAGAGAGAACGAACGAACGAACGAACAATCTTTATTTTAAAAGGGTTAAGAATTGGGCATGCAGGCCCGTCTAACATTCTGCCCTTCTTCTTTCTTTCCTCTAATTCTAATACATTCTTTCATTCAACATCACTTACGAAGCAAATCTTTGACAGCAAAGAACAATAAGCATTAAAACGCATGAAAATTAATCAATAATACATGACTCACTGAAGCCATGTTTAACATGGGCATTATAAATACCTAAGGAAGGCTTCGTGGCTTAGAGGTTATGACTTTTCTCAGTAAACTCGTATACTCTCGTCGGTGACGTGATGACGGTGAGAATCAGCAGTGGTTCGAATCGCATCGGTAACTTACGGGGTATGTGAGCCGGCCGCTCAGAAAGCAATGGCAAACTACTGAGCGTAATCTTGCCAAGAAATCAACATACAGCTGAAAGATGCTGGTGTTGACAGCGATGTCCTGTAAAGGATATCTTCTTCTTCTTCTTCTTCTTCTTCTTCTTCTTCTTCTTCTTCTTCTTCTTCTTCTTCTTCTTCTTCTTCTTCTTCTTCTTCTTCTTCTTCTTCTTCTTCAGCGTTCCGAGCCATTGAGGTTCTTTGCTGCAAATACAATCCGTCTCCATTCGTCTCTCTGGTGGACCTTCTCTTGCCAGTCGTTGATTCCAAGTGCTTGTAGGTCTGTACATGTATTATCTCTCCACCGCCTTCTTGGTCTACCTCGGGGTCTACGGTCATTTATTTCCTGAGTGTAAGCGAGTTTTGTTTCCCTATTATCTTCCATTCTTTCTATATGCCCCAGCCATTGTAGTCTATTAGCCTTCATCATACCAGTGATTAGCGGGGACTTAAACAGATCATAAATGTCTTTGTTACTTCTTCTTTTCCACTCTCAACTTTGTGTATCCCTAATGGGTCCAAAGATGCGTCTTAAAATTTTGTTCTCAAAGGTTTGTAACAAGGCTTCGTCTCCTTTCGTTGTACTCCAGGTTTCAGAGCCATACAGCACAACTGGTCTGATCAGTGTTTTGTATATTGTGATTTTGGTGTTACGAGATAGCGCCTTTGATTTTAGTAGATGTTGTAGTGCATAGTATATCTTATTTCCAGAGTTGATTCTAGTTTGTATTTCTTCCCTTATGATGTTGGAGCAGTTGAAGATTGTACCCAGGTATTTGTATGTTTCCGTTCTTTTAATGGTCATATTATCTATTTGTATGTGGCCAGAGTTTCTAGCCATTCCGTCTCTTGAAATTACCATATATTCTGTCTTATCTTGGTTGATAACCAGCCCCATCTGTTGGGCTTTTCCCTTTAAGTGAGTCAATATTTCCAATGTCTTTTGTTCACTTTGCCCTATAATATCTATATCATCTGCATAACCAAGCAGCTTGGATGTTCCTCCAATATCACATTCCTCTTTTACCTTCCTTACAACTTTCTCTAGAGCCAGATTGAAGAGTAGCGGTGATAGTGCATCACCCTGTTTCAAGCCAGATGTTATTTGGAAGGGGTCTGATTTCCTGCCTTTATATGTTACTATATTATAAGTATCTTCCATGCATAGTCTGGTCATGTTGATTAACTTCCTTGGTATTCCAAATTCCTGCATAGCATTCCATAGACTATTCCTATGGACACTATCATAAGCCTTTTTAAAATCCACAAAAATGTTATGGAGATCTCTTTTATATTCCCAATGTTTCTCGGCTATTTGTCGTAAGATAAATATCTGATCTATTGTTGATCTGTTTTGTCTAAAACCCGCCTGGTAGTCACCTAATATGTCTTCTGAATATGGTTTTAGTCTATTTAGTAATACTGCGGATAGTATCTTATAGCTTGTGGACAGTAGTGATATTCCTCTATAATTTCCACATTGGAACTTGTCTCCTTTCTTAAAGATAGGTATCAATAATGACTCTTTCCAGTCATGGGGTAATTCTTCTGTCCTCCAGATTTTTATTATTAGTTCGTATAGCTTTTGATGTAATGCATGACCACCTGCCTTTATAAATTCTGCAGCAATTCCATCAGTCCCAGTTGCCTTATTGTTTTTAAGTCGTGTGATTACATATAGGATTTCTTCAAATGTAGGTTCTTAAATTTGTGGTTCGCATGTTAGAACCTCTTCCTGTGGGGAAATGTGACTTGGAGCTTCACAATTTAGTAATTCAATAAAATATTCTTTCCATGTGTTGCACATTTCCTCATTGGTATTTATCATATTCCCATTTTTGTCTTTTAAACCATATGTGTTTTGTTGGTGCCCTCGTTTCATTGATTTCAGTTCTTTAAAAAATTTTCTGGATTCATTTTTCTGGTGATTAGTTTCCATATCTTTGATTATATTACTCATATATTCTCGCTTCTACTGTCTGACTATTTTTGTAGCCTCTTTACATTCATTTCTATAATGCTCTTCCTTTTGGATGTTATTGATGTCATTTAACCATACATGTCTGGCATTCTTCTTCCTAATGACTGCTTCTTCACATTTTTGATTGAACCATCTGTTCTTTCTATGCGTGGTTAACACACCGAGACATTCTTCTGCGGTAGACTGAATTGTATTCTTGATGTTCAACCAAGTTTGGTCAACGCTTTCCTCCAAAGGGTTTTGCAGAGTTTCAAGTTTACATTTTATTTCATCTGTAAATTTCTCTTTGACTGTAATGTCTTGCAGTTTTTCTCTGTTATATGTTGGGTGTAATCTTTGTAATTTAGTATAGAAAGCTCTCTTAAGTTTTATTTTAAATTTTGCTCCAACGAGGAAGTGATCACTGTGGCACTCAGCTCCTCTATAACTTCTGACTTGCTGTATGTTTGATGCATTTCTGTTGTTAATTAAAATGTGATCTATTTGATTATAGGTTCTCTTGTCACATGATTTCCAAGTTTGTTTGTGTATATCCTTTCTTTGTAGTCTGGTACTGCTAATCTGCAGTCCTTTGGCTTCTGCCAGGTTGATGACTCTCCATCCATTATCATTTGAAGTTGTATGTAGGCTTTCCATACCGGCCACTTTTTTATTAGTTTGCTCTCTACCTATTTTTGCATTGAAGTCTCCCAGCACAATCAGGATGTCCTGTTTGGGGGTTTCTTCTATGACATCTTCCAGATCATTATAAAAGTCTTCTTTAATATCATCTTCTTTCTCTTCAGTAGGTGCATGTACATTAATCATCGTTATATTTTTCCATTTACCTTTTATTCGTAATTTACTAATCCTGTCATTAAAAGCTTTAAAGTTTAAAACGTTCCCCCATAACTCTTTTTTGATGACAAATCCTGTTCCTAATTCAGGAAGGTGTAACGTGCCATACATATACGAATGTTTTTGGCTAGTTGTCGTTTGAGATAATTTACCGTTATTATTGTCTCTTTCAGAGAGAGAGAGAGAGAGAGAGAGAGAGAGAGAGAGAGAGAGAGAGAGAGAGAGAGAGAGAGAGAGAGAGAGAGAGAGAGAGACGAACGAAAGGTCGAACTTTATTTTCAAAGGGTTACAAATTGGGAACGTCCTGCATTCGACCCTTCCTATGACTCATTGTTCGTACATCAATTATCTATTGTGCATGTTACAGCCACATAGAATAAAATGTCACATGTATGTTGTGAACATAAACAATGAATATTATTATGTTATGAGACAGACAGTCAGGTAGACAGACACACATACACACACAGACACGCACACGTGCATGCAATCAGACAGACAGACAGACAGACAGAACAGGCAGGCAGGCAGGCAGGTTGGCTGGTTGGTTGGCAGGCAGGCTCTTCGCCCGTCCACCTTTCTTTCTGGTATGCACGTGATATGCAGTCTTCTCTTACCTTTTCGTCCTCCTCTTCCTGTTTTCAGACACCTTCTGATGTCAACCTGAAAATATTTAAATAAAGCCACATTTACTCTCTATGGGTGCTCATGATGGGCACTTCTTCTTCTTCAGCTTTCCGAGCCATTGAGGTTCTTTGCTGCAGATACAATCCGTCTCCATTCGTCTCTCTGGTGGACCCTCTCTTTGCAGTCGTTGATTCCAAGTGCTTGTAAGTCTGTATATGTATTATCTCTCCACCGTCTTCTTGGTCTACCTCGGGGTCTACGGTCATTTATTTCCTGAGTGTAAGCGAGTTTTGTTTCCCTATTATCTTCCATTCTTTCTATATGCCCCAGCCATTGTAGTCTATTAGCCTTCATGATACCAGTGATTAGCGGGGACTTAAACAGATCATAAATGTCTTTGTTACTTCTTCTTTTCCACTCATGATGGACACTGAGTATTGAAATTGTGTAGTAACCGGAGGATATGAAGATATAGTGTTTTGAATAACGAAGACGCGAAAAATAGATTACATGATTTATTGCCTGGCATATTTCGCTGCATCTCGTCGTGAACATACTGTACAAATCTCACAACATAAACAAAAGCAATAAGATTCATCCTTAAAGCTGAAATATACAACCCACTCACACAGTTGTATGAATTGTCTGCCACGGCAATTTTAGAAGAATGCTGAGAATATCGTGGACAGAAAAGAAAACAAACCCCTAGGTGTGTTGTCAGCTGTAGGTGTTACTAGATCATTCATCAGAACCCACAGCGAAAGATAAATGAAATTTATAGAACAACGGAAAAAGTGGAATGTACAACTAAGTCGGGAAAAGAGTTCTTGCATGTTACATAGAACCAGTTTTAACCTACGGCTGCGAGCCCTGGACAATAAGTACACATGGGAAAAAATCCCCGGAAGCCTTGGAGATGTGGTTTTATAGAAGCATACTGAAAATTAATTGGACAACCAAAAAGAGCTATCAGAATGTTTTAAGGGAAGCTGAGTTGCAAAGGCAACTTATCAACACTTTTTTGACCACGTTATGAGAAGACAAAAACTGGAACATGTTGTGACTATCGTACAGATTTGCGGAAAAAGAGATAGAGGAACACAGCGTGCAAAAATTATTGACAGTCTTGTGTCATGGCACGGAAGGGAGTCAACACACGATGATCCATGACGTTGGGGATGGTAATTTGCGGAGAGGCATGATCGCTCATGCCAGCCGGCAAGGCACTGGATAATGATGATGATAACTAAGACTCACATAGGGAAAGTACTAGTCGATTCTACTCCACATATAATATTCTGTTATCAGTCCCTTCTATGCTAGAATACGAATGGCAAAAAAAATGCTTTCAACAGCATGAAATCTGTAGTAACACCAAGAGTGATTAACAACGTATTAAAAATGAGAAGGGTGAAATGTTACGTAGATTCAACATCATTGTATTACGTGTAAGCCTGGACATTGAACAAATAACTAGAAAGTCGAATAGATGCCCTGAATATACAGAAGGATATGTCATATTTCATAGAAACAGAAACAATCAAATACAGAGGTTCTAGAAAAACTGGTAATGAAAAGAGAGTTTATGAAAGAAATTTAAGAAAAAAATAGGCAAGTGGAATATTTCGGCCACGTTAAAAGACATAGCACTCTTATAAGAACCATACTGGAGGGTAAGGTTGAGAGCAAGCGAGCAAGAGGTAGACAACGATACAAGTGGGAAGGTAACAACAAGAGATGGACGAACATCAGACTGACAGAATGTACAGTCAAGACGAGAGACAACCAATGTTGGAGATCCAGTGCAGCCACCCTTCATTGTGGTTACGGCATCTGATTGATGATGATGCTAGGGTAGTGTTATGTTATCCGGCTCTATCGCTATTGTTACTGGATCTCTTCCATCTTTTGGACGCTAGTTTTATTTCCTACTATTACAAACACTTACCACCTTTGTCTAAAATAGGTACCTGGAAATGTCTTGATAAGTGAAAGCCCTGATGTGATATTGCGATATTGACCGCATCATTTCATAAGTATATGGGTTTAAATAAAAAATAATCGTACACGTAACATAACACAAACTTTCAGTAATTTTCAGTAATTTTTGTTAACTAGTTCCCTCCCTTGTCACCTTCCCTCCCGATTTGTGAGTGTCCGAAGACAAGAAAGTAGTCGGACAATCAAGATCACTCAAACTGAGTCCCCATCAGGTAACTGAAGATAAAGGAGTCAAGCATACACAACACCGTGTTACAAATGTAACGGTAATTTGGTATGTTATTAAAATTGTTAAAATATATTTAGCGAGACGTCACGATCAATTCACACTGTTTCTCTCATTTTGTCCTCATCTCCCTGTCTTTTCCCCTCTCTCTGTATCTCTTTCTCCCACTCTATCCCCGTCTTTCTTTCTCTCCCTCTCTCTGTCTCTCTCTCTATTTATGTGTCTCTCTCCCTCCCTCTTTCTCTCCCTCTGTGTCTCTCTGTCTCCCTCTACCTCTGTCTGTCTGTCTGTCTGTCTGTCTGTCTGTCTGTCTATCGGTCGGTCTGTCTCTCTCCCCTCCTTCCCTGTAGTTTCCCAAATACCAGCAATCAGACTCATTTCAATCTCAGTATTCTACAAGCGGAAAGAGAGAGAGAGAGAGAGCGAGAGAGAGAGAAGAAAGAAAGAGAGAGAGAGAGAAAGAGAGAGAGAGAGCAAGAGATAGAGAAGAAAGAAAGAAGAGAGAGAGAGAGAGAGAGAGAGAGAGAGAGAGAGAGAGAGAGAGAGAATCGAATCACGAAAAACATGAAAATCATTAGAAATGTACTCTCCAACGGAATTCCAAATGGCCAAGACTCGCCCACTTGTCTGTGCCCGCTGGCTGGGACAAATGCTCTGTGGATCTGTAGTAGAGATTATAGTGATTAGTACTAAGCCTAACTGACGTGCCGATGCCATCAGCTCGATCCCTTTGATTCGCCAGACTCAGGAGCTGCATGGCGAGGGCTTGAGGTGCTGGTGAAAAGGGGGAGCTATTCTTGCCGCAGTAGTTATATGGAACTGTGCAGGCCGTACGTGAATACTTCCATTTTAATAAATGGTAAATTATCTTAAGCAAATGGAAGGGTACATAATAATTGTTGTCCTTATCACAAATTTCAAGCTGAGAATTTAAGACGGGATTATGTTGAAAGCATCCATATTGATATCAACAAATTGCACTGTGTCTCACTCACTCACTCACTCACTCACTCACTCACTCACTCACTCACTCACTCACTCACTCACTCACTCACTCACTCACTCACTCACTCACTCACCGTTATTTCAATATGTCTGCTTCTCTCTCTCGCTCTCTCTCTCTCTCTCTCTCTCTCCCTCTGTCTCTCTCCCTCTCTCTCTCTCTCTCCTTCCTTTCAGGTCTGCATTGACCACACTATACGAGAGAGAAAGAGAGAGAGAGAGAGAGAGAGAGAGAGAGAGAGAGAGAGAGAGAGAGAGAGTTAGAGAGTTTGTGAGAGCATCAGTTTATTTTCAAAGCGTCAAGAATTTGAATCTCATGCCCATTTACATTATACCTTTCTTATATCTCGTCTCTCACAATAAATGAAGTAAGTTAACTAGTTCCCTCCCTTGTCACCTTCCCTCCCGAGACTATTTCCAAAAAACAAAAAAAAATTATGAGAGTTGTCTGTTACCCGTTGTTTTAAGACTGGGTTGATCTTAGAATCGAACTGGTCTGCAAATTAATAACCCTGCCTCTGGTTGGGAATTGGAGCCCTACAGTGTCTTGGCAAGCGTACAAACTACTACATCACTGGACTTTAAGTTAAATTGGAGGGTGAAGGGAATTATTTTTTTTTAGCTACCTTAAGTGGCGTTATATATATAAGAGGTTAAGTGATTGTGTAGCAAGAAACTCACAATTTGATGAAAAGTTATTCATATATATATATATATATATATACATATTTTTTTTTTTTTTTTTTCCGCGTTTCCATCCTGTTTCAGGATATTGCGGTCAACACCAGCATCTTTCAGCTGTATGTTGATTCCTAGGCTAGATTACGCTCATCAGCACGCCACGACTTTCTGAGCGACCGGCTCCATACTCTCATAAGTCACTTTTGCAATTCGAACCACTGCTAATTCTCGTCGCGTCACGTGACGAGAGTATTCGGGGTTAGCGGAGAAAGCTGCTAACTCCTCGGCCATGGAGCCGGCATATATATATATATATATATATATATATATATATATATATATATATATATATATATATATATATGTGTGTGTGTGTGTGTGTGTGTGCGTGCGTTCGCGCGCGTGTGTGTGTGTGTGTGCGTGCGTGCGTGCGTGCGTTCGCGCGCGTGTGTGTGTGTATGTGTGTGTGTGCTCCATGTGCTAGCTAGTGAGATGTTACAAACACCCTGTATTATCCCGCTCTGTCGCTATTGTTACTTGTTCTCTTCCACCTCTTCCATGCTAGTTGCATTTCCTAGTACTAGAAGGCCCCGGTTAACATCGGGGTTACGTTCTTGGGAAACACGACTTTAAGTGAATCGACGTATAGCGAAACACTATACAGGTGTATACACAGGTGACGACGTTATGGCAGAACATAGCAACGTAAAGTGAAGTTATGCCACATTGTGACAACCACGTTATAGCAAAACTACGTAAACCGAAGCGACGTATAGCGGGGGTCTTCCAGTACAACAAACACCCACCACTTTTATCTAAAATGTGTACCAGGAAATATCTTGAGAAGTAAAGGCGGGCGATGTGATATTGTGATTATTGACCACATCATTCCCCGAGAGCCGATTGGTTCATAAATACTAGGGGAAGTCAATAAGTAAGTCACAAATGTCTGTAGAAAAAAAAATAAAAAATTAAAAAAAAAACGCACAATAGTACGTCGATCTTTGGTTGTACACTCCATAAGTACAGTCGCCATTTTGTTTATGCGCTGCGCACGCGCATGAGACACCTAGCGCCACCTGACGAACGGGAATATATTGTTCGATGTTGCTGTCACCTAATGCCACCTGTAGAAAACGCCAACTACATTTACCTGCCATCAAAAAGAACAGTGTGACTTACTAATTGACTCGCCTTCGTACATGGGTTTAGCACCATGTGTCCAATGCGACTTAGGGCGCGTGAAGTGATCCTTTACTTGAACTACTTTGCATTACTCATGCAACACATTAAGTAAGCTACACGTGAAACAGATGGAATGGGCTAAAGGTCATCTGCCTTTGTATCGTTCGCTGCTTTTAACTCGAGCGTAATAGTAATAGATTTAATATAGTAATAGTAATCGAGTTAATAGTAATACATTTTAACAAGTTATGTCGTGAGGGGAAGATGCTGGATGGAGAGAGAGGGAGAGAGAGAGAGAGAGAGAGAGAGAGAGAGAGAGAGAGAGAGAGAGAGACAGACAGACAGACAGACAGACAGACAGAGAGAGAGAGAGAGAGAAAGAAAGAGAGAGAGAATTCAATTCAATTCAACTTTATTTTAAAAAGGTCACAAATTGGGCACGCAGGCCCGTCTTACATTCGGCCCTTCCAATCACTCATCTTTCGTTCATCAATAGTGCATTATACATTCACATAGGAAGCAAAAAAAAAATTGTCAAATGAATGTTGTAAACATAAACAATGCGAATTACCATGTTATGAGGCACATCTCCCACCCACCCACACATCACCCCACCCGCATATCACTCCACCCGCACATCACTCCACCCACACACATCCAGTGACACATACATACCCCACCAACCGACCCATCCCTCTACCACACACATCCCCCCACCCACACACACTGCCCCCACCCGTTCCCCCAACACACACACACACACACACTCGCCCACCCACACAAACATCCCCCACCAACCCACACATACCGCGCTCACCCACATACACATCCTAACCCACACACCCATCTCCCACCTACAAGACAGAAAGAGATAGAGAGAGTTGTATTTCACCAACATTATTCGTCTGTTGCAAGGAAATGTAACAAAAACGAGATCGGCAGATGTCAGTTTGACAGAGAAAGGGTGGGGTGCTGTGAGTTCACACAATTGTTTTTACATCCACTCGCTTTGAACTCAAGAGTAGTCCATACATGTTCTACTACTTCTAGTGCGCTCGCTGATTTTTACGTGTGGATTAGCTGTGGATTAACATTGTCCCTCGCCATCAGGAGAACCTACTTCGACTTCTGAGGTACTTGTTATTGACGTCCGCAAGTCAATGACGAGAAGTCACCATTTTAGTCCAACTGACCGATGTAGGCGTTGAATCCGCTATGGCATCAGCACACCGGAAGTTTAAAAGCCAGCGCTCTTATCCATTCGGCCCTGCCGACCCTTTTCCATTTCTTTATCTTGCTTTACTTATATAACACTTTAACTAAGCTACCACTGTAACGGACATAATGGGTAAGAGTAATATATGTTAATATGTGATGTCATGAGGGGAAGGAAGAAAGAGAGCGAGAGAGAGAGAGAGAGAGAGAGAGAGAGAGAGAGAGAGAGAGAGAGAGAGAGAGAGAGAGAGAGAGAGAGAGAGAGAGAGAGAGAGTTATATTTCACCAGCAGTATTCGTTTGTTGCAAGAAAATGTAACAAAAACTAGATTGGCAGATTTCAGTTTGACAGAGAAAGGGCGGGTGCTGTGAGTTCGCGAGATAACAAGATTTCCGTGATCGCCCATGAAGGCGTCACTGCCACTCTAATTCTAGACCAGTCTGATAATTAATTTTACTGTCGTCACGGTAATCATAACATCTGATTTGAGAAAGATTAATGGGGGGAGGTGTCGATGGGGTTGTATGGCTGTCTGCCTGTCTTATCCACCTCGATATGTTTTGCTGCTTACGTGTGTTTGTGCCTTCCTTCTAAAAAATAAAAACAGAGGTAGGAATAGGTGGTTGTTTACGTGTGGATAACGTAATCGTGCTTGTTATTTTTTGAGTAACATTCTAGAAGTGAACAAGCATACGAGAGGTGTACTCAGATTTATTGGAGTTGTTTTCTTCCCGGAGAAATAATGAGAGGTGTTCGCACTGTCATAGTGTAACATGACATTTCCTTTAGTTTTTTTTTTTTTTTAAAATAACAAAACAAGCTCACGCACTCTCTCTCCCCGATCTCTGTCTCTCACACTTTCTCTCTCTCTCTCTCTCTCTCTCTCTCTCTCTCTCTCTCTCTCTCTCTCTCTCTCTCTCTCTCTCTTCCCCTTTCTCTCACTCTCTCTGTGTTTGTGTGTAATTCTCACACCCCACATTATACCGTACCATAGAGTTAGCTTGTATTTTTCAGTAAGAAAAACGCTACACGAAACCTAAAAGCTCTCTCTCTCTCTCTCTCTCTCTCGCTCTCTCTCTCTCTCTCTCTCTCTCTCTCTCTCTCCCTCTCTCTCTCTCTGCCCCTCTCTGCCCACTCTCTCTTTCTCTCTTTCTCTACACCCTCTCTATTTCTCTCCCTCTGTCTCGATCTCAGTCACCCTCTTCCCACACCTCAATGCATATTTTTCGTTTCACGTTCATTCCATCCAGACAACCCTATATTTTAAAAATCTCTACACGAAGAAAACCAGCTGCTCACCCCATTATCATAACACTCGGGACTGTTATTCACGGGGATTCGTGAACGCTTACACCAGTTGACAGGGCACGTGATGATGATGAGATCGATCAAGAACCACACATGTTGGGGGGGGGGGGGGATTTGCGTCGATATTGGGTTAGAACGCACCACTCTATTGGTAACAGGCGCATTAATCACTCTGCCACCTTAATCCTATTGTAATGATGATATTAAGGGTTCACATGAGCTGATCGTTTTCTCCAGTTATAGAAGAATTGGTAGATTTCTGCTAACACTTGAAGCTAGCGGAATAGTTGTATGTTCTTAAGAAAACATTGCCGAGAGCCAGCTAAACAAACTGCCTCTCGTCTTGAACATTTATGATTGTGCCCTACATCGGCACGCGGTGTTTGCAATGTTAACATTGCGCCCCACGAAGATCGACAATACATATACATACTGTTGCTGGCATGTGGATAGAGTAACAAAAATGTTAACATTACGCCCCAGAAAGATCAACAATACATATTGTTGCTAGCATGTGGATGGAGTAAAAGATGTTAAAACTGCGCCCCACAAATACCGACAACATACTTGTATATACTTGGCGGTGCTAGCAAGTGGATAGAATGTACAATGTTAACACTGCGCCCCACAAAGACCGACATCATATATACTTGGTGGTGCTAGCAAGTGGATAGAATGTACAATGTTAACACTGCGCCCCACAAAGACCGACATCATATATACTTGGTGGTGCTAACAAGTGGAAGGATGTACAACACTGCGCCCCACAAAGACCGACATCATATATACTTGGTGGTGCTAGCAAGTGGATAGAATGTACAATGTTAACACTGCGCCCCACAAAGACCGACATCATATATACTTGGTGGTGCTAGCAAGTGGAAGGATGTACAACACTGCGCCCCACAAAGACCGACATCATATATACTTGGTGGTGCTAGCAAGTGGATAGAATGTACAATGATAACACTGCGCCCCACAAAGACCGACATCATATATACTTGGTGGTGCTAGCAAGTGGATAGAATGTACAATGTTAACACTGCGCCCCACAAAGACCGACATCATATATACTTGGTGGTGCTAGCAAGTGGATAGAATGTACAATGTTAACACTGCGCCCCACAAAGACCGACATCATATATACTTGGTGGTGCTAGCAAGTGGATAGAATGTACAATGTTAACACTGCGCCCCACAAAGACCGACATCATATATACTTGGTGGTGCTAGCAAGTGGATAGAATGTACAATGTTAACACTGCGCCCCACAAAGACCGACATCATATATACTTGGTGGTGCTAGCAAGTGGATAGAATGTACAATGTTAACACTGCGCCCCACAAAGACCGATATCATATATACTTGGTGGTGCTAGCAAGTGGAAGGAGTTTACAAACCGGGATGTAAAGGCGAGAGGAACGAATTCATTGCACCCGGTTTTATCCCATATGCGTCAGTCAGTTTCTTTCCGCAGGGCAGCTCACTGAAAGCCTCGCATAAAGCGCGAACTCCGTAGCTCCAGTGACGACCTATACTTAATGTAAAGCCTCGCACAAAGCGTGAACTCCGTAGCTCCAGTGACGACCTATACTTAATGTAAAGCCTCGCACAAAGCGCGAACTCCGTAGCTCCAGTGACGACCTATACTTAATGTAAAGCCTCGCACAAAGCGCGAACTCCGTAGCTCCAGTGACGACCTATACTTAATGTAAAGCCTCGCACAAAGAGCGAACTCCTTAGCTCCAGTCTCCGAGAAAAATGTACTCGTGAACCAAATGAAAGAGTTGGAAATCGAACCAACAACCTTCGGAGCGCCCAACAAAGCCGACAACTTATCTACAGATTGGTGCTGGCAAGTGAAAAGAGAGGGAACTATTAACATTGCGTCCCACAACGGCCAACAACATACATGTATGTTGTTCCTAGCAAGTGGGGGGGGGGGGCGTGAGCAATGTTAACATTGCGCAATACATAAACCAACAACAGCAACAACAAACACACAGAGAGAGAGAGAGAGAGAGAGAGAGAGAGAGAGAGAGAGAGAGAGAGAGAGAGAGAGAGAGAGAGAGAGAGAGAGAGAGAGAGAGAGAGAGATTGGTGCTAACAAGTGAAAACACTGAAAAAAACACCAGCGCTGGCAGGCGTTACGTGTTCACACATCCGGGCTGTGTATCGCAGGTGGAGGTGTGGTGTGTGGCGTCTGTTAGTATCCCCCAGTGAACGCTTCTCAAACTGTACTCACTCGCTGTATATCGCAGGTGGAGAAGCAGCCTATGGCGTCTGTTAGTATCCCCTAGTGAACGCTTCTCAAACTGTACTCACTCGCTGTATATCGCAAGTGGAAGTGTGGTGTATGGCGTCTGTTAGTATCCCCTAGTGAACGCTTCTCAAACTGTACTCACTCACCACTCATTGTTCGCGACGCCAGCTTAATAAAATAAAATAAGTAGTTGCTAAGATTATACATATTACATATCTATATTATTATTAGCAGCAGCACGTGCCTCAGTAACTGGCGTAGGCGCTCATGCATATCCACAGATATCGGACCTTGGTATTCTGGATTACTCTGCTGACGACATTCCTTCAATCCACCGTCTCAGTCCATTTAGCATCGTTTCTCTCAGCCTACCTCTGCTTCTCCTCCCACTGATCTTTCCAGTCGTCACGAGGCTTTCCCTTGACTCTCTTCTCAATGTGTAATCGAAGAACGCGGCTTGTCTCTTTCTGGTAATTGTGTATAATATCCCACGTTCATTAGCCTCAACAGTCGTTGTTAGTTACTCTTGCAGTACAAGTTATTCACATAATTCGTCTTAGAAACCACGCCCCAAGCTCTTCCTCATTTATTCGTTAACGTCTCGCCATTTATTGCCAGAATATGTTCTATATCAGTGGTTCTCAACCTTTTTTGGCCCGTGGCCCCCTTCAGCATATTTTCAGAATGTCATTCCCCCCTTTCGTATTTCCTACCTAAAAATTTGGCGCGTGCCCCCCTTCACCATATTTTCAGAACGCCATTCACCCCCCCCCCCTCCAATTCGTATTTTCTACCTAACAATCCCCCACCCCCACCCCTACACAGTATACGTAGTAATGGAAGCTAAATTTAATAGCATCTACTAAAACAAGTCTAGACGTCCATATAAAACGTGATTTGTGGGTCTACTTACTTTATAAAATGAATTTTAGAAGGGTGAGACGTACAGAAACGTAAAGTATGAAGGGAAAAACTATATCTAGTAATTAGTTCTTGTATTAACGCGAACTTGAAATAATCTTAATTTCTTCCCTGGAAACCCTAAAATTCTCCCCCCCCCCTCCCTGTTCTATATATTTCATTACTCTTTTTCTGACTGACATTCAATGATAGTGGCTTATGTGAATTATATAAACATAAATTTGTAAAGTCTGCCACCCTTTTTTGTCTTTACAGAAAAAGAAAAACCCCACGTGTTTGGGGAAACTCCCTTCGGTATGGCCAAAGGTTGTCTGCCCCAGTTGTCTTGTGTGTGTGTGGTTGTATATTGTAGTATTATTCCACCGACTGTCGGCCTGCTCGTATAATTGCTTGTGTCACCGAAAAGTTGTTCCATTTCTTTGACTTTCTTTATTTTCAAGACATTTTTGTTTCCTGTTGTGAATTTGATTAATGAAGACACAAACATTCTATTGGACCATTTATTGCCTGGCATATTTCGCGCTATCTCGCCTGGTGCATACTACAGAGACCATTTCGCGTGTATTAAAGCAACGTAACGAATCCTTTAAATGAAATACACATCTTACTGACATATGTTTCACTGTCGGTATAACCACGGTAGTTTTAAAGACTGGCATGTATTTTTGTTTACGTAAGTGCGGTTTATATCCACGGCAATTCTTTATTTTAGCTTTCAGCCATTCGTTTTTGTTGATACACTAACTACCAAAATGTGAATTTGTATTACAATAAAGTTTATCTCTATGTTCTGCACGTTTCTGTCTGTCTGTCTTTGTCTACTACCTAACTGCCAGTGTACATATGCATACATTTACCTACCTGCCTACCTCCATACCTACCTCCCTACCCACCTACCTACCTACCTACCTACCTACCTACCTACCTACCTACCTACCTACCAGCATGTCTGACTGTCCATTTAACCCACATCTACCTACCAACATCCCTGTCTGTCTGTCTGTCTGTCTGTCTGTCTGTCTGTCTGTCTGTCTGTCTGTCTGCTTGTCTGCCTGTCTGCCCGTCCATCCGTTTGTCTGCCTGCCTGCCCGCCTGTGCCTCTCCCGCCAATCTGTTTACCATTACGCCCGTCTGTGTATTTGTCCGCTTTACATGTCTTTCATCAGAAACTCTGATTTCCAGTCTTGTAACTAACTAACTTCCCGCTGTTTAATCATTTCGATTTCTTCATTTTCAGTACGATTACACGACAGTATACAGGACGAAGGATTCCACTATCTGGTATTCGATCTGTAAGTATTCGATTACACTGCTAAACAATCCAGCCACGCTGTCTCCATCTCTTCTCCTCATCTAGCGCTTCCAAGCCTTGCCTCATTCACTCTCCTCTCCTTTCCTGCCTCCCTCACTCTCCTTTCCTGCCTCCCTCACTCCCCTTTCCTGCCTCCCTATCTCTAACTGTATATGTAGTATACGTGCAGTATATAGATAGCATTACTGAACATTAATGCCCCCCCCCCCTCCTTTAAAAAAAATCAATATACGAATTGTGGCTGATTTGATCACAGGGTTATTAACCTGAGCCTGGGATGGGCCCTAATTATAACTTCTCTTCTAAGGTTGAAAAGGTTGGGGGAGAGGAGTGGTTTTAACGAAAGCAATGGACATGTTAATCGTTCTGCGACTGGCGACACCACGTACTTGAAACTTATCGTTCAGTTGTTACCATCCTGCCTCTCAGCCTGTAGTAAACGCCGCACGATACTGGACATGGTAGCTCCACTAGCCGCCTGGCTGCATTATTGATGTCGGCGCTGCACATACCCAGTGGCTCCCGCTAGAGCAGTGGCTAGAACCTTTGCCTGTGGGATCTGTTGTTATGGGTTCGAATCCCCATCCAAGCGGAATTTTATAAATTGACCTGGCTCACAAGTTATCCCAAGCTAACATGGGAACTATGAAGTGTAATGGGAAGACAAGGCGGTCGGCTTGTATTTGACCACATTACCACTCAAGTGTCGATTGGTCTATACAAATACGGAGCTATAGTCTGTTTACGTTTGTCTGTCCCCAATATAAAATTCCATATCTCAGTAACCAACTGAGGGAAATGATGAGATTTAGCATATAAACTTATCATTATGTCCACCCAACAAAATTTTTTTTTGTTCTCAAGATTGTACAGCGGATTTCAAAGTTTGTTTATATGCGGTATATAATTTACGGGTCAGAGATGAAGTGCACATTATTAAATGTATTACGTCTTCACACGGAAACATTAGCGATGGGATTGGCCTTATGACAAGAGCCTCAGGTAGTGGAACGGGGCATTGCTGTAAAACAAGTTTGTTAGCGAGAAATCACTAGTTTTTCACCAAAACATCAAAGAAATGTCGCCGCTTTCCATAAGTTAAGTTGCTTTTGGACCTATCAAAGACATATTCCTTGAGTGGGGGTAAATATAAGACGGCAGGAACAATTTCATAACGATGCAACAGGCAGTTTTCAAAATAATTGATCGTGAATGAAGGCATTCATTTCTGGACAGACTATAGTATCATACCCCTATAACACCAAACACGCGTAGAAAGGATATGTTACTATTGTTTCCATGGCCGGCTCCGTGGCTGGAGATTACGGACGAAGTTCGTAATCCCGTATACCGCGCTCGAAACACAGATGTGGGCGATTTGACAGCAGACCGCCTCGCGTTGGTTGTTTTCCTCCTGAAAATGGTATGAGTGCCGGTCGTTCAGAAATCGGTGGCAAACTACTGAATGTAAACTTGCCAAGAGATCACAGACAGCCAAAGAATGCTGGAATTCGTTGCGACGTCCTGTACAGGATAGCAACTAACTTTTAAACTAATGTTTACTTTTATCGTATTTCCAGTATGCTATAACGTGCTTATTCTTCTTCCCCCTCTTCTTTTTGTTTTGTTTTTTGTATTGTTGCTTCTGCTTCCTTCTCCTCCTCCTCCTCCTCTTCCTGCTGCTGCTGCTGCTGCTCCTCCTACTACTACTACTGCTGTTGCTGCTGCTGCTGCTGCAACTTACTACTTACTAATGTCCATTAGCAAATTGTTGTTATTTATTCATTTAAATTTTAAGTCAGTCTCTTTTCAGTTACTTTAGCACAAGTGAATGCACTATTTGCGCAATTTTTATACCTTAGTCACTATCATTTTCGTCGTCATCATTATCTTCATCATCATTATCATCATCATGCATCATGTTGCAAAGTGTCGCCGGTCACCGCTCGTCATCACACAATCACTAGTCTGTGATCAGGTCTGTGTTCATGTCCCGATCATGCTAAGTGACCAAGCCACCCAGGTATATATATATATATATATATATACACATATATATATATATATATATATATATATATATATATATATATATATATATATAGACAGTCAAAATTTTTTGGACATGTTATGTGAAGAAATGGATTGGAGAACTTAGTGACAACTGGCAAGATCGAAGGGAACAGACCAAGAGGAAGACCGAGAGGTAAATAGCTGGATGGCTTGGCCACATGGCATGGACGAGACAGGAACACTGAGCTGATCCACGACACTGGTGATCGAGTGAAATGACGAGTCATGACCGCCCACGCTTTCCGGCATGGCACATGATTGATTGATTGATTCCATTGGCACCTTGCCGTCTTGACAGACGATAGTTTGTGCTTTAAAAAGGCATAATAACTTTTAACTATGGCGGTAGCGAGTGTGACTGATAAGGCCAATTTGCGCTGTAAATGTCCGTTCACAGTGGGTGCATCTGAACACGTGGTCATTTCCACCATCATGCACCATCTTACGTCTCAAACGCTTGGTGTGTGACTTTTCTGCAATAATTTTCTCCTTTGACTTTATTCCATTTCTGATATTTGCCCTCCATGCAACACGTTCAGCGGCGACTTGCTCCCAATGTGCATTATCAATGCCTGTATCAATCATGTCCCGCTTACACACATCTTTGTATCGTAGTAGAGGCCGACCCTGAGATCTCTTACCCATCTGTAATTCACCAAAAAAGATATCCTTTGGTATTCTACCATCATCCATCCTCCTAAGATGTCCTATCCATCTAAGTCTACGAAGACTGAGCATGGAATAATATATATATATATATTTTACCCTTCCTCTTGCACCGTTAGTTTAGCCAGTTGTCACAATGTTGTAAAGTTGATTTCTCCTCAAAATGCGCTCAACAAATCACAACAATCTCCCTTGAATTCCTCTAATGCATTTACGGTCTTCATTTTCTTTCTCTCTAATGGTCGACGTTTGGTGCAGGAGGAGAACCTGGCGTATGATGAAACAGCATCTAGCTTAAGAATGAAGGTGGAGACGGCCAGTACAGCTTCCCGCTGGATGGAGAATACGATACATACACACATTGTTATTGTAACTGACTCAGAAAGCATGCTGAGGAGGGTGAGGACAGGCAGGCTTCGTGTAGAGTGGATTGCTTCGCTTCGGAGGTCACGGGTAGCAAGCATCACCTGGATCTTTTCTCCGGGGCATGCCGGTGTGCTGGGGAATGAACAGGCGGACAGATTGGCTGGTTCGGGAAAACTTGGTGGAGTATTGATGCATGGCAAGGCAGAAGTGGTTGCGGCCTTGTGGGAGCACGTGTACACCTCGGAGGAGCAAATGGATCACCATAGTCCTGTAAGAATGAGGCAGTGAGGTGTGACGAGGGGATCTGGCCGACGCTCGACGCTCAGAGGAAAGGCGAGACGGACATATTATCAGATTGTTACTGGAACTATTAGTGTTGGGACTCTTCGCTGGCTGCTGAGGATGGGGACGGAGCGCTTATGGGAGTGCCCCGAATGCTGTGATGTCGGTTCCTAAATCAATCAATCAATCAATCTCTCTCAGAAGTAAACAAAGATCTACACCTTTGCTTTATTGACTACACAAAGGCTTTCGATAAAGTGAGACATGTCGACATTTTAAGGATGCTTGAAGATCTGCAAATTGATGGAAAAGACTTTAGACTTGTAAAAAAACATATATTGGAAACAACAAGCTGCGATAAGAATTGATAATGAAGTAGGTCAATATCAGCTTATTAAGAGAGGTGTGAGACAGGGATGTGTAATGTCTCCAGATCTTTTTTCCCTAGACAGTGAAAATATTTTCAGAAAAATAGAAAATATGGAAGGAGTCAACATTGGGGGACGATACATCAATAACATTAGATATACAGATGATACAGTCTTGAGTGCAGACAATGAACAAGACCTGCAACATTTAGTAGATGCAGTTGTTGCACACAATGAACAACTAGGGTTAGAATTGAATTGTAAAAAGACACAGATTATGGTCGTCACTGGGAAGAAGGAAATACCACAATGTAATATACGAGTAAATGGGCATATTCTTAAACAATTGAATCGGTACAGTTATCTCGGTACAGTCATAACATCTGATGGGAGATGTCTTGAAGAGATTAGAACAAGAATTGCCATTGCGAAGGTGGCCTTTTGCATGATGAAAAACATACTGACAAATAAAAAAGATATCAATTGAAATGAGAAAAAGAGGGTTGAAGTGCTACATAGAACCTGTACTTTTGTATGGATGTGAAGCGTGGACAATGAGCAAACAAGATGAAAAACATATGATGGCTGTGTAAATGTGGTTTCTGAGGAAAATACAAAGAATATCATGGACAGATAGAAAAAGCAATGAACAAGTCCTTCAAGAAACAAATGAAGATCGTAAACTGATTAGAGTCATTAGACGTAGACAGTCAACATTTTGGGCATGTTATGAGAAGAAATGACTTGGAGAACTTGGTGACAACTGGCAAGATCGAAGGGAAGAGACCAAGAGGAAGACCGAGAAGTAAATACCTTGATGGCTTGGCCACGTGGCATGGTCGAGACAGGAACACGAAGCTGATCCACGAATCTGGTGATCGAGTGAGATGCTTATCGGCATGGCACATGATGGAACATTGCCATTAACTGCCTGTATAGTACCTTGCCGTGTATGACTATGACAGGTGAGTCTTGAGCCTGCGGTATTAAGGCCGCTTGGCTAGTGCAGTCGCCTCGAAGGTTAGGATTTTCTTTTGCCCCCGACAGAGAAAAATCCACACTTGACTAAGGATTCGAACCCAGGTCTGATTGAAGAAGAATCCAGCATTCAAGCCAGTTGGCCAGCCGTTCCTCTACAATAACTTCATGCGTTAAATGCTACATTTCCTGTTCATTGTCTGCATTCAATACTGTACCATGCATACATTTTATATTGTTGATATGTCCTCCAATTTCGATTCCTTAAACATTTCTCAAAATGTTTTCTCTACATAGGGAAAAACCGGTCTTGACATTATACCTGCCTGGCGCATTCCTTCATTGATTGCCTGACACTGACCTCCTTCATGATCAATTTGTATGGCAGTTTATTGTTTCCAGTTTCTGGGTTTTACAAGTCTATAGTCCCCCCCCCCCCCCCCCCCCGTCAGTTTGGAGATATGCAAGCATTGTTATCATGACCACGTGTCTCACTGTATCGAAAGCAATAGGTCTCTGAAATGTTTGTTAAAATGACACCCCAACATGTTTTTGCCGCCCAGCGACCCTCATCTCATTAAGATTTGAACAAAATTATAAGTTAAACAGTGATATATTTCTAAACGTATATAATGAACTCATTAGAATGAAGTAGAAATGATGCAGACATGACGTGGTAAACTTATACTGCCAATTAAAATGTTATCTTTTCTCTCTTCATTCTGTGTACAGAGTTACGGGCGGTGAATTGTTTGAGGATATCGTTGCAAGGGAATTTTACAGCGAGGCAGATGCCAGGTAGGTTCTGTTGTTGCGGTTCGTCAGCACGTTATAATAATCATTCCCTGAGACGCCCGTTATGGTTACCTGTATCCGCAGTGATGTTTTCAAACAAAGCTTAATAAGTGTGTTGAGGTGTATGGTCGTGTAAAGTGTCACGAGTTGCCGTTCTGGACACATCTGTTTAGTTCTTTTCCTCTTAACACACGGGGTATTGAGTACGCAGTGTTTGCATATAGGGGGTCGCGATATCACTGTGGCTTGTGAACGTGCTGCCGACACGGTAATCAGGTGTTCAATTCCCTCTCGAGACGGAAATAATTGTTTAAAATTCGGGTCTTCCAGGTCGACCTAGCCTAAAACAGGTACTGTGAATTTTTTCTAGAAAGTAAAGGCGGTCTTCGTGCTATGATATAGCACACATAACATAGGCTGCCGACTGGTCTTCACAAATATGGGGCTAGAACCATATACCCGATATGTCTCATGACATGGGAACGGGTCTTGTACTTACTTGTACCAATGTTAGAGTAGAAGATATGTCTCATGACATGGGAACGGGTCTTGTACTTACTTGTACCAATGTTAGAGTAGAAGATATGTCTCATGACATGGGAACGGGTCTTGTACTTACTTGTACCATTGTTACCCGGGAAGGTTAACCCGGTCAACAAATGCCCGCAGAAGTAGGATGTGTCGGCCTAACGGCGCAAAAACGCAGCTCTGCTGTAAACAGGCACAACGCAATCACGTCCGAAAAAACTCTCCGGATGAACGCAGAAGAAGTAGAAGAAGTACCAATGTTAAAGTAGGAGATATGGCAATATGATAGTTACAACAAAACGTTATACGGTGTGTCCAGTGGACAAGACGTTGAGTGGTACACTTGAAGAACTCAAATTGCTGACCCACTCTGGTCAAGTTTTCTTGTTGCTTTGTGAACAGATGTGTTAGTTCCCGTGGACACTGTTAAATAGACAAGTTATAATCTTGGAATTTTTTGCATTAAGCGTTTGTATGTGTATTTTAATTGTATTTTTCTAGTGTATTTCAAACTTGTTTTAATATGTGAATGACTTAAATGAGTTTAAGATGAATTACATTCAAGCAGTAGCATATTGACAGTTTAACATGAGCACAATGAGCACAGCACACGACGTGTGTGGTATGTGTGTAGTATCATGTTATAACCATTTGTAATTGTCACGCGGCAGTTTCTTGCTATGGGTCTGTGATGTGACAGCCATCACATTTTGCAGGACTAGAGCAAGGAGGAAGAGGCGGGCAATCTTTCCCTCGCTTTGACAAGGACAAGCTTAGCTGTCGTACCCGTACCCGACTGTGCTCCTGACATTACCGGGGGAGTTCGCGATCAACATCTACTGGCGCGCCCGACACCAGGCTATGGATTAACAAAATAGCAAACACTTCATGTTTAAATGAGTGGTTCGCCTGGCTTCAGAATTATGAATGCCTAGTAGCGTAGTAGATAGAGCATTAGCTGGATTCCCAGAAGCCCTGGTTCAATTCCTTTCCAAATGGAATTGTTTGATGACCGTGTGACACCCGCATACAGTTGGCATCTGAAGATGTTCTAGAGCCACATACAGTTGGCATCTGAAGATGTTCTAGAGCCGCATACAGTTGGCATCTGAAGATGTTCTAGAGCCACATACAGTTGGCATCTGAAGATGTTCTAGAGCCGCATACAGTTGGCATCTGAAGATGTTCTAGAGCCGCATACAGTTGGCATCTGAAGATGTTCTAGAGCCGCATACAGTTGGCATCTGAAGATGTTCTAGAGCCGCATACAGTTGGCATCTGAAGATGTTCTAGAGCCGCATACAGTTGGCATCTGAAGATGTTCTAGAGCCGCATACAGTTGGCATCTGAAGATGTTCTAGAGCCGCATACAGTTGGCATCTGAAGATGTTCTAGAGCCGCATACAGTTGGCATCTGAAGATGTTCTAGAGCCGCATACAGTTGGCATCTGAAGATGTTCTAGAGCCGCATACAGTTGGCATCTGAAGATGTTCTAGAGCCGCATACAGTTGGCATCTGAAGATGTTCTAGAGCCGCATACAGTTGGCATCTGAAGATGTTCTAGAGCCGCATACAGTTGGCATCTGAAGATGTTCTAGAGCCGCATACAGTTGGCATCTGAAGATGTTCTAGAGCCGCATACAGTTGGCATCTGAAGATGTTCTAGAGCCGCATACAGTTGGCATCTGAAGATGTTCTAGAGCCGCATACAGTTGACATCTGAAGATGTTCTAGAGCCGCATACAGTTGGCATCTGAAGATGTTCTAGAGCCGCATACAGTTGGCATCTGAAGATGTTCTAGAGCCGCATACAGTTGGCATCTGAAGATGTTCTAGAGCCGCATACAGTTGGCATCTGAAGATGTTCTAGAGCCGCATACAGTTGGCATCTGAAGATGTTCTAGAGCCGCATACAGTTGGCATCTGAAGATGTTCTAGAGCCGCATACAGTTGGCATCTGAAGATGTTCTAGAGCCGCATACAGTTGGCATCTGAAGATGTTCTAGAGCCGCATACAGTTGGCATCTGAAGATGTTCTAGAGCCGCATACAGTTGGCATCTGAAGATGTTCTAGAGCCGCATACAGTTGGCATCTGAAGATGTTCTAGAGCCGCATACAGTTGGCATCTGAAGATGTTCTAGAGCCGCATACAGTTGGCATCTGAAGATGTTCTAGAGCCGCATACAGTTGGCATCTGAAGATGTTCTAGAGCCGCATACAGTTGGCATCTGAAGATGTTGTAGAAGATAAGGTGGCCGACATTACAAACCTGCGTCAACCACCGAGTGCTGTTTGTACAAGAACATGTGAATGTACAAGAACATACGAAAGTACAAGAACATGTGAATGTTCAAGCATATATGAATGTGCAAAAGCATATGAATGTATAGGAAATATGAATGTGCAAGAGCATATACATGTTCAAGAACTTATGAATGTACAAGAACATATAAATGTACAAGAACATATGCATGCACAAGAACATATGTATGTACAAGAACATATGAGTCTACAAGAACATATGAGTCTAGAACGTCCCGAATATGTCACGGTATGAAATGGGACACCAGGGACCCATCTTTGTGGAGAGACGTGAACGCCCACGCCACGTCCCAGGGAACAAGATGATTTGGATGATGATTATGTTGATGAAAACTGGGTCCATTACTTCATAATCAACAGAACCAGCGTACCACACCTGGCCATACTAAAACTACTCATGTCAACTTTATTGCTAGAGGTCACTTCAGGAGCCACTTTTTGAATCTTAGTTCTCGTATGATAGTAAGCTCGGTTGCGAGAATGAACAAACAAGAAAGGAGCCGCCCATATAAGATTAAACTATGAAAGCAGCCGATCACCCGACCCCAAATGTGAAGTGTTTAGCAATTCATCTTGGGATATCTATCCTTGCCTTGACGGACAACCCTACGGGCGGGTAATATGAAATTATCTCAGTTTATTTTAGACGCACATGAGACAGATACCATATGCCAGGGAAATGTAAATAATGCACCAGGTGTCTGACGTTGTTTGTATTTGACAATTACACCTCGACAGTGTCAACTGTTTGCGTTTGGCACTCACAAACAAGCCAGATAATGGAGTTATTATCACAGGAGCTGGCAGTAAATATAAACAGTGTCATATGCAGATATGCGGAAGTGACTTTGAGAGATATAATTGGAGACGGGGAAATTAAGAGAATAGGTCTGAAACCGGTCATCCAGTTCATTAAAAAACAAGAGATTAAATGGTTTGGCCACTTCACAAGAATATCCAGATTCCATCTACCACAAAGACCCACACAGAAGAACTATGATGAATATAGAGCAAGGGGAAGATCACCTAAAAGATGGAGTAATGGCATCAAGAACAATCTGAGAGACATTAATTCCAATGATGGCATCAAGAACAATCTGAGAGACATTAATTCCAATCTACTAAGCGCTTGAAAGCGCATCCCCCACCCCCACCCCCTCCACCCGCAACATTTCAACGAGGTCAATGGAGGAGGAGGAGACGGCAGAAGGAGAAGAATAACAAGAACAGGAAGAAGAATAACAAGAAGATATTCAGGGCTAGCACGTGAGTTCGGTGAGTGATTGCACGGGTGCAGTCATTGCAGAAATTAGTAGACAAAGTTAATTTCATCATAGTGTGAAAACTATATTTAGATAATGCCTTCTGACACAACTGTTACTAACGTACTAAAATCAACGAGGTCGACTTCATTGCATCGGCCTCTCTCGGCAGAATGGCATTCGCTTGCCGAGAGCATCGCAGAAAGCACGAACTCCCTAGCTCCACCGATGACCCCTAGGAGTCTCCGGGAAATTTGCACTGCGATTCTGAACGACGCAGTCTGTATTTTTGTCCCCCGGCCACATTTGGCCCTGCAAATATGCTCCAGTGTCGGGTCTGTGGTCCCGGGTTTAAAGCCTCGCGAGACAGGGATTCTCTTCATGATAACAAGGTGTGACCTCGATCCGGTCACATAAAACTGAACCAGAAATGTTCCAAGATGATAAAATGGCCAGCGTGGTACTGTCCACATCACCCATGTGTCCTACTTGGTAAAAGCAATGGACCCAGATGCATATTGACAAGATGCCCTGAAACGCGATCGTTTACTATTTTTTTAACGTTTTAATGCATTTTGTAAAACCTTTGACATATCTCGAATCCTTTTTGTCAGATAAGTATATGCTTTTTATCTGGCAAAGAAGGAGGACGGTGAAGAATTTATCTATACACTTGTTTTTATTATATTGTTAAAGATCTTATCATCTTATCACGAAGTACAGAGAACATGTGTTGTAATAACTAATGAAAGCCACGCAATAATGACAAAGTAAGCTATATTTCTAGAAATTTAGTCAGGAAAAGTGAGTTGGCTGGATATTTTGCTAATAATTAAGCAGTTCTATTGTCCCTGTTTTACTGGAAATTTCGCGTATTTTTATCACTTCGTGTGGATTATGAATTGATAAAACTGTTGTATCCTTTTCCCCCAAAGTATAGGGTTTTAAACAATCATAGAATATTGAAATAGTGAAAGCATTGATTTTCAAAAACTTGAGTATGTCAACAACGACAAGTTAGATAGCAAACAATATCGCACATAATGAGAGAGTGTAATAGATGGCAATGCTAGAGGTGTGTCTAAAAAGTAATGAGACCTTCGTTATTATATTTTTTTTTAAATTAACAACTAAACTACAGGTCGACTTCATTCCGCTCAGAATAATCTCCCGAGATTCCACCCTTCACCGGAGATGCTTCCACTATTGGTGGCAATCTTGGAAGTAAGCATCTGAACGTGCCTTCACCTGCTCGGTCATAGCCTTGTGAATAGTGTCTACAGTTCCAAAATGACGACCTTGTAGATCGAATGTTATTTACATTCGCTTGATTTGAACTTCTATTTAAATACTACTACTTGTAGTGCACTGGACTGATTTTTGCGTGTGGATTAGCTTTCTCTATTACCAGTGACCCTGGCAACTCCGACTTCTGCGGTCCTTGTAACCGAACATCAAGTAGACATATACACTTCCAACATCAAGTAGACATGTACACTCCCAGCATCAAGTAGACATGTTCACTCCCAACATCAAGTAGACATGTACACTCCCAACATCAAGTAGACATGTACACTCCCAACATCAAGTAGACATGTACACTCCCAACATCAAGTAGACATGTACACTCCCAACATCAAGTAGACATGTACACTCCCAACATCAAGTAGACATGTACACTCCCAACATCAAGTAGACATGTACACTCCCAACATCAAGTAGACATGTACACTCCCAACATCAAGTAGACATGTACACTCCCAACATCAAGTAGACATGTACACTCCCAACATCAAGTAGACATGTACACTCCCAACATCAAGTAGACATGTACACTCCCAACATCAAGTAGACATGTACACTCCCAACATCAAGTAGACATGTACACTCCCAACATCAAGTAGACATGTACACTCCCAACATCAAGTAGACATGTACACTCCCAACATCAAGTAGACATGTACACTCCCAACATCAAGTAGACATGTACACTCCCAACATCAAGTAGACATGTACACTCCCAACATCTTGTAGACATATACACTCACAACATCAAGTAGACATGTACACTCCCAACATGAAGTAGTACACTCCCAACATCAAGTAGACATGTACACTCCCAACATCAAGTAGACATATACACTCCCAACATCAAGTAGTACACTCGGAACATCAAGTAGACATGTACACTCCCAACATCAAGTAGACATGTACACTCCCAACATCAAGTAGACATGTACACTCGGAACATCAAGTAGACATGTACACTCCCAACATCAAGTAGGTATGTACACTCGGAACATCAAGTAGACATGTACACTCCCAACATCAAGTAGACATGTACACTCCCAACATCAAGTAGACATGTACACTCCCAACATCAAGTAGACATGTACACTCCCAACATCAAGTAGACATGTACACTCCCAACATCAAGTAGACATGTACACTCCCAACATCAAGTAGACACGTATACTCCCAACATCAAGTAGACATGTACACTCCCAACATCAAGTAGACATGTACACTCCCAACATCAAGTAGACATGTACACTCCCAACATCAAGTAGACATGTACACTCCCAACATCAAGTAGACATGTACACTACCAACATCTTGTAGACATATACACTCACAACATCAAGTAGACATGTACACTCCCAACATGAAGTAGTACACTCCCAACATCAAGTAGACATGTACACTCCCAACATCAGGTAGACATGTACACTCCCAACATCAGGTAGACATGTACACTCCCAACATCAAGTAGACATGTACACTCCCAACATCAAGTAGACATGTACACTCCCAACATCAAGTAGACATGTACACTCCCAACATCAAGTAGACATATACACTCCCAACATCAAGTAGACATATACACTCCCAACATCAAGTAGACATGTACACTCCCAACATCAAGTAGACATGTACACTCCCAACATCAAGTAGACATGTACACTCCCAACATCAAGTAGACATGTACACTCCCAACATCAAGTAGACATGTACACTCCCAACATCAAGTACACATGTACACTCCCAACATCAAGTAGACATGTACACTCCCAACATCAAGTAGACATGTACACTCCCAACATCAAGTAGACGTGTACACTCTGAACATCAAGTAGACATATACACTCCCAACATCAAGTAGACATGTACACTCCCAACATCAAGTAGACATGTACACTCCCAACATCAAGTAGGTATGTACACTCGGAACATCAAGTAGACATGTACACTCGGAACATCAAGTAGACATATACACTCCCAACATCAAGTAGACATGTACACTCCCAACATCAAGTAGGTATGTACACTCGGAACATCAAGTAGACATGTACACTCGGAACATCAAGTAGACATGTACACTCCCAACATCAAGTAGACATGTACACTCCCAACATCAAGTAGACATATACACTCCCAACATCAAGTAGACATATCAACATCAAGTAGACATATACACTCCCAACATCAAGTAGACATGTACACTCCCAACATCAAGTAGACATGTACACTCCCAACGTCAAGTAGACATATACACTCCCAACATCAAGTAGACATATACACTCCCAACATCAAGTAGACATGTACACTCCCAACATCAAGTAGACATGTACACTCCCAACATCAAGTAGACATGTACACTCCCAACATCAAGTAGACATGTACACTCCCAACATCAAGTAGACATATACACTCCCAACATCAAGTAGACATGGACACTCGAACCATCAAGTAGACATGTACACTCCCAACATCAAGTAGACATGTACACTCCCAACATCAAGTAGACATGTACACTCCCAACATCAAGTAGACATGTACACTCCCAACATCAAGTAGACATACACTCCCAACATCAAGTAGACATGTACACTCCCAACATCAAGTAGACATGTACACTCCCAACATCAAGTAGACATATACTCTCCCAACATCAAGTAGACATGTACACTCCCAACATCAAGTAGACATATACACTCCCAACATCAAGTAGACATGTACACTCCCAACATCAAGTAGACATGTACACTCCCAACATCAAGTAGACATATACACTCCCAACATCAAGTAGACATATACACTCCCAACATCAAGTAGACATGTACACTCCCAACATCAAGTAGACATGTACACTCCCAACATCAAGTAGACATGTACACTCCCAACATCAAGTAGACATATACACTCCCAACATCAAGTAGACATGTACACTCGAACCATCAAGTAGACATGTACACTCGGAACATCAAGTAGACATGTACACTCCCAACATCAAGTAGACATGTACACTCGGAACATCAAGTAGACATGTACACTCGGAACATCAAGTAGACATGTACACTCCCAACATCAAGTAGACATGTACACTCGGAACATCAAGTAGACATGTACACTCCCAACATCAAGTAGACATGTACACTCCCAACATCAAGTAGACATGTACACTCCCAACATCAAGTAGACATGTACACTCCCAACATCAAGTAGACATGTACACTCCCAACATCAAGTAGACATGTACACTCCCAACATCAAGTAGACATATACACTCCCAACATCAAGTAGACATGTACACTCCCAACATCAAGTAGACATGTACACTCCCAACATCAAGTAGACATGTACACTCCCAACATCAAGTAGACATATACACTCCCAACATCAAGTAGACATGTACACTCCTAACATCAAGTAGACATGTACACTCCCAACATCAAGTAGACATGTACACTCCCAACATCAAGTAGACATATACACTCCCAACATCAAGTAGACATGTACACTCCCAACATCAAGTAGACATGTACACTCCCAACATCAAGTAGACATGTACACTCCCAACATCAAGTAGACATATACACTCCCAACATCAAGTAGACATGTACACTCCCAACATCAAGTAGACATATACACTCCCAACATCAAGTAGACATATACACTCCCAACATCAAGTAGACATATACACTCCCAACATCAAGTAGACATGTACACTCCCAACATCAAGTAGACATGTACACTCCCAACATCAAGTAGACATGTACACTCCCAACATCAAGTAGACATGTACACTCCCAACATCAAGTAGACATGTACACTCCCAACATCAAGTAGACATGTACACTCCCAACATCAAGTAGACATGTACACTCCCAACATCAAGTAGACATATACACTCCCAACATCAAGTAGACATATCAACATCAAGTAGACATATACACTCCCAACATCAAGTAGACATGTACACTCCCAACATCAAGTAGACATGTACACTCCCAACATCAAGTAGACATATACACTCCCAACATCAAGTAGACATATACACTCCCAACATCAAGTAGACATGTACACTCCCAACATCAAGTAGACATGTACACTCCCAACATCAAGTAGACATGTACACTCCCAACATCAAGTAGACATGTACACTCCCAACATCAAGTAGACATGTACACTCCCAACATCAAGTAGACGTGTACACTCTGAACATCAAGTAGACATATACACTCCCAACATCAAGTAGACATGTACACTCCCAACATCAAGTAGACATGTACACTCCCAACATCAAGTAGACATGTACACTCCCAACATCAAGTAGACATGTACACACCCAACATCTTGTAGACATATACACTCACAACATCAAGTAGACATGTACACTCCCAACATGAAGTAGTACACTCCCAACATCAAGTAGACATGTACACTCCCAACATCAAGTAGACATATACACTCCCAACATCAAGTAGTACACTCGGAACATCAAGTAGACATGTACACTCCCAACATCAAGTAGACATGTACACTCCCAACATCAAGTAGACATGTACACTCGGAACATCAAGTAGACATATACACTCCCAACATCAAGTAGACATGTACACTCCCAACATCAAGTAGGTATGTACACTCGGAACATCAAGTAGACATGTACACTCGGAACATCAAGTAGACATGTACACTCCCAACATCAAGTAGACATGTACACTCCCAACATCAAGTAGACATATACACTCCCAACATCAAGTAGACATATCAACATCAAGTAGACATATACACTCCCAACATCAAGTAGACATGTACACTCCCAACATCAAGTAGACATGTACACTCCCAACATCAAGTAGACATATACACTCCCAACATCAAGTAGACATATACACTCGGAACATCAAGTAGACATGTACACTCCCAACATTAAGTAGACATGTACACTCCCAACATCAAGTAGACATGTACACTCCCAACATCAAGTACATGTCTACTTGATGTTGGGAGTGTACATGTCTACTTGATGTTGGGAGTGTACATGTCTACTTGATGTTGGGAGTGTACATGTCTACTTGATGTTGGGAGTGTATATGTCTACTTGATGTTGGGAGTGTATATGTCTACTTGATGTTGGGAGTGTACATGTCTACTTGATGTTGGGAGTGTACATGTCTACTTGATGTTGGGAGTGTATATGTCTACTTGATGTTGATATGTCTACTTGATGTTGGGAGTGTATATGTCTACTTGATGTTGGGAGTGTACATGTCTACTCCCAACATCAAGTAGACATATACACTCCCAACATCAAGTAGACATGTACACTCCCAACATCAAGTAGACATGTACACTCCCAACATCAAGTAGACATGTACACTCCCAACATCAAGTAGACATGTACACTCCCAACATCAAGTAGACATATACACTCCCAACATCAAGTAGACATGGACACTCGAACCATCAAGTAGACATGTACACTCGGAACATCAAGTAGACATGTACACTCCCAACATCAAGTAGACATGTACACTCCCAACATCAAGTAGACATGTACACTCCCAACATCAAGTAGACATATACACTCCCAACATCAAGTAGACATGTACACTCCCAACATCAAGTAGACATGTACACTCCCAACATCAAGTAGACATATACACTCCCAACATCAAGTAGACATGTACACTCCCAACATCAAGTAGACATATACACTCCCAACATCAAGTAGACATGTACACTCCCAACATCAAGTAGACATGTACACTCCCAACATCAAGTAGACATGTACACTCACAACATCAAGTAGACATATACACTCCCAACATCAAGTAGACATGTACACTCCCAACATCAAGTAGACATGTACACTCCCAACATCAAGTAGACATGTACACTCCCAACATCAAGTAGACATATACACTCCCAACATCAAGTAGACATGTACACTCGAACCATCAAGTAGACATGTACACTCGGAACATCAAGTAGACATGTACACTCCCAACATCAAGTAGACATGTACACTCCCAACATCAAGTAGACATGTACACTCCCAACATCAAGTAGACATGTACACTCCCAACATCAAGTAGACATGTACACTCCCAACATCAAGTAGACATGTACACTCCCAACATCAAGTAGACATGTACACTCCCAACATCAAGTAGACATGTACACTCCCAACATCAAGTAGACATGTACACTCCCAACATCAAGTAGACATGTACACTCCCAACATCAAGTAGACATATACACTCCCAACATCAAGTAGACATGTACACTCCCAACATCAAGTAGACATATACACTCCCAACATCAAGTAGACATGTACACTCCCAACATCAAGTAGACATGTACACTCCCAACATCAAGTAGACATATACACACCCAACATCAAGTAGACATATACACTCCCAACATCAAGTAGACATGTACACTCCCAACATCAAGTAGACATGTACACTCCCAACATCAAGTAGACATGTACACTCCCAACATCAAGTAGACATGTACACTCGGAACATCAAGTAGACATGTACACTCGAACCATCAAGTAGACATGTACACTCGGAACATCAAGTAGACATGTACACTCCCAACATCAAGTAGACATGTACACTCCCAACATCAAGTAGACATGTACACTCCCAACATCAAGTAGACATGTACACTCCCAACATCAAGTAGACATGTACACTCCCAACATCAAGTAGACATGTACACTCCCAACATCAAGTAGACATGTACACTCCCAACATCAAGTAGACATGTACACTCGGAACATCAAGTAGACATGTACACTCCCAACATCAAGTAGACATGTACACTCCCAACATCAAGTAGACATGTACACTCCCAACATCAAGTAGACATCACTCCCAACATCAAGTAGACATATACACTCCCAACATCAAGTAGACATGTACACTCCCAACATCAAGTAGACATGTACACTCCCAACATCAAGTAGACATATACACTCCCAACATCAAGTAGACATGTACACTCCCAACATAATGTAGATATATACACTCACTTGGTATCGGAGACATGGCAACTTTTTCGGCAGTTTTCTAGCAAGTTATGGCGCAGATAGTCTCATTACTATTTAGACACCCATCGTACAAATGAACACTTTGTGCAAGCCCTGATTCTACAGTCATTTCTTTGTGCAAGCCGTGATTCTACAGTCATTTCTTGATATCTCTAACACCCCTGGCTTCCAGCCGTTGCATTCAACAGGTGCTAGAGGGAATAAACAGCTGCCACCAACATAACATCATTCACAGGGACATGAAGGTGTGTTACCCTGCTATGCCTCACAATGAGATCAAATCTGGTCTCCGTAAGGAAAGCATCCCTTCTGATATTACTACCATTACCAATGTGACTGCCAGTATATGAATGCCCGCTGAGTTTGTTGAATTCATGTCAGCCCAGTAATACGCCTATTAGTTAACTGCTATGGTTGTTGGCTGTCTTTTGTTGCATTTATTTGTCTGCTCATCGAAGTTTGTTCATATTAACGGGGGCAGTTTTTTGACATGTTTCTGAGACGGTAACATAGCTCGGGGCTTCCAGCTTGTCATTGAGATTTTCATGACAATGATAAGTCTGCAGGTTACGAGCTATGCCGACCTGCCATTGTGTCAGTCAGTTTAGAGCATACAAATATAGGCTCTCGTCATTGTAGGCTGGCTAGTATGTACACAAATGTCTGTTGTCGTTTAGTTGAAACTTGTCACATGCCTCAGTTTGTTGCATTTATCAGAACATTTGATTTAACACAGAAGTCACAAACAATATGTTGCACGATTTATTGCCTGGCATATTTCGCTGCATCTCGTCAGGTGTTGATTAACATGACTATTACTTACCCAATCCTTTCACTAATAATAATAATAATAATAATAATAATAATAATAATAATAATAATAATAATAATAAGATGCGAAGTTGATAGGCAGCTGTGATGCTACTGCCATGATCACGGTAGGACAAAGGTTTGACGCCAGAGCTCGTCGCCCGCTGAGGAAACGTCTGGCCATTATTGCTCCGTGCAGGAAACAGCTGCGAGACAAATTATTCGTATTTACTATTTGACATTAATGCATTATTTCAGACTGGCATAGACCCACACCTACCTGTATTATTCTAAGTCTTTCTCTCAATCTGGTAACTTGTAAATATGATAACGTGTAAATATGATAACGTGTATATATACATTGTAAATCTGATAACTTGTAAATACGTTTACTTGTAAATCTGATAACTTGTAAATATGATTCCCCCTCCCTTCCCCTCCCATTTCCCTCCCCCTCCCCCACAGAAAAGCAGGAATCTATATAGGTACGAACTTTCCCAGAGAGCCCCGATGGCATAGCGACTAGTCGCCGGCCTGCCACATCGGCAGTCTAGGGTTCGATCCGCACCAGGGCTGCTTCAAATTTTTAAAATTTGACCTGGACTCCCATATCGACCCAGCGTAAAATGGATTCCGGGAAAGATCTAGGGAAGTAAAGACGGCCGGTGTGATACCGACCACATCAGCCACTGAATGGCTTTTGGTCTTTACAAACATGGTTCTAGCTTCATATTCCCAGTGCCTTTTTGGCGTGTAAATATTGGAGTTAGTTGTTACTTACTGACTTGTTAAATAGAAACTTTAGTCGAGTATGTTCTCTTATGTTAGTCAAAGCAATATTTGCATTGTATTCCATTTTATTGGTCAAATTATCAATGAGGCTAGTAACTGCATTATTTGTTTCATATCTAGTTTAGTGGTTATTGTAGTGTTCCGGCTGGAAGTAGTGGCAGTTGTTTAGTAATGCGCTTACAACTGATAGTCTGTTGTAGTGTTCATTGAAGTTAATGTCGTCCAAATGTGCATGTAAAGAGGCTGGGGTGATTGTTATCGACGATTAGAATGACACAAATAAATTGGAATGAAAATGTAATTACTGAGCAACATCAAGGTTAGAAAAATATACTAATTTGGAGGCATAACAGCAGCATCACCACCATCAGTAGTAGCAGCATCAGCACCACCACTACCACCACCATCACCATTACCATCACCACCACCATTACCATCACCACCACCACCACCACCATCATCATCACAAGCAGTAGCAGTAAGAGCAGCAGCATTAGTCCTTTGAGGATGTTTAAAATGTTCAAATATATTCATGCTAACAGTCACATCTAGTCTTCTTAAAATATTGATATCTGTGTTACACACAGAAGCGCGCACAAATCTCTGGACACGGTAAACAATACAGAAAAGCCGTGGCGTATGTAAAACACTTCTCCACAATAGATATCAATAGAAATAATACGTGAAATAAAAATACAGCAAAGAAGACACGGATGGTAGAAGGAATTCTACTTTTCGTGGGGGAAAGTAAAGTAGTAGTAGATTCCTTTTCACGATATTCACAGCGTTAAAAGGACACCTCTTTGGAAATAGATGAAGACGCTACGGCACACCACAGAAAAACCATTAACCTAATAAGGGCAGCATATAAAGACACGACATACATAATTATTTGTGAAGAAAATCTAGCAGATACATTCGAAGTGAATGACAAGAGTGCGACACTGATGCCTTTGGGCAATTTTAATACTTACTAACTACGAATTTAATTATGAAGACAACAACAATAAGTACTGCCAGAAATGGAATTAAGTGGTCAATGACTGAGCAGCTTGACGGTCTGGGCTTCGCTGGTGACGTATGCTTCTTGTCCTTCACACGAGATCAGATGCACGACAAACTAAACACTTAATGAGAGGTCAGGGGTGTGTCTGTGGCGAAATGGTTATATCGCCTTGCCCCTTGCTCCGAAGGTTGTGTGTTCGAGTCCGGCTAACGTCGTTCGGTTCATGAGTGGAATATTCTCGGAGACCTCTAGGGGTCGTCGCTGGAGCTACAGATCTCGTGCTTTGTGAGAAGCTTTCGGCAGGCCACCCTGCGGAAAGAGACCAAGCCATAGGGATAAAACCCAGTGCAATGAAGACGATCCCCTTGTCTTGTGAAACCCCAGGAGGTCACAGCACTGACGTCTGCAAATTTATAGTGCACGGACAAAGATAATGAGAAGAAATCAAGCACATGATAATCCGATCTCCATTAGTGAAACGTCACTTCAGGAGTGCAGTCACACATCTATGTATTACAGGTAGCAATATCGGTATAGATGAGGGAACAGAAATATCAAATACCGCTGCGAAAGGTAAAGGAAATGTCTCAAAAATCCACTTGAGACAGAGACATGCCTGGTAACCTCAAAGCTACACCACTTTTCATATACACATATATTGTAGTAGCTTATGAGAGAAATAAATGAAATAGCAAGACATATATCACAAGCTTCGTATTCACTACATAACATTATTCTGGAGTTCAAAACTGAATGCGGACCAGCAAGAGTTAGGCAATGGTACAAGTGGGAAGATAATATCGCGGAATGCACGAACGGCAGTCTGTCAGCAAATACCTCCAGAGCGATAGACTGGAAGTGTTGGAGATTCATTTCAGCCTGTCTTTATTGTTATTGCGGCACATGATTTATTAGTATATCATAGTATTTAATCTAAAGTCTATTGCATGATAGAAAACGTGTTGTTAAATATATAAGGTAACAAGTATTTCCAACTAAATAAACGCAATCGGTATTTATCATTTTGAAAGAACGCGAATCATAGATTTAAAGATAGCAGGTTTATTACAGCCGGTAATGATGATAAATGTTAGCTTTGAAGCGGGAAGTCAGCCGTAAGCAGAACACCACAACCCAGACAGATTCCATTATTTAAGTCTGAACGAATATTCTTTCATTTTTGCAATATTTTAAGAAAGACAAACCAGCAGGCAAAGCTAGGAAGTCGGCTGTTTGCAGGTCCATTGCACACAGTCTTCCCTTAAATTAAAAGCAAAATCTCCAAAGTCGTGATGACAATTTCCGTAAACTAAGTCATATATGAAAAACTAGCGGACATTTTGACGCATAGAAATTCCTATTATGATTAACCCGACCACTGTATTTTATGTTGTATGTGAATATATACTAATAGGTCACATCTACCGTACACACCACACATAATTTGTTACAAAATGAATGCTCAACATATGCATATGTCATTATTTATTCCATCACCATTTATAACCTGTAAACATTCCTGTCTCCTGGTCGTCTAGCGCTTTCTTAGCTTCTAGTATCTCTTGTAATATCTGCTATTAGTATCAGTAGTAGTACATATTATATAAACGCCTGTCTATACCTAATTAGTTATGCAACCTATCTTCACAAATAATACTTTATAGCGACTGCATTTCTGACAACAAATAATAATCAGGCAGAGAAATAAATAACATGTATCGATGGGCATTCATAGAAGTCGAGATTATAGGACACATTCGTATTTATTTCTCATGCTATTTCAGTGGCCTCGGGAGTTTTCTAATGTATGTATTTCTCATTCTATTTTACTTAGGGCACTATGAAATCCCACTGTGCTCAGGAGTTTCCCAAAGCATTTATTTCTTACTCTATTTCAATGAACTCAATGGTTCCCAAACAAATAATCAACCACAACCAAGCTGTCATTGCTGTTAGAGTTATAGACATTTACAATACAAATTAAAAGAAATAAAACATGTGATATATCCCTATTCAACTGTTGTTAAAATATAGGAACTTCCGTGGGTTACCCAAGCCTATATGGGTAGCAAAGAATACCAACACTGTAACCAGTCTTGCGTGTCGTAAGAGACGGCTTGGGGGGGGGGGGGGGGTGTGACGTGAGACTGGCTTCCTCTTCTGAAGAAAGATGTAGCTGTAAAATTCAACAGATTATAGTGAAGTCTTAGAAAGGCTCGGTGTGAATTGATTAGGTGCCTATGCTCTACTGGGAGATGAATAGCAGAAAAAAGGAGAGGAAATATAAGAATCTATATAAATGTTGAGAATCCATCTTCCACACACGTGTATCAATGTTGAGAATCCATCTTCCACACACGTGTATCAATGTTGAGAATCCATCTTCCTCACACGTGTTGAATGTTGAGAATCCATCTCCCACTCACGTGTATAAATGTTGGAAATTCATATCTCACACACGTGTATGAATCTTGAGAATTCATCTCCCACACACGTGTATGAATGTAGAGAATTCATCTCCCACACACGTGTATGAATGTAGAGAATTCATCTCCCACATACGTGTGTGAGTGTAGAGAATTCATCTCCCACATATGTGTATGAATGTTGAGAATCCATCTCCCAGACACGTGTATGAATGTTGAGAATTCATCTCCCACACACGTGTATGAATGTTGAGAATTCATCTCCCACATACGTATATTAATATTGAGAATCTATCTCCCACACAGGTGTATGAATGTAGAGAATCCATCTACCACAAACGTGTATGAATGTAGAGAATCCATCTCCCACACACTTGAATGGATGTTGAGAATTCATCTCCCACACACGTGTATGGATGTTGCGATTTCATCTTCCACATCCGTGTATGAATGTAGAGATTGCATCTCCCACACACGTGTATGAATGGAGATAATTCATCCCCCACACACGTGTATGGATGTTCAGAATTCATCTCCCACACACTTGTATGGATGTTGAGAATTCATCTTCCACCCACGTGTAAGAATGGAGATAATTCATCACCCACACACGTGTATGAATGTTGAGAACTCTCCCACACACGTGTATGAATGTAGAGAATTCATCTCCCACACACGTGTATGAATGTAGAGAATTCATCTCCCACACACGTGTATAAATGTTGAGAATCCATCCCCCACACACGTGCATGTTTGTTGAGAATCCATCTCCCACACACGTGTATGAATGTTGAGAATTCATCTCCCACACACGTGTATGAATGTTGAGAATTTATCTCCCACACATGTGATGAATGTTGAGAATTCATCTCCCACACACGTGTATGAATGTTGAGAATTCACCTCCCGCACAACTGTATGAATGTTGAGAATTCATCTCCCACACAACTGTATGAATGTTGAGAATCCATCTCCCACACACACAGGTATGAATGTTGAGAATCCATCTCCCACACACTACTGTTAGTCTTCTCAGATGAGGAACATACTCAATGTTTCCGTCCCTTCACAAACACAGAAAAGGTCCATTGCATTTACAAGATGAATAGATCCATTGTATTTGCTCCCATCGACTTTCTGCCATGTGCTCACGAAGGCATGATGCAAGCTGTGAACTTTCTTAACAGCAGTTCCTTGTGCAATGTTAAAACAGAATGCAAAATATATCACACGTAGAGCTCACGAAGGGATCCAATTCAAGTGGTATGGGAAACAACGTATACTGGATTTGGGAAGACAACATTTATATTGGTCTATGGAAAGCAATGGACTGGACTAGGGAAAACATCGTTTATACTGGACTATGTAAAACAACGTTTATACTGGACTAGGGAAAACAATGTTTATACTAGACTGGGGAAAACAACGTTTATATTGGTCTGTGGAAAACAACGTTTATAATGGACTAGGGAAAACAACGTTTATACTGGACTAAGGAAAACAACGTTTATACTGGACTAGGGAAAACAACGCTTATACTGGACTGGGGAAAATAACATGTATACTCTTCTAGGTAAAAGGATGATTGTAGTGGAATAAGGAAAACAACGTTTATATTGTACTGGACAAACATTTACATGACCATCTAATAAATCACAACGATCGACTTGCTCTGGAATACAAATAATGACATAAATAAAAATTTAAAAAGAAGAAGAGAAAATGAGGCGATTTCCAACAATTAGAAAAGTTAACTGTCTGTTTATTGAGTCTAGCTCTTGTAAGCGGATGTAGAGGTCAGAGATAAATCTCAACATCAATGTCTCAAGGATGAGTGTAGAGCGGGAAATGGCAACGTCAAACTTGTCTCCGGAGTGTGAAACCTGTCGTGACAGTACAAACTATGTACTAGAACAGAATTCCAGCAAAATACAGTAGAAACCAATTCAAGAGAATAGGGAAATAGAGTTATTAATATAATTCCAACAGATGGTAGTAACTATTGTATGAGAGTAAATTTCCAGTAGATGACAGTGACAGCAATTGTATGAGAGTAGAATTCCAGCGGATGATAGTAGGAACTATTGTATAAGAATAGAATTCCAGCGAATGATAGTAGGATTTATTTGTATGAGAGTAGAATTCCAGCGGATGATAGTAGGATTTATTTGTATGAGAGTAGAATTCCAGCGGATGATAGTAGGAACTATTGTATGAGAATAGAATTCCAGCGGATGATAGTAGGAACTATTCTGTGAGGGTAGAATTACAGGGGATGCTAGTAGGAAATATTGTATGAGAGTAGAATTCCAGCGGATGATAGTAGGAACTATTCTATGAGGGTAGAATTCCAGCGGATGATAGTAGGAACTATTCTGTGAGGGTAGAATTCCAACGGATGATAGAATCAATTATTGTATGAGAATAGAATTCCAGCGGATGATAGAATGAATTATTGTATGAGAATAGAATTCCAGCGGATGATAGTAGGAACTATTCTATGAGGGTAGAATTCCAGCGGATGATAGAATGAATTATTCTTTTAGGGTAGAATTCCAGCGGATGATAGAATGAATTATTGTATGAGAATAGAATTCCAGCGGATGATAGTAGGAACTATTCTATGAGAGTAGAATTCCAGCGGATGATAGTAGGAACTATTTTATGAGAGTAGAATTCCAGAGGGTGTTAGTAGGAACTATTTTATGAGAGTAGAATTCCAGAGGGTGATAGTAGGAACTATTTTATGAGAGTAGAATTCCAGAGGGTGATAGTAGGAACTATTCTGTGAGAGTAGAAATCCAACGGATGATAGAATGAATTATTGTATGAGAATAGAATTCCAGCGGAGCTGAAGATAATACATACAGGCGTATACCAGACTAGTCGTACGTTGACAAGATAACTGCAAAACAAAATTGGTTAAACGCACTGTGCAACAACAAAAAAATCGTATTCACTTCTTGTATTAATGATACATAATTATGCATTGATAAATCACTGATTTGACACACCGAAATATAAGATAAATACAGGATATTTGAAATCAAAGACCGAAAAGTTGTTCATGGGGGAAAAAAAAACACTGATAAAGAGATGGCGAATTAGAAGGCTTAGATATACTAAATTAAGAAATCACCGATGCAAGCTAACATAGAAAAAAAACAACAATTGGGCCAGATGCAATAACAGTAGATGAAACAGTAATACTGGTAGAATCTAGAATTTAAATATTAATTAGATGATATTTACAGCAGTGGCACAAACCTTACCATATTCTGAAGTCTGTAATTATAGCTTTGCACAAGAGACCAGGGGCAGTATTTTTTAAAATGTTGCATATCCCTTACAGGACGTTGCAGTCAACACCAGCATTTTTCAGCTGCTGTTGATGTACTAGGCAAATTTTACGTTCAGTAGATTGCCCTTGCTTTCTGAACGATCAGCTCCCATACCAACACGTTATAACAAAACGCGGCACGGCCTGCTGCACAAATCGGCCGCGGCTGCGTTTCGAACTCCTTGTAAGCGGTTCACGAACCGCATTCGCACGCCTTTGGCCACGGCGGAGCATTTACGGTAATCAACATAATAAACCTTGTCAGAAAATTTCTACTCATAATTCTAATCAGAGGTAAAGACAGAAAATAAAGATGGAAATTAGTGAAGAACGAAGAACAGCATGTAGTTTTTGAAGTTGAGGAGACAAATAAAGCAACCTACACATACCGATCATTAACAGAAAAATCAATTGGGAGAATATCTATACTCGTGCTTTATTGATTACACTATAGCGTGCGATCAAGTGAAAGGTAATGAAATTATCACAATATTTGAGGGTATTAAAATTAATGATAAAGATCACAGAATAGAAACAAATGTTCACTGGAAACAGGTAGCAGCAAGTAAATGGTGGTGGTGGTGGTGTCCAGACAGTGGTAGGATACGAGATGTGAAACGTAATTTGTTACTATATAATTGTCTTAAATAATTCTATACAAAATATAATCCTAAAATAAACGTGGCAAGGCTTAGATTCGAGGGTATTAAACAAAACAATTATAGTTTTCATTTTCTGATATTAGTTTTGGTTGCATATTTTCTATAGACATACACCACAACGTGAACATTTATTCTTCCTTCTTGTTTTTCTCGTCGCATCCTACCCCCTCACGATAGAAATAACTATATAATAATCTCTTACCTCTGTATTGTTTCTAACCTGGTATTCAAGAGTAGGCTATATTGTTAACAACCGTCCCAATGAATTATTTATATATTATTACGACTGTCTTCAATTTAGCCATCACCATCATACTCATTGTACTAGTCAGTAAATGCGGCTGTTTGTCATGTGCTGATGGCGTAGTCATACCACCACCTAACTGTTGGGTAACCCCAGCTCCCGATCCTAATGTAACCAATGTCTTGCGCCTAGTTGCTTTGCTCAATGCTCCCCGTCTGGGTATTTTTCAGTCACTGCATGCAGCAGATATTAGAGAGTGTTAGCTATTGTCACCAACACGGAATCGTACACAGGGATTTGAAGGTGAGTATTGGCCACCTAGCTGTTGCCTGCCTGTGTATTCATTTCATAAGTGATTGGTTACATTGTGATAAAACTCAGTAAATATTCATAAAGTGATTTGTTAGCTATGATACAACACACTAAATGATAAAACGCCCTTGATATGCAGATTATAAAGTGTTTCTTTGACCTTTGACTGTGATTTAAAAAAAAAAAAAAAAAAACACACACGAGATTTTCAGATCGTAAATGATTCATGAGCAAATATAAAACCCACTAAATATTCAGATGATAAAGGATTCCTGAGCTATGATAAAACACACTAACTATTCAGATTATAATGGATCACGAGCTACAATAAAACACACTATTCAGATCATAATGGATTCCTCAGCTATAATAAAACATGCTAAATATTCATATGATAAAATGATTCTTTAGCTATGATAAAACATACTACATATTTAGATCATAAATTTATTTCTTGGATGTGATAAATCAAACTAAATATTCAGATATTAAAGTTCTTCTTTGCCTGTGATAAAAGACACTGAATATCCAGATCATAAAGTGATTCGTTGGCTGTGATAACACACATTGAATATCCAGATCATAAAATGATATGATAAAGTCCATGATAAAATACACTGAATATCCAGATCATAAAGTGATTCGTTGTTTATGATAAAACACACTGGATATCCAGATCATAAAGTGATTAATTGTCTATGATAAAACACACTGAATATCCAGATCATAAAGTGATTCGTAGTCTGTGATAAAACACACTGAATATCCAGATCATAAAGTGATATGATAAAGTCCATGATAAAACACACTGAATATCCAGATCATATAGTGATACCATAAAGTCCATGATAAAACACACTGAATATTCAGATCATAAGTGATTCATTGTCTGTGATGAAATACACGACATATTCAGGTCAAAAGTCATTCGTTGTCTACGATAAAACACGATATATATATATATATATTGATTCATTAGCTATAATAAATTACAATAACTCATTGTCGTTGAGCCCAGTCCGAACACATCGTCCTTCTAATATTGTGTAACTGTTGCAATAACATTCATGATCAATGTAAAAATACAAGGCAATAAATTAATGAGATGCAACCATGTAGTTGAGACTTAGATAGAAATGTACAAAGCACGACATTATCTGTATGGTAATAGATGTGAAAAGAATATTGCCTTAACCGATTTGGTCAAGTAAAGTAATGCATGAAAAAGGGTAATGATGTGGCAGAGATAACGATTGGTGATCATATCTGTCCCCACCTGTCTGTCTCGAGTACTGCCAGTCATCTGTTAGTCCGATGTTCATCCATGACATTATGCCAACCTAGCCGGTATCTTCCCTCATGGTGTTCCTCTGTCACTCCTATCCTCCAACCTTCCCCGTTGTGATGACATACTCCAGCTTTTCCGTTCTCATGACATACCCAAAGAATGTGGACTCTCTTCTTCTCATGCGAGTAACCAGCTCCCTTTATGAGCTAACTTGTTTGACGATATCTTCATTGTTCTTTCTGTCCGCCCACTTGTTTACATCATTCCATGATCTATCTATAAAACCACGCATTTGCATAATTCCTCACTAAACTGGTAATTGTCAATGATTTCTTCCATATATCAGGATTGGCTCAGTATGGCTCTTACAAACTCTTTTTCTCATCTCGATAGTCTTTAGAGAACTAAAAACTAAGATTAAACAGTATGTCACAAGAAAAAAAAACCAATCTATTTTTTTTTTTTTTTTGGAAACATCACGCGCACACATTTAAACTGATTATTTTGGTCAATTAGTAAAATGCTACAAAGGGGCAACACATAAACAACAAGAATATATAATCTACGCAATAGGAAATTGAATCCGGCAAACAAGATTCCACTGAAGAATGGGAGAAGCACGACATGAATATCATCATATGTATAATGTAAAAAAAAATGTTTATGTTTTTAACACATAAACATAATCAAGACCATAATATCTAAATTTAAAGCGACATCCTAGTTACAGTCGAGACATATTGAGTATGATGTGTTCAGCTAGTCGCATGTCCTTTACTGGACGTCGATACAAACCCCATCATGCATTGGCTCTTTGCGATTTTCTCCGCAGTTTATGCTCAGTAGTTTCCCATTTCTCTGTGAACGGTCGACGCTCATACCATTGTGTAAATAAACGCAAAGCCATCTGCTCCGAAATTACCAGCAGCTGACTTGGAAACCGCTAGGTCGGGATAGTGAAACTACGTACATCATTCGATAGACACAGATACCAACAAGAGCCACATGTAACGTCTGTGAAGAAAGACACAATTAAAGACCAATCAGCTCTCGGTGGGTGATGGGGTCATCACGTCGCCTTTACTTCCTGAGACATTTCCTGGTACCCATTATAGGCTGGATAAGAGAAGTAATGGCTGGATAAGAGAAGTAATGGCTGGATAAGAGAAGTAATGGCTGGATAAAAGAAGTAATGGCTGGATAAGAGAAGTAATGGCTGGATAAGAGGAGTAATGGCTGGATAAGAGAAGTAATGGCTGGATAAGAGAAGTAATGGCTGGATAAGAGAAGTAATGGCTGGATAAGAGGAGTAATGGCTGGATAAGAGAAGTAATGGCTGGATAAGAGAAGTAATGGCTGGATAAGAGATGTAATGGCTGGATAAGAGAAGTAATGGCTGGATAAGAGGAGTAATGGCTGGATAAGAGGAGTAATGGCTGGATAAGAGAAGTAATGGCTGGATAAGAGAAGTAATGGCTGGATAAGAGAAGTAATGGCTGGATAAGAGGAGTAATGGCTGGATAAGAGAAGTAATGGCTGGATAAGAGAAGTAATGGCTGGATGAGAGAAGTAATGGCTGGATGAGAGAAGTAATGGCTGGATAAGAGAAGTAATGGCTGGATAAGAGGAGTAATGGCTGGATAAGAGAAGTAATGGCTGGATAAGAGAAGTAATGGCTGGATAAGAGAAGTAATGGCTGGATAAGAGAAGTAATGGCTGGATAAGAGAAGTAATGGCTGGATAAGAGAAGTAATGGCTAGATAAGAGGAGTAATGGCTGGATAAGAGAAGTAATGGCTGGATAAGAGAAGTAATGGCTGGATAAGAGAAGTAACGGCTGGATAAGAGAAGTAATGGCTGGATAAGAGAAGTAATGGCTACAGTAGGATATAACAATGGGAAATAACATCAGTTAGGTGTGTGTAGCTGCTGCGAAAAAGTGAGATATGCTGAACACAGACACGTGCATATACCTTGTAACGAACTCCACAACGGTACAGGGAGGCCCCCGTTAACGTCGGGGTTACGTTCTTGGAAAACGCGACGTCAAATGAAACGACGTATAGCGAAACACTATTTCCCATAGAATTAAATGAAATACAGTGCATTATAATCATTCAAAGGGGTTACGTTTTTAGCACCATCTTTGATTTTGTCAGCATCTGCGCGAATTGTCCTTACCTTGGTTGGAGGTAGACAATAAATACAATTAAAAATAGTAAAATAAAAATAAGTATACTACGACACAACGAACGACGTTTCGAATATACTAATCTTTATCAGGAACAGCACAAACAGATCTGAAGAAAAATATGAAATTAGAAAATTTAATCATTTTAAAACGCAAATCCTCATCGCAGGAAGGCGGCGCAGAAGATTAGTTGTGAAAGGTGCCAAATAAGAAAATGTGGAGCCCAAGATGTGCAAACAGATAGAGATATAGAGGGAAATCTGAAGAGTTATACAGTGGCATCTACAACAGTATTCGTTCCTGATGAATGGGTGCATCCCAAAAAAGTTTATTAAAACTCTTTCGCTACCAAACAAAAATTGGGTCCTGACCAAACAGAAATTCATTGCAGAAAATTGGTAGTAGGGGTGTGTTACAATAATGCTTTTAAAATGGTTAAAATGGTATCAGATATATTGTATTATATATGAAATTAAAGAGGATTGCACAAGGAACATGACAGTGTTGATAATGAATTGATAGGTTACAAATATTATGACAATTATGAGAGGTTTAATAATAACAACTGAAATTAAAGAGGTAAAAATTATTTTAAAAATTGCACTTATAAGGTGTTTTCTATACTCCTCTACTGCTAATCATGTTTAATTTACTGAATAATCAAACAAACACCACATGTCTTCAAGAATATAAACAGTATTGCTCATTAAAATTACCCAAAAGGAAGTTTTGCTGCATATTCTGAACCATGTCTTCTTCACACAAAAAAGAAAAAAAATAATGGCAGAAAACTGGAAGTAGGGGTGTGTGACAATAATGTTATAAAATGCAAATGTTTTACCGCACAATGATGATAAAGATATGTTCAGGCCATGTAAATTTTCAGTTTACTGTAACTTAAAATTCCGAAACGGAGCAGAAATGTATCAAATAAACCACTGATCATTTTGTGGCAATAAAAGTACCAATTGCCACCACAGCGGATCCAATGTGGCATCAGATGGGCCCTTGGTAGCGAAAGAGTTAACTGGCTTTCAATTTTAAGCCTAATTATTAATGAAGCATGGCTTCAATGCTGTGACCCATACATTTTTGACTCCATTGTGATCAGAAGCATTGAAATGGTTAGAGACAGATTGTCATAGTTTTGAATAATATCCCTAAGCCGACCGCTTTAGCACCTGATTATTTCATGACCAAACATATATGAAGACATAACACTTGACAACACTACGGCAATATCAACAGAATTAACACTGCCAATTAGTAGTAAATGTTGGCATTTGGCTGCCATTGGGACTTCTGTGTTTCGCATCAAGAGTTAAGTTCACAGCAATGTTTCTCCGGTGTGAATTTAAATAATAAATACAACACACATTATTTTACACATCTCATAACATGACATAAGTTATTAGAATGTGGGCATGTGGCAGACACTAGACATAACGAAACGCTGCTGAGATTTGCAGAGGCGTCTGTTATACACGCGGGTAAACCGCTGTTATGTAATCAAAAGACAAGATAGTCTTCTTTAAAACTACTGTGATGACAGTGAAACATATGACAGTTTGTTTTATGTACTTAGATAAAAGAATTAATTTTACATTGCTTTTTGATATGTTGAACCAGTTCTGTTGTATGACTGTAAACAGTGAAATATGCCAGAAGATCAGTTGTTGTAGAATCGAAGTTGAACTCTGAACTCCTGGAGAGATAGCGCCTCAATTTAAAATAAAAATATTTTATTGTTTAATGTTGTCCTACTTATTTATCTTGACTGATTCAGTGCTAAACAAAAGATAGGTTTGGACCAAACATGGTGCACAATCAAATAAGCAAGTATTATAATGTACATTTCCATTCAAATAGCATTGAAATTGCGTAAGATGTCACGAACAAAAAAAACAGATAATAGGATTACCCAAGTATAGCAATATATCTATCGTCCTTCTGTCCAAATGGAAGGTCGCGTGATGCGATATATCCTTCTGCACTCAGTCAGTTAAATATCCCTTTTATAACCACTTACCTTTATAGTTACGGAGGTCAGAGAGGTTTAACAAACCGTGCAGTTTTTCTTCTGTCCGCGGTTTAGTGATCTGGCTCCACTCGCCTGTCAGTTGGACTTTAATGTTTACTTCACGTCCTTGACTTGGGAACGTAAGTTACAAGTCGGAGAGGGTTGGCCTAGTGACGAAGAACACTGGTAGTAGGAAAGCTAACTCTCACGCAAAATCAGTCCGATTCACTCACTGGTAGTAGCAGCTCGTGGGTGGACTACGCTCAAGTTCAAAATAAGCGTACGCAGTCCAAAAAAAAGTATGATTTTGTAAACCATAGAAACTATTGTCATACACAAAAAGTATAGTTTTGGAATCCATGGAAATGATTGTCATACACAAAAAGTATAGTTTTGTAAACCATGGAAATGATTATCACACAATCTCTAACAGTCATTACAGCTTCCGGAAAGCATGCCTCAAACCACCACGCACATTCAGGTTTAATATGCGAACTGGAAAATAGTATCACTTGCATTCTACGCCCGTGATCGCAAGTATTTCACTGCTTTTGACAATATCAACCGTTAGAGTCGGCGTCTGGGGCTTAGGGGTCAGTGAGTGCCGTTTCACAATTCTCCGAGATACCTGGTCGAGGATTATAAATCATTTGTAGACAGTTTGGAAAAAGATCTCGTTGCGTTGATTTTCATGGTATGAGTGTCGGTAGTCCATAAAACACTGGCAAACTACTGAACATAAAATTGCCCAGTAAATCAAAAACAGTCAATAAATGCTCGGGTTGATTGCAGCGTTCTGCAAAAGACATGCTACTAACTTTTAAACCGTTAGAAACAATCAGTATGCAAATGAAACATCTAAAATCACAATTGCTAATAGACAATATATACTATTAAACAGATTGGTGTATAAAATGGGTCCAGTACCACACGCCCAGTGTGTCGCTTAAGGCGTATACAAGTGTCATCCTTAAAGAGAAGTTATATTCGAGTCCATCCCTGGATCAGATTAATAATCCTGCGACTGAGTCAGCCACAAAATAGTGACTGCTCACGGTTTTGCCCTCACAAGCTTATTAATTTGAAATTAATTAATATGAAGGTGATTGTTGACCACAGGGGTTAATGATGATAACGTGAACTGCGTCCGCTTTTGTAACCTTGGGTAATGAACACAATTTCACAGATCCTATATACCTCAGTTCAAAATCAGCGCAGGCGATTTGGAAATAGACCACTTTGTGTTGAATTTCATAATGGTACGAGCGTCGGTCGTTCCAGGAAACAATGGCAAATTACTTAACGTAAAGCTGTCTAGTACAGTGGTTCTCAACCTTTTTTTTTTGGCCCATGCACCCCTTCACCATATGTCAAAAATGTCATCTCCACCCCCTTTCGTATTTTCTCCCTATAAATCCCCCCCCCCCGCCCCTACACAATATACGTAACAATTGAAGCTAAATTTAATAACACAGACTAGAACAAGTCTAGACGTCAACACAAAACGTGATTTGCGGGTCTACTTACATTATAAAACGAATTTCAGAAGGGCGAGAAGTACAGAACCGTAAAGTATGGAGGGGAAAACAATATCAAGTAATCGGTTCTTGTATTAACGTGATCTTGAAATAATTTTAATTTCCCCCCCCCCTTTTCACTGGGGTGGGGGGGGGTCCCCCACCGGTTGAGAACCATTGGTCTAGAAAAATCACCAACCACCAAAATGCTAGGGTTAATCGCAACGTCCTGTAAAGGATCTTCAACAGTAGCCGCCCCTGCGGTGTACTCATAATTAGGATATATTTATCGCAGATTACAACAATTTACTAATATTTACAGGGAAGCAAAGTTGTTGTGATTGCTTCGTTTAGTTTCAGAGCACGATTTTAGCTACTTCTTGCACATCCCAACGACTTTACACAACAATTGACTACTCTGTAAATTAAACGTAAATTCCATATTGGCTACTATTAAATTATTAAATAAAGTATTAAAATAAATGCAGCAGCTTATGATTACTAATGCTGCCAAACGCATTTTAAAATTTCAATGAAGACAAGGGAACGCACACTCTCTGCGGATAAAATAGCCGGACAGTGATTCGGCAGAACCATAATGCAAATATGCTACTTGGCACTGAGGCTATTAATTGCTCTAAAGCTGTGGCGGATGTGTACAGAAAAAACGCATTAGCTCTCTGTTTTGTTTGACGAAGATCGGGTAATGATGCCTAGTTATTGGCTTTCAGCTTCGTCGTTATCGTCGTTATTGCATGTTAAATATTACACATTGATGTTGTCATTGTCTCTGTAATAGTTGCATATTTACACTAGGCGCAAGTCTCCTTTGTTTTATTAATTTCCCCGTTACTATAACAATAACCGTAATGTGAATATTAATATAAATACGTTTGCTCATTAATGTTTGGTTGGTACTAATTGTTGGTTTAATATCTATTTAATTTGTATTAAAGTAGAAAATGTAATGTCTGATTGATTTATATAAATAGAAATTGATAGTTAATTTTAAACAGTGAGAACGCTAACGAAAAAATTTTAGTTTCATTTTTAATTGAAACTTATGCAATGAGATGTTTAGTGTTATCAACCTATAGTGGGAGTAAGGCAACAAGGAGATATTAAGTTTTATCAAACCACAGCTGATGTAATACAAAAACCAGACGAGATATTTAGTTTTATCAAACCACAGCTGAAGTAATACAACAACCGGACCAGATGTTTAATTTTATCAAACCACAGCTGAAGTAATACAACAACTAGACCAGGTATTTAGTTGTATCAAACCACAGCTGATGTAATACAACAACTAAACCAAATGTTTAGTTTTATCAAACCACAGCTGATGTAATACAACAACTAGACCAGATATTTAGTTTTATCAAACCACAGCTGAAGTAATACAACAACTAGACCAGTTGTTTAGTTTTATCAAACCACAGCTGAAGTAATACAACAACCGGACCAGATGTTTAATTTTATCAAACCACAGCTGAAGTAATACAACAACTAGACCAGGTATTTAGTTGTATCAAACCACAGCTGATGTAATACAACAACTAAACCAAATGTTTAGTTTTATCAAACCACAGCTGAAGTAATACAACAACTAGACCAGTTGTTTAGTTTTATCAAACCACAGCTGAAGGAATACAACAACCGGACCAGATGTTTAGTTTTATCAAACCACAGCTGAAGTAATACACTGTGTAATTGTATCAAAGTACAGCTGAAGTAATGCAATAACGAGATGTTTCGTTTTATCAAACCACAGCGGGGGTAATAAAATAAAGAGATGTTTAGTTTTATCTTATCACAACAGGAGTAATACAGCAATATGTTTAGTTTTCTTGGCACAGCGGGAGTAATACAGCAATGAGATGTTTAGTTTTATTATATCATTAATTACCATATTATTTATGGTTACTTATCTTCTTCTATTTTTAAAATTGCATATCCTTTACATGACGTCACCGTCAACCCATGCATTCTTTTGCTGTTTGTTGGAAAGTTTTACGTTCAGTAGTTTACCGTTGCTTTCTGAACGACCGTCACTCATACCATTCTATGAAAATCAGCACAAGGCGGTCTGTTTCCAAATCGCCCGCAGCTGTGTTTCGAACGCGGTATGTGGGATTACGATTTACGTTCGTAACACCTTTGCCACAGCAGCACTTCTTCTGAAATGATAAAACATAAAGCGCTTAATGCGCCTTAGCTCGCATTCGTGTATGTATGTGTGTGCTGTCTCTCAATCGCCCTTTCTTTCTTCCCTCTTCTTCTCTGCTTCTACATGTCATCCTCCTCGCGTTCCCTTCCGTCTGTTGTGATCGACGTTTATGAAAACTTGAGAGTCACAAGTTCGAGCGGTTATGCCCCGCTTGCCTCCCAACATTCAGCAGCCCCTTCCTTAACGGGCCTGTTTCTTTCTTCCGACACCCTTTGCTAGAAGTTTCTGCTTTGCTGGTTCATTCTAGGGAACCGGTGAACAAAGTCGGCTTCTCCTCGGGGCAGACAAAGACACACAGACGACCCTGTATTGATCTGGTCCTTAGCACTTTCCAGCGACTAGTAATTGTGACATATTATGAGTTGGCTATGCTAGTTGGATCTGGACGGTTTAGTGCGCGCGAAACACGACTCTCAACTCGCTGCCGCTGTATAGCTCTCCTCCGGCATCAAAGTATCTCTCTCCCGTGATATTTTGCTTCGTGCGTTTATTTTGATCAATGGAGCAAGATTGCGACGTGTATGTACGTAAAGGAAATCGATTGCAGTGAGGGAAGTGTGTGTTTAGCTGTGGCACTCTGATTCATTGCTCTTTCTCGCTCTCTTTGTTTCTCTTTCTCGTCGCTCTCTCCCTCCCTCCCTGCCCCCCGTGTGTTAGTCGCAGACTCTTTACCTGTAGAGAACAAGTCATCTACATGTACTGCTGTACTGGCGTCGTGCCGTCTTGGCAGACGATAGTTTGTTACATCGTGCTTAAAAGAAGTCACAATAACCTCTCCATAGCACATCCATAGCACACAGCCTGGGCTGAATTGTAAAGACCATTTGTTGCCCATGCAACATGATCCCTCTCTCGACCTGCCTAGTTTACTCCAATAAAAAGGTAACACCAATAGGCCAGGAACAAGACAAGCTGCGCAACCTGCCGGATCAGCAAAGCAATGCTCTAACTGTCCGCCTGTTGGAGCTTCGATCCTAGACCAGTACCCTAGCAAGGTTTAGGACTGATCTGCCGTGCTATGGCATTTAGTTTTTAGGTTGCATTTTCTCGCACCACATGTAGTATGCCTGCTTCGTGGCGAAGGAGTTAGACACAGATGGTAATCCCGCTTACCCGTGTTCCAAACACTGCTGTGGGCGATTTGGCAGCAGACTGCCTTGGGTATTTTTTTTTTTACGAAATGGTTTGGGTGCCGGTCGTTCAGAAAGCAGTGGCAATCTACTGAACGCAAACTTTGCCAATAGATCACAACAGCAAAAAATGCTGGTGTTGACCTCGACGTCCTGAAAAGGATATGCAACTAACTAACATGTAATATAATCACATATAATGGCATCATTTATAATACACCGGAGTAGCGACACAACTGCCCGGGTTCAATACTTATATACCAAGAGGTTACGGCAATTCTCTCCCAGTTTTCTATATTCTCTTAAAATGGATACCGGCGATGTTATATAGGACACGAGGATTTAATGGCACACCTTCCACTGGCAGTGTCCTGAGCTTTAATTCGAACGATCCTATCACTTAACTAAGCTACGGTTGTTAATGTCGTGACCTTCTTTATGTGAGATTCACTTCACTAAGCTACGGTTGTTCATGTTATGACCTTCTTTATGTGAGACTCACTTCACTAAGCTACGGTTGTTTATGTCGTGACCTTCTTTATGTGAGACTCTCTTCACTGAGCTATGGTTGTTAATGTCGTGACCTACTTTGTAAGAGCCACGCATACTGTATGAGAATGTCACTTTACTAAGCTATGGCTGTTAGTGTCGTGACCTACTTTATGAGACTGTCACTTCACTGAACTACGGTTGTTAATGGCGTAAATTACTTTTTGACCGTCACGTCACTAAGCTACGGCTGTTAACTTTGAGACTTACTTCGTGACTGTCACTTCACTGAGCTACGGCTGTTAATGTCGTGACTTACTTTATGAGAATGTCACTTCACCGAGCTACGGCTATTAATATTGTGACCTACTTTGGGACTGTCACTTCACCGGGCTACGGCTGTTAATGTTGTGACCTTCTTTGTAAGATATTTCATGAGCCACGCCTACTTTATATGAGGCTGTGGTCCTTATCTTCAACAGCCAGCAAAGAGTCTGAGTACGAATAGTACCATTAGCAGTCTTATTAAGTGTCCGTCTGGCCTTTCCTCCTAGTCCCGAGTAGATCCTCTGGCGGCCTAGAACGTGTGAAGGCTTAACCCCTCGGGGCAGTATCGTCTGCTGGGCTCCCTTGACCTTGTTCATATACACACGAACATATGACAAGGGCATTCAAGGCACATTCAGAACTCCGACAATAAGAAGCTGGTGTTGAGGATAACAAACACTACTACTGTATCATGCATTGATGCACACTTATTCCTGCAGTCAGGCGCTATCATCATTTTGAGGCGGCAAATTTGAAATCGATGTAGCCTTCTCAGTGTTTATGTTGTCTAGTGTGCACTCTGTGTCCTGCCACCTCTATTTCTTTGAGTACCAGTCAATACCGTTGAATGTACTTCTCATATTATTTATTTCTCCTCAGGAGAATTAATATTTCTGTTTGTGTATGTAAGTGAGAGAGAGATTTGGGAGCGAGCTCTAAAACCCATTACATAAGGAAAATAATTAATACATATTGAGTTTATTCTGTGATATTTCTTGTAAATAATGCTGATGTTTTAACCATAAAGAGGGAGAGAGAGAGAGAGAGAGAGAGAGAGAGAGAGAGAGAGAGAGAGAGAGAGAGAGAGAGAGAGAGAGAGAGAGACCTTTAAAACCCATCACATAGTGAAAAGTATTAATAAATATTGAGCTTTTCTGAGATTTTGTTTGTAAGCAACTCTAGTGTGTTAACCCTGACCATGTGTATTTTTTGCTTAGCCTGAAAACCTCCTTCTAGCAAGTAAAGCCAAGGGAGCTGCTGTCAAGTTGGCTGATTTCGGGCTGGCCATAGAAGTCCAAGGTGATCAGCAGGCCTGGTTTGGTGAGTCGGATATCAACTTTTGTTGGTGATTTCAGTAGTGTGTATATTCTAAAAGGGCATCTGTCCATCCATCCATCCACTGTGCATCCATCCATCCACTGTCCATCCACCTATCCATCCATCCATTAATTCATTCAGTGTCCATCCATCCATCCATCGTCCATCCATCCACTGTCCATCCATACATACCTACCTACTTACCTCCCTCCATCCCCCCGTCCCTCCCTCCCCCATTCATCTTTCAATCCACCCATCCACTGTCCATCCATCTATTCATCCACTCACCCATCTATCTATCTGATTGTCTGTCTGTATACTATATATTGACTACCTGTTGTTTGACTGCCGGCCTGCCTACCTGTCTGCTCTCACCAGCTGCCTGCTGCCTCTCACACTCTCAGTCTCACTGTCTTACCTGAGCTCCTACCTGTACACTTCCCTGCTGACCCCCTGGACATGTATTTAAATCCCACCCAGGCAGACCCTTTATGACATTGACCTGGAATCCCAGGTCAGTCCAGCCCGACATGGATATCAAGACATGCCCTGGAAAGTAAAGACAGCTGATGTGATACTGACCACATCTCATGTAGACTGCCCTTTGGTCTACACAAGTACAGGCTAGCACCTTACACCTGGCAGCCATGCTGGTATAGTGGGTCAATGTTCTTCTGCCAGCCTGGAGGTCAGTGGTTCGAAGGAGGTGTAAACTGACTTGGACTCCCAAGTCGACCCATCCTAAAATGAGGACCATTGAATGTTTTGGGAAGCAAGGGGGTAGCTGGTGGGGTACTGCCCACATCAACCATCAATTGTTGATTGGTCTTTAAAAATATGGGTTTAGCACCATATGCTTAATACACCTTAAGGTGTGTAAGAGGGTATTTTACTTTGCTTTGCTTTGCTTTACTTTACATTGCTTTACTTTCTTTTCCTTTACTTAACTTTACTTTACTTTACTTTACTTTACTTTACTTTACTTTACTTTACTTTACTTTACTTTACTATGCTTCACTTTATTTTGCTTTGCTTTACTTTACTTTACTCTATACCCAGTCAGCCTCTAGGTGTGTCAAAGAGTCCTTTACCTTTCTGACTTACCTGTGACTGTTGACACCATGGAATCTGTTTCCATCACTGCTATCTTTGAAATATAAAAAATCTGACAAGTTGAAACTGTTGATTCTGGCATATTGTTATTGAGGAAGTAGTAGGCAGAGCAGTTAGAATACCTTCTTGTAAACATGAAATTATATGAATAACACTAGTAGAGCAACAGCTCTATCTATGAGAAGTAACAAAGAAACCCAGCCGTATAATGTGTGACAACAGTAAAAGCCAATGATAGCCATGATAGCAGTGGCTGCAAGCTTGCCTGCTTTACTGATAAGGTATAGACTCTCTCTCTCTCTCTCTCTCTCTCTCTCTCTCTCTCTCTCTCTCTCTCTCTCTCTCTCTCTCTCTCTCTCTCTCTTCTCTCTCTCTCACTCACTCACTCACTCACTCACTCACTCACTCCCCCTGAGAATGGAGGAGGAGGCAGTCATGGCAGTGTTTTGCTCGCTGAGGGACAAACAGCACACATGTCACGATTGTAATACTTACAAAGTATGATGAGAAAGGTGAAGATGGGCATGCTTCCATTCAACAATCAAATATAGAGAGCATATATTGGATTTTGTCCCCAAGCTGGTGGAGTGCGAGCTGGTGGACTGATTGGCTGGATCTGCACTTCTTGGTAGGGTATTGGTTCATGATAAGGCAGATGTGGTTGGGGGGGGGGGCCTTATGTAATCATGTGTATAGTGCAGAAGAGCAGATAGATCATCACAGCTTAGAGAGAATGGTGCTGCAGGGAGTGAGGATCTGGCCGACACTCAAAACTCCAAGGAAAGGCCAGATGGACACATAATCAGACTGCTACTGGTACCTTTAATATTGGGACTCTTTGCTGGCTGTTGCATATGAGGACGAAGTATGGGAATGTCCTGAGTGCTGTGATGTCGGTTCGAGACTCAACTCAACTCAGACTAATCTCATTGTACATAACAATGACAACTTAAACTGTCCCCTCGTACCTTTGATTCTATTCGCTGCACTAGATTCAGCAATCTTAATCAGTCAGCATTTTCTAATTTTTAAGATACGATAGCTTTAGTACCTGTTGTTTGTGGTGAATATTATAAAATTATGATGCTAAGATATGTATAATATGCAATTACAAACTATATTGTTGTAACACTGTTTACAGGTTTTGCTGGAACACCTGGGTACCTTTCGCCGGAAGTCCTTAGGAAAGATCCATATGGAAAGCCCGTTGATATCTGGGCTTGTGGTATGTAGGGTTTTGTAAGCAACCAAGAATAATAGCTAAGTTGACTATAACTGTTAATGTATTATGGTTTGTATAGCATTCTGATGACATGACATACATTTGCATAAGCAGATTAGTAAGCAGCTATCTGTATGATAAAATTAGTTTTTTTCCTCTTCTTCTCCTCCTCCGCCTCTCTTCTACTTTTTCTTGTTCTTCTTCTTCTTCTTCCTCCTCCTCCTTCTTCTTTTACTCCCTCCGCCTCCTCCTCCCCTGCTGCTTCGTCTTCTGCTTCTGCTGCTCCCCCTCAATTCTATTCTTCTATTACAGTAACAAGGAGGAAAATATGATTGTCTGTTGATGGTCTCTGCCACTCTCTCTGCTCAACGTTTTCATGGTCCGCCCCTTGCTTTGATAACATGGTTTGATATCAATCCATCGGTCAATGTATCATTGATGTATCTCATTAAAGGTTAGCTACAATAGATCTTCTTATTTATTTGTTCCTGGTTGCACACTATAATAGACTGATGTTTGCCCATCTCTTGATGTTAGTTTCCAACATATGTTGCTGCATCCATCTTCTTCATTTTCTTCTTCTTCTGCCTTCATCTGGAGTGTTTTTTCAGATGTAATTGGTGTGTCTCGTTATGCACCCTTGGGCCAAAACCCTTAGGCCAACACATCCGACTTTAGCATGCATTTTTAAAATCAGGTTAGCCTTCCTGGGGGGGGGGGGGGGGGGGCCTTTCACTTTTGTGGTGCCGTCCACATCCCAGCTGGTCAAGTTAGAATGGTCAAAGACTTCTCAGTCAACCCTCAAGGGAAGGCAGGGGCAGTCCATGGGCATTTACCGCCATCCAAGGAGGCTTCCATAATTGCAGAGCTGACACATGGCGCTCTGGTACTGGGCTCACTCAAGGAATCGCCACATCCTGCACATGGCTGCTTTAATTCCTCACTTCCATGTATTGGGCATTTTGTTCGCCACAGGCAGCTCCCAGCACAAAACAGGAGCGGTCAGTCTGAAGACGATATCTACTCAGCGAGCTTTTGCTTCAGACTTCCATGTAATGGATTCACTAGCCAAGCGTTCCAGTTCGTGTTAATGAGATGTTTCCCCTTTGATTACTCTCACTCAATGAGTTTTTTTTTAAATAGAGACTTGCATCGTAACCATTGCATGTAATTGGGGCACATTTTCACCTTTAGTAATGCTCATGAGGTAGGCTACATGTGCTGCCGGCTCAGCACCTTACCTCCATGCAGCAGAGAGTGAGTAATGGCCAGACCCTCTCATCCCGTATCTCATCCCGTATTGTTATTTTTCGTCACTACCTCCCCGTGCTGGAAGTGGGTAAGTTGCGCGCCTGTTGCCTTCCTTGGATGTGATTGCCATTTCTCATGCTCCCTCTCCGGAATCGAACCCTGATTCCCCATTACCTGTTACAAACATGGTAGGCATGTCACGTACCATCGACATTTGATAGGGCAGACATGTTTCACCGGCACATAAGGCTATGCGATCAGCTCAAAGTTATCCAAAGTAACGCAGCGCCCCACGAAGGGCAACAACGATTGGTTTTAAACTAATAAAAGCGATCTTTCCGTGAGGGTCAGAGCTTGGTAAGCATGTATTAGCTCTAGAATTGCCACAGTTATCCAAGTAGGATCATGTCATCTAAGGAACCTCGACTGATTTAATGAGCCATTTGCGGTTTCACCGTGAGACAGTGTGAACTTAGACATGCGTGGCTTAATCTTTGAGACAAGCATATGACTACAGGCAGGATCAACCAGATATCTATTGCACAGATGGACTATTCACGCACACGCAGGCCAAGAGTAGCATCGCTAAAGCGCGACCTCTGGTACAAGTTGATACATGCAAAATTCACTGGACGCCTACTGACGAGCTTCCAAGCTATGCTAGGTAGGACTGACCGAAAGGCTATACCAGCTTACTGACTGCAGGCCCACTACTCATCGAGAGATAGTGGGAACTTATCGAGACTTTGTTGAATGGTCGTACAAATTTCTCTTTCGCCTGCTCAAACCACAACTCTGGCTTCACTCTGCGGTTACATTCTCGAAATGCCTACCTCGCTAACTTGGTCGACTGGGAAGATCCCGATTAGGTGCACCTCACACAGCCATCCGAGACAACAAATGCCTGACGTGGGACTGATCTTGCGAACCAGACCAGCCCTAACACATCCATCTTACTTGCCTACGTCTTACATGTCTATCTCTTACCTGCCTACTTCATACTTGTCTACCTTTTACGTATCTACCTCTTGCCTATGTTTGACTTCACCCTCCTCTATGTCTTTTATAAGAGTGTCATGTCTTCCTTCCTACTGTGGCTAAAATTCTTAAATTCAATTCTCTTCTTATTTTCAGATTAGTTAAGTCCTCTACATTAAATAAAATGTGTTGTTCACATGAAATACACCTTATTCTTAAAATTCTATTTCTCTCCTTATTTTCAGATTAGTTAAGTCCTGTACATTAAATAAAATGTGTCGTTCACATGAAATACACCTTATTCATTAGTATATCCACATTTTGTATTTGATTTTCTAATTGGTTATTCATTGTTTGTGATTCTGTGGCATACATTATATATGAGGTGTGTTTGTGTAGTTGATAGAGAACTACGCTGATAATGTCATGAATGCAGTCAGGCGAGGATTTGATGCCCACGTTCGTCACATTGCTAATTCAGATAAGACTGATCACTTATTCCTCCGTGCACTCAGACCTACAAAATGTAATGTCCCTATCATATCACAGACCCAAGGAAGGTAACTCAGCCAACAAATGCCTGAAGAAGTTGGATGTGTTGGCTGAAAGGTGCAAATATCGCAGCTCTACTGTAAACAGGCACAACGCGAGAATGTCTAAAACAACATTCCAAATGAACACAGAAGAGGAAGATATCACAGAACCAAAGCAGGTTCTTTCTTCGGGACTTGTTGTTTATATTTACTGAATAGTTGTAGGGAGCCATGGGACTTGTTGTTTATATTTACAGAATAGTTGTAGGGAGCCGTGGGACTTGTTGTTTATATTTACAGAATAGTTGTAGGGAGCCCTGGGACTTGTTGTTTATATTTACAGAATAGTTGTAGGGAGCCATGGGACTTGTTGTTTATATTTACAGAATAGTTGTAGGGAGCCATGGGACATGTTGTTTATATTTACAGAATAGTTGTAGGGAGCCGTGGGACATGCTGTTTATATTTACAGAATAGTTGTAGGGAGCCGTGGGACATGCTGTTTATATTTACAGAATAGTTGTAGGGAGCCGTGGGACTTGTTGTTTATATTTACAGAATAGTTGTAGGGAGCCGTGGGAATTGTTGTTTATATTTACAGAATAGTTGTAGGGAGCCATGGGACATGTTGTTTATATTTACTGAATAGTTGTAGGGAGCCATGGGACTTGTTGTTTATATTTACAGAATAGTTGTAGGGAGCCGTGGGAATTGTTGTTTATATTTACAGAATAGTTGTAAGGAGCCGTGGGACTTGTTGTTTATATTTACTGAATAGTTATAGGGAGCCGTGGGAATTGTTGTTTATATTTACAGAATAGTTGTAGGGAGCCATGGGACATGTTGTTTATATTTACAGAATAGTTGTAGGGAGCCATGGGACATGGTGTTTATATTTACAGAATAGTTGTAGGGAGCCGTGGGAATTGTTGTTTATATTTACAGAATAGTTGTAGGGAGCCGTGGGAATTGTTGTTTATATTTACTGAATAGTTGTAGGGAGCCGTGGGAATTGTTGTTTATATTCACTGAATAGTTGTAGGGAGCCATGGGACATGTTGTTTATATTTACAGAATAGTTGTAGGGAGCCATGGGACATGTTGTTTATATTTACTGAATAGTTGTAGGGAGCCGTGGGAATTGTTGTTTATATTTACAGAATAATTGTAGGGAGTCGTGGGAATTGTTGTTTATATTTACAGAATAGTTGTAGGGAGCCGTGGGACTTGTTGTTTATATTTACTGAATAGTTGTAGGGAGCCGTGGGAATTGTTGTTTATATTTACAGAATAGTTGTAGGGAGCCGTGGGACTTGTTTATATTTACTGAATAGTTGTAGGGAGCCGTGGGAATTGTTGTTTATATTTACAGAATAGTTGTAGGGAGCCGTGGGACTTGTTGTTTATATTTACTGAATAGTTGTAGGGAGCCGTGGGAATTGTTGTTTATATTTACAGAATAGTTGTAGGGAGCCGTGGGACTTGTTGTTTATATTTACTGAATAGTTGTAGAGAACCATGGGACATGCTGTTTATATTTACAGAATAGTTGTATGGAGCCGTGGGACATGTTGTTTATATTTACAGAATAGTTGTAGGGAGCCATGGGACATGTTGTGTAAATTTCCAGAATAATTGTAGGGAGCCGTGGTAGTGTGGTAGCTAGATGCTTGTCTGCCAGCACGTGGCCATGGGTTTAATCCGTATCAGGGCGGATTATAATTTCAAAACAGTGACCCGGGCTCTCAGGTCAACCCAGCCTCAAATGGGTCCCAGAAAAAGCCTTGGGAAGTAAAGTTGGCTGGGATGATATTGGCCATATCATCCTCTGAATGCTGATTGGTCGATATAAATTTAGGTCTAGCACCATATGGCCAATGTGACTGTATGAAAAGGTTTTACTGAAATATTGACCCATTCTGTGCCAAACAAGAAGTATGCTGGGACCAAACAACAATGAAAGACAGAGAATGGGAAGTTGTGGTGTGTCACAGTTATGGCTTAAAAGTTATCAATATGGTAGTAGATATGTTGTATTATAACACAGTGACAACATTTCAGTGAAATATAAGCCCATAGTAGGTACAGGTTACTTATCATCCCATGGCACTTGATCAGTTAATTGTGATGTGGATTAAAGACTAGGAGGTTACCATATGTGTGTCTAGTGTATTCTAAAACTGTGAATACATTATTGCTTTACCTCAGGCTCATGTTTAAAATACTGATTTATTTGGTGTTTTCATGTGGGCATTATTTTTTATTTTGTTCTACAGGAGTTGTGTTGTACATTCTTCTCGTTGGTTATCCCCCCTTCTGGGACGAAGACCAGCACCGACTATATGCTCAAATCAAGGCAGGAGCGTATGATGTACGTATGTTATATAGGCAGGAGTGTATGATGTACATATGTTATCTAGTCAGGAGTGTATGATGAACGTATGTTATCTGGACACGGCCTTCATCATTTTGTTTTCATGTCAAGTTTCAAAGAGTGAGTTGCATTGTTTCATCAAGCCTGTGGCTCAGTACATCCGACTTCGACAAGAATTGTTTTGGGTTTGCTTTTCCCAGCCTTGGACTGTCCCTAGTCTATCTACAAGGCAGCAGGTTTATGTATCACTTCATCTGATCCCTTGATGCGTTTAACATGGGAGACCCTACCAGTAGCTGCTGTACCTTGGGCATATCTCTTGGGATCGTTGGAACACCCAAACTCCTATACTACACTAGTGGATACATGACAGGACGGTTCATAGCAGGTTTGAGTACAGTGGTTGTGGGTTTGACCCAGTGTTGATATTTTTCTGACCATTGTGGTTCTTCAGGGAAGCAACTGAGCACAGTGGTTAGCATTTTTGTTGGCCAGCCCAGTGCTCATGTGTTTGAATTCATTGAGGTAGGAATATATTTTTAATTGACGTAACGCTGGTTGGTATATACAAATATTTGGGTAGCATTAAGTACCCAACACACCTCAAGGCAATGGAAAAGTGTCCTTTACTGTTTGCTTTTAACTATGGTTCTTCATCTGACCTAGCCTGCAAGAATGTGGTCCAGTGTTATGGAAAATTGAAAGCAGCTAGCATTGATACTCTGTCATGATCAATGTGGGTCAGAGACAATATCTCCAATATGCCTTATGGCATGTCTTAATTCTTATTTTTCCCACTATTGGACAATATGCTCTCAGCTAACTCTTGCCAAGCTGTCCTGTCTGTTGCTGTCTCCTGCAGCCTGCTCCATGTCCTGCCAGTATTACTCATGTCCCTGTCTCTAGTTCTCCTGCAGCCTGCTCCATATCCTGCCAGTATTACTCATGTCTCTGTCTCTAATTCTCCTTCAGCCTGCTCCATGTCCTGCCAGTATTACTCATGTCCCTGTCTCTAGTTCTCCTGCAGCCTGCTCCATATCCTGCCAGTATTACTCATGTCTCTGTCTCTAATTCTCCTGCAGCCTGCTCCATGTCCTGCCAGTATTACTCATGTCCCTGTCTCTAGTTCTCCTGCAGCCTGCTCCATATCCTGCCAGTATTACTCATGTCTCTAATTCTCCTGCAGCCTGCTCCATGTCCTGCCAGTATTACTCATGTCTCTGTCTCTAATTCTCCTGCAGCCTGCTCAATGTCCTGCCAGTATTACTCATGTCCCTATCTCTAGTTCTCCTGCAGCCTGCTCCATGTCCTGCCAGTATTACTCATGTCTCTATCTCTAATTCTCCTGCAGCCTGCTTCATGTCCTGCCAGTATTACTCATGTCTCTGTCTCTAGTTCTCCTGCAGCCTGCTCCATGTCCTGCCAGTATTACTCATGTCTCTGTCTCTAATTCTCCTGCAGCCTGCTCCATGTCCTGCCAGTATTACTCATGTCTCTGTCTCTAGTTCTCCTGCAGCCTGCTCCATATCCTGCCAGCATTACTCATGTCTCTGTCTCTAATTCTCCTGCAGCCTGCTCCATGTCCTGCCAGTATTACTCATGTCTCTGTCTCTAGATCTCCTGCAGCCTGCTCCATGTCCTGCCAGTATTACTCATGTCCCTGTCTCTAGTTCTCCTGCAGTCTGCTCCATATCCTGCCAGCATTACTCATGTCCCTGTCTCTAGTTCTCCTGCAGCCTGCTCCATGTCCTGCCAGTATTACTCATGTCTCTGTCTCAAATTGTCCTGCAGCCTGCTCCATATCCTGCCAGCATTACTCATGTCTCTGTCTCTAATTCTCCTGCAGCCTGCTCCATGTCCTGCCAGTATTACTCATGTCTCTGTCTCTAGATCTCCTGCAGCCTGCTCCATGTCCTGCCAGTATTACTCATGTCTCTGTCTCTAGTTCTCCTGCAGCCTGCTCCATATCCTGCCAGCATTACTCATGTCTCTGTCTCTAATTCTCCTGCAGCCTGCTCCATGTCCTGCCAGTATTACTCATGTCTCTGTCTCTAGTTCTCCTGCAGCCTGCTCCATGTCCTGCCAGTATTACTCATGTCCCTGTCTCTAATTCTCCTGCAGCCTGCTCCATGTCCTGCCAGTATTACTCATGTCCCTGTCTCTAATTCTCCTGCAGCCTGCTCCATGTCCTGCCAGTATTACTCACGTCCCTGTCTCTAATTCTCCTGCAACCAGCTCCATGTCCTGCCAATATTACTCATGTCTCTGTCTCTAATTCTCCTGCAGCCTGCTCCATGTCCTGCCAGTATTACTCATGTCCCTGTCTCTAATTCTCCTGCAGCCTGCTCCATGTCCTGCCAGTATTACTCATGTCCCTGTCTCTAGTTCTCCTGCAGCCTGCTCCATGTCCTGCTAGTATTACTCATGTCTCTGTCTCTAATTCTCCTGCAGCCTGCTCCATGTCCTGCCAGTATTACTCATGTCCCTGTCTCTAATTCTCCTGCAGCCTGCTCCATGTCCTGCCAGTATTACTCATGTCTCTAATTCTCCTGCAGCCTGCTCCATGTCCTGCCAGCATTACTCATGTCTCTGTCTCTAATTCTCCTGCAGCCTGCTCCATGTCCTGCCAGTATTACTCATGTCTCTAATTCTCCTGCAGCCTACTCCATGTCCTGCCAGTATTACTCATGTCTCTGTCTCTAATTCTCCTGCAGCCTGCTCCATGTCCTGCCAGTATTACTCATGTCTCTGTCTCTAATTCTCCTGCAGCCTGCTCCATGTCCTGCCAGTATTACTCATGTCCCTGTCTCTAATTCTCCTGCAGCCTGCTCCATGTCCTGCCAGTATTACTCATGTCTCTAATTCTCCTGCAGCCTGCTCCATGTCCTGCCAGTGTTACTCATGTCTCTGTCTCTAATTCTCCTGCAGCCTGCTCCATGTCCTGCCAGTATTACTCATGTCCCTGTCTCTAATTCTCCTGCAGCCTGCTCCATGTCCTGCCAGTATTACTCATGTCTCTGTCTCTAATTCTCCTGCAGCCTGCTCCATGTCCTGCCAGTATTACTCATGTCTCTAATTCTCCTGCAGCCTGCTCCATGTCCTGCCAGTATTACATGTCTCTGTCTCTAATTCTCCTGCAGCCTGCTCCATGTCCTGCCAGTATTACTCATGTCCCTGTCTCTAATTCTCCTGCAGCCTGCTCCATGTCCTGCCAGTATTACTCATGTCTCTGTCTCTAATTCTCCTGCAGCCTGCTCCATGTCCTACCAGTATTACTCATGTCTCTAATTCTCCTGCAGCCTGCTCCATGTCCTGCCAGTATTACTAATGTCTCTGTCTCTAGTTCTCCTGCAGCCTGCTCCATGTCCTGCCAGTCTTACTCATGTCCCTATCTCTAATTCTCCTGCAGCCTGCCCCATGTCCTGCCAGTATTACTCATGTCTCTGTCTCAAATTCTCCTGCAGCCTGCTCCATGTCCTGCCAGTATTACTCATGTCTCTAATTCTCCTGCAGCCTGCTCCATGTCCTGCCAGCATTACTCATGTCTCTGTCTCTAATTCTCCTGCAGCCTGCCATGTCCTGCCAGTATTACTCATGTCTCTGTCTCTAATTCTCCTGCAGCCTGCTCCATGTCCTGCCAGTATTATTCATGTCCCTGTCTCTAATTCTCCTGCAGCCTGCTCCATATCCTGCCAGTATTACTCATGTCTCTAATTCTCCTGCAGCCTGCTCCATGTCCTGCCAGTATTACTCATGTCTCTGTCTCTAATTCTCCTGCAGCCTGCTCCATGTCCTGCCAGTATTACTCATGTCTCTAATTCTCCTGCAGCCTGCTCCATGTCCTGCCAGTATTACATGTCTCTGTCTCTAATTCTCCTGCAGCCTGCTCCATGTCCTGCCAGTATTACTCATGTCCCTGTCTCTAATTCTCCTGCAGCCTGCTCCATGTCCTGCCAGTATTACTCATGTCTCTGTCTCTAATTCTCCTGCAGCCTGCTCCATGTCCTGCCAGTATTACTCATGTCTCTAATTCTCCTGCAGCCTGCTCCATGTCCTGCCAGTATTACTCATGTCTCTAATTCTCCTGCAGCCTGCTCCATGTCCTGCCAGTATTACTAATGTCTCTGTCTCTAGTTCTCCTGCAGCCTGCTCCATGTCCTGCCAGTCTTACTCATGTCCCTATCTCTAATTCTCCTGCAGCCTGCCCCATGTCCTGCCAGTATTACTCATGTCTCTGTCTCAAATTCTCCTGCAGCCTGCTCCATGTCCTGCCAGTATTACTCATGTCTCTAATTCTCCTGCAGCCTGCTCCATGTCCTGCCAGCATTACTCATGTCTCTGTCTCTAATTCTCCTGCAGCCTGCCATGTCCTGCCAGTATTACTCATGTCTCTGTCTCTAATTCTCCTGCAGCCTGCTCCATGTCCTGCCAGTATTATTCATGTCCCTGTCTCTAATTCTCCTGCAGCCTGCTCCATATCCTGCCAGTATTACTCATGTCTCTAATTCTCCTGCAGCCTGCTCCATGTCCTGCCAGTATTACTCATGTCTCTGTCTCTAATTCTCCTGCAGCCTGCTCCATGTTCCTGCCAGTATTACTCATGTCTCTGTCTCTAATTCTCCTGCAGCCTGCCATGTCCTGCCAGTATTACTCATGTCTCTGTCTCTAATTCTCCTGCAGCCTGCTCCATGTCCTGCCAGTATTATTCATGTCCCTGTCTCTAATTCTCCTGCAGCCTGCTCCATATCCTGCCAGTATTACTCATGTCTCTAATTCTCCTGCAGCCTGCTCCATGTCCTGCCAGTATTACTCATGTCTCTGTCTCTAATTCTCCTGCAGCCTGCTCCATGTTCCTGCCAGTATTACTCATGTCCCTGTCTCTAATTCTCCTGCAGCCTGCTCCATGTCCTGCCAGTCTTACTCATGTCCCTATCTCTAATTCTCCTGCAGCCTGCTCCATGTCCTGCCAGTATTACTCATGTCTCTGTCTCTAATTCTCCTGCAGCCTGCTCCATGTCCTGCCAGTATTACGCATGTCTCTGTCTCTAATTCTCCTGCAGCCTGCTCCATGTCCTGCCAGTATTACTCATGTCTCTGTCTCTAGTTCTCCTGCAGCCTGCTCCATGTCCTGCCAGTATTACTCATGTCTCTGTCTCTAGTTCTTCTGCAGCCTGCTCCATGTCCTGCCAGTATTACTCATGTCTCTAATTCTCCTGCAGCCTGCTCCATGTCCTGCCAGTATTACTCATGTCTCTGTCTCTAATTCTCCTGCAGCCTGCTCCATGTCCTGCCAGTATTACTCATGTCTCTGTCTCTAATTCTCCTGCAGCCTGCTCCATGTCCTGCCAGTATTACTCATGTCTCTGTCTCTAGTTCTCCTGCAGCCTGCTCCATGTCCTGCCAGTATTACTCATGTCTCTGTCTCTAGTTCTCCTGCAGCCTGCTCCATGTCCTGCCAGTATTACTCATGTCTCTGTCTCTAATTCTCCTGCAGCCTGCTCCATGTCCTGCCAGTATTACTCATGTCTCTAATTCTCCTGCAGCCTGCTCCATGTCCTGCCAGTATTACTCATGTCTCTGTCTCTAGTTCTCCTGCAGCCTGCTCCATGTCCTGCCAGTATTACTCATGTCTCTAATTCTCCTGCAGCCTGCTCCATGTCCTGCCAGTATTACTCATGTCTCTGTCTCTAATTCTCCTGCAGCCTGCTCCATGTCCTGCCAGTATTACTCATGTCTCTGTCTCTAATTCTCCTGCAGCCTGCTCCATGTCCTGCCAGTATTACTCATGTCTCTGTCTCTAGTTCTCCTGCAGCCTGCTCCATGTCCTGCCAGTATTACTCATGTCCCTGTCTCTAGTTCTCCTGCAGCCTGCTCCATGTCCTGCCAGTATTACTCATGTCTCTGTCTCTAATTCTCCTGCAGCCTGCTCCATGTCCTGCCAGTATTACTCATGTCTCTGTCTCTAATTCTCCTGCAGCCTGCTCCATGTCCTGCCAGTATTACTCATGTCTCTAATTCTCCTGCAGCCTGCTCCATGTCCTGCCAGCATTACTCATGTCTCTGTCTCTAATTCTCCTGCAGCCTGCTCCATGTCCTGCCAGTATTACTCATGTCTCTGTCTCTAATTCTCCTGCAGCCTGCTCCATGTCCTGCCAGTATTACTCATGTCTCTAATTCTCCTGCAGCCTGCTCCATGTCCTGCCAGTATTACTCATGTCTCTGTCTCTAGTTCTCCTGCAGCCTGCTCCATGTCCTGCCAGTATTACTCATGTCTCTAATTCTCCTGCAGCCTGCTCCATGTCCTGCCAGTATTACTCATGTCTCTGTCTCTAATTCTCCTGCAGCCTGCTCCATGTCCTGCCAGTATTACTCATGTCTCTGTCTCTAATTCTCCTGCAGCCTGCTCCATGTCCTGCCAGTATTACTCATGTCTCTGTCTCTAGTTCTCCTGCAGCCTGCTCCATATCCTGCCAGTATTACTCATGTCTCTGTCTCTAATTCTCCTGCAGCCTGCTCCATGTCCTGCCAGTATTACTCATGTCTCTTATTCTCCTGCAACCTGTTCCATGTCCTGCCAATATTACTCATGTCTCTGTCTCTAATTCTCTTCATGTGTGTTTTGGTTTCCCTCTTTTTTATTTGGCCTGTGGATATCAGTGAAAGGACTTTCTAGTTTACATTTGTAGCATATAAATGGACTTTAGTGGTTACTTGCATATAAATGAACTTTACTGCTTACTCATGCTGCTTCTACTCTGGAAGATAAACTTTATATTGAGACCAATCAAGCACAGATCACAGGCTTTCATTAGGCTTATCCTTATCATGTGTACGTCAGTATCGGCTGACCTCATCAAGAATCTTTTCTCTAGCATGATCTGATTCTTTACACCTTGCTGGATATGTCCATGCTGTTTATCATTTTTTTCCAGTTCTGTCTTTCTGACTTGTAAATTAATTCTTAAAATGTTTTCTGAACTGGCTGTAAGGGACATAAGAAAACAAAATGTTGAATGTCCTTTGCAGGAAAGTTGCGATCAACTTCAGGTTATTTTCTAACTAATTGCATGTTTAGTAATTTGCCATTGCTTTCTGAAAAGAAGTCATCAATTTTAAGTCCAACTTAATGCATGTGTATGGGTTGATTCGTCTGCCTTGCTATCAGCAAATTAGAAGTTTAAGAGTGAGTGTAGATACTCTTTTGACTACAACGACAATTCTGAGGGAGATAACTTAGAAAATTCCAACTCAGAAATATTAGATCATTTTCATCATTCTGTTCTTCCTTGAATCATTGTCAGGTCTTGTTAGATATGACTGAGCTACTGTATAACAGTATATGGTACTACCTGCTTTCTGCTAGCGTTGATTGTTGGGTAGTGCTCACTAAACCCGACACTCCACATTGTGCCAGTGGCTTCAGGCGGTGAACTATTGGAAGGGTACAAACCTATCTGAGCCAGCAACATCTACTGTTTTTGACAGTTGAGGTTTCTTGTCTGGATTACTCCTTCCAAAGGCAGATTGCCTTCCCAGGTTTGTAGGCTCTGCCCACCCACATTTTATGTCAGGCTTTGTTGTCCTAGCCTTTATTCTTACTAGAACTTCTGCAAGGCAGCGGTAGTTTGATATTTGGTGCATCCTTCGTGTAGATTCTTCTTCTTCTGCATTCATCTGGAGTTTTTTTTTCCGGATGTGATTGCATTGTGCCTGTTTACAGCAGAGCTGCGTTCTTGCGCCGTTAGGCCGACACATCCGACTTCTGCGGGCATTTGTTGACCGGGTTAACCTTCCCGGGGCTTTGTGTAGATTGATTTCCTTCCAGGGTTTATGAGCTCCATCAGCCCACTTTGTTTGTTCTCTTACTTTATCCTAACTTCTAGCATGTAATCTTGATATATCCTATATCACCCTCATCACATCATGTCTGTATAATCAAATAACCATTCTACTGCAGCTAAAACTAGATTGTCAATATATATGTGTACATACATCATGCAATCTGTTTTCTTCATGATATCTAGTAAATAATGATGAAACACATCATACAATCTATTTTTATTATATCTAGTAAATAATTATAACATATGAAATCTATTATGCTTAAGATAAGATTTATATATCACAACAACCAGTGTTTCAATCAATTATCTGTATATAAATGTAAGAAACATCATGAACACCATTCTTTAACAGATCTTACAATATAAATATAATATAAAACCTATATGCATCAATCAGCTTTTCGATTTATAAATATAGCATATTCCATAAAACTTGTTCCATCACTGATTTCTAGTATAATCCATATAGTAAAACAATGGTATTTTTATTATCTTTATTATTATTATTTATTTTGCAATCAGATTTCTAGTAAATAAATAAAATACACATCATGACAACTAATTTGTTTGTTTTAATCATATTTCAAGTACATAAACACATAATTAAGAACTGTTTCTTGTCTCCCTTGCATGCAGTACCCTTCCCCAGAATGGGATACAGTCACCCCAGAGGCCAAAAACCTCATCAACAGTATGCTCACTGTCAACCCTGCCAAGAGAATCAACGCTTCAGAAGCTCTCAAACATCCATGGATCTGTGTAAGGCATATGTTGCTTCTCTGCTTTGCTTCATGCAGCTAACTTTTACAGCAAACTTTTACAGTATCTGCACTTCTGTTCTCGTCACAGGATATGCATTGTTAGATGTGACACATTTTATGGAGAGAAGCAAATACTTGTAGGAATTAGGAAATTTTAAAAAAGCGCTGATGGAGAAAGAATCCGTCCAATTTGTCTCTTGTAGATGTGTTTTAGTAAAGCTCACAATCTACTTCTCGTTTTTTTGAGTAATGGAGAAAGAAAAAGAGATACATAAAATATATTGGCCACATTGCAAGAGATAAGAGCCAAGTTTGTGGTGTAGTGGCTAGACTCTCACCTGCTGGCGCAGTGTTCAGAGCTCCATCCGCATCAAACGGATAAGAATTTCGATAATTCACTTCGACCCAGTCTGAAATGGGCAGCAGAAAGTAAAAGCAGCTGGCGTGATCCTGAGCACATCACCCACTGAATGTTGATTGGTCTATACAATTATGGATCTAGCACCTTATGTCTAATGCATCGTAAGGTCTGTAAAAGGGGTCATTGCTTTCTTAATGAGAAATGCCACTTATAAAATTATTAAAACTGTACTAGAAGGAATAAGCTGATCAGCACATAAATGCCTTTGAATATAAATGCTATAGATGGGTTCTAAGGATATCTTGTATACAGAAAAGAACAAATGCATCTATATGACAAGAGCTGAATATTGAAGAAGTCAATAAAACAAAGGCATTTGAAATATTTTGGTCACTTGAAATATTATGAAAGTTTGGAGAGAACAATAATGGGGGGGGGGGGTGTGTTATATGCCCAGGAAGAGAGGAAGAAGAAGGCCAAAGAGAAGATGGGTGCAGGATGTGGCAGATGATCTTCAAATGGGTGTATCGGACATGCAACATCTTGCTTATAACCGAGAAGTTTTCCGGAAGGTTGTTATGGGAACGAGGTTCTAAAAAAGACATGATACTAGAGGGAAAATGTGGAAGCAGTCAAGCAAAAGATAGGCAATGATACAAGTGGGAAGATAACATCAATAGATGGACAAAGAGCAGTCTGTCAAGAACATATCACAAGATCAGAGAACAGAATATTTTGGAGATTCACTGCTGCAAAACTTTGTGGATAAAGCATTTGATTCATTGTTTGTTAGGCAGATCTAGATTGATTTATACAATGTGTACATAGAATTGATCAGGCATACATTATTTACACAGAATTAATGTATTGTATACTGCTTACATTTACAATTAGTTCTATCTGAATAGAATAAATCTGTCTAGTATTCATTCTTTGTGTAAAAATAGCCTAATATATACTTTCTTCATAGAATTAGTCTAGCTTACTTTCTTTATGTTGATTTAATCTAGTATGAAATCTTTGTAGAAATGTAGTTTAGTACATAAATATAATATACATTGTATATAGTGTGTATACATTGTTATATAGAATCAGTTCGGTATAATTAAAGGTAGTTGCATATTCTTTACAGGATGTCACAATCAACCCCAGCATTTCTTGGCCGTTTGTTATTTACTAGGCAAGTTTATGTTCAGTAGTTTACGATTGCTTTCTGAAAGACCAACGCTCATACTATTGTTAAAAATCAACACAGATTGTCTGCTTTCAAATCACCTGCAATTGATTTTGACTGTAGTATGCGGGCTTGCGAATTGCATTCATTACTCCTTTTTCACCATGGACGCTGGTTTATATGCATAAAAAAATATTTCTAGCAAATATTCTTCATGTAGTTTAAGTATATTATTAAGGATATCATTTAGAGTAGATGACATGTTAAATGTCATTGTAATGTCATGCCATTGTTTCAGTGACCAGACCTGTCAACTGTTTTCCATTTCAGCAAAGAGAGCGGGTTGCATCTGTTGTGCATAGACAAGAGACGGTGGATTGCTTGAAGAAATTCAATGCCAGAAGAAAGCTCAAGGTACAGTTGTAAATGTTTATAGTTGTCACTTGTCTAATGCCATAATGTTTTGAGCCATTTTATAATTGCACATCAGTCCTATTACTCATAACAAGAATATTACGAGTTGCTCAGAGTGTAAATATCCACATTTTTACCTTGGAAACTGTATTCACAATGTAGGAAATTCACACACAATGTGACTAGATGCTTTCTTTGCTCATTATTTTCCCACAAAATGTGTGTCCTAGCATATGCTATCATGAAACAGTTGTTCCAGACACGCATGGTATCCCTGCACAGTTGACAGTCCCCTTCTTATTTTCATCTCCCAAAGAAGCATAATCCCTCAACCAACTTACACCAAACCCTTTGTAGACTTGTTCATGAATGGTTGGATAGTGCATCTGTGGTGTTTGTCCATCAAGAATGATGATGATCATTCATTTCATCCAGTGGGTTGAAAGTATGGAGCCGTGAGTTCTAAGATGGCTGATAAGGCCTATTTTGGCTTGAAATGTTCTTTGACAATGTGGGCAAAGAATGCTTGACGTTCCAGGAGGAGGATCTCCTGCTGTGGTTTTTTTCTCCAGTCTTTTTCTCACAGCTCTTGCAGTCTTATTTGCTTTACACCCTTGCATAATGATGTACGCCATTAATTTTGGTCTTTGGCAGCAGTCTCCTATGTGTCGTGATGAATTCCAAAAGCTTTAAGTGATATCTTCAGAGTCTTTAAAGCATGTCCACTGGCCACCTGGTGAGTGTTTACAACAGCACAACTCACTGTAAAAATATATGTTTATTGCAGCTAAAGTTTTCTAAGAGATGAAGTAGTCAGTCCTTTGTCAGACATCTTCAGTCAACTTCTACAACATACAAGGCAAGTTACAGTGTTACTATTCTTTGCATTCTGCACGGGCCTCGGTAACACACAAGTGGCAAATGACAGAATATATGCAGGTTGTTGTTGTGGCTCATTGATTCTACCTGTGCAAGCATCTCTGATTGTTGTTGCCAGTGCTGTGGTTATTTCACAATTGTATGTCATTAATCACAGGACATTGCATATTGATGTTATATCCTCCCTTTCTTTTTCTAATGTTTCTAAGATATGTGCTTTAGAAGCTGTCTGCAACGCATTTTACAGTCTAAGCCAGTGTAAGCCTTTTTACACTTTAAGCCATTTTACAGTCTAAGCCAATGTAAGCCTTTTTACAGTGTAAGCCAAAGTAAGCTTTTTTTTTACAGTGTAAGCCTTTTTAGAGTGTAAGCAGTAAGCCCTTTCACAGTGTAAGCCATTTTACAGTGTAAGCCTTTTAATAGCTGGAGCTTAATTTTCCCTGTTTTACAAGGCTGGGTGGACTACAGAGCTGTATGATACCCACTTTTTATCGTGGTATCAACCACAGAGCTGTATGACGAACATTTTCTAAAGCTGTATCAGTGCATATGTTGTTATTGCGCTGATGAAGGCTTTAGCTACAACATCCATTTTGTCACTTGCGAGTGTATTCTAATAAAGCTTACTAATTCTACTTTTTGTTTTCATAGATTCACTTGTGAAATGATGGTTGACTGTTATTGTTGTTTTTTTTTACAGGGTGCCATCTTGACAACTATGCTTGCAACTAGAAATTTCTCAAGTAAGTATTTCCGTATTGTAGCACATATCAGTCCGCATACAAAAGAAAATGATGACAGAAGACAAAATTTGATATCTTATCATTGTGAATAGTATTAATACTGCATATATTTCCGAGTGTTAGCTGTTGGTATTTTTATTTGTTTTTTTTAATTAGTATTGTTTATAACATTTATTTTATTTCAACCGTTTCCCCTAATTTCAGTGGATTGTTTTCTTTATTTGATTCTTTATTTTAACTTGTGCAATGTTTATCCCTACAATTTGTGTTTTAAATTTACACAGAAGAAATTAATGTCTTTAAATTTCATCATGATTTCTTTTTTTTTTTTAAAAGTCATTATGCCTATTTTATTTCATCATTTTACTTCTGAAATTAAAATAGCTCATAATGTTTAAATAACACAGAAAATACCTGGAGAAATAGAAATAATACATTGGTAACTACATAACAACTACTACAATATTTAAAAAACTTATTTAATGTTAGTTACATTATTAAACAGAAAATATGTGGGTATCAGCTTAACTACTGTCAACTATTTATTTCACAAATAAAACAATTCTCAATATAGATATCACAACTAATTTTGCTGTGTAATCTTAGCTGTAAAGGGTTATGGTAAGTTCTGTGATATGGAAAGCCAAGAAGAGGCTTGTTGTGCTGATCTTTGATAGATCTGTTACTCTGTTTCACAAGCATTGTTATCTGTATGTACGGCTAGCAAATTAAGTGGTGCTGCTGTCCTTCATGTGTCTTCACAACAGCTACTGCTAAACCTCAGTGATGATCTATTATGCTTGTTGAGTACCTGTACAGCTTGTTGGTAAACGTATGTGTTCTAGAGGTCAGTCGTGTATAAGGTCAAGGTTGGTTGATGTTAGTGGGTTATAGCATAAGGTTGAGGTTGGTTGATATTAGTGGATTGTAGCATAAGGACAAGGTTGGTTAGTTAGTGGGTTATAGCATAGGGATAAGGCTGGTTGTTGTTAGTGGGTTGTAGCATAGGGACATGGTTGGTTGTTGTTAGTGGGTTATAGCATTGGGACAAGGTTGGTTAGTGTTAGTGGGTTATAGCATAGGGATAAGGCTGGTTAGTGTTAGTGGGTTATAGCATAGGGATAAGGCTGGTTGTTGTTAGTGGGTTATAGCATTGGGACAACGTTGGTTTTTGTTAGTGGGTTATAGTGTAAGTACAAAGTTGGTTGTTGTTAGCGGGTTGTAGTGTAAGTACAAAGTTGGTTGTTGTTAGTGGGTTACAGTGTAAGGACAAAGTTGGTTGTTGTTAGTGGGTTATAGTGTAAGGACAAAGTTGGTTGTTGTTAGTGGGTTATAGCATAAGGACAAGGTTGATTGTTGTTAATGGGTTATAGCATAGGATCAAAGCTGGTTGCTGTTAGTGGGTTATATCATAGGTACAAGGTTGGTTGTTATTAGTGGGTTATAGTGTAAGGACAAAGTTGGTTGTTGTTAGTGGGTTATAGCATAAGGACAAAGTTGGTGTTTACTTTAAGTTAATAGATTAAGCTTAAGATTGATTACTGTTAGTGGGTTGTTGTATAAGTATAAAGTAAACTTTGTAAAGTGGGTTATAGCATAAAAGTAAGAGTAATTAGTCAGTGGGTTACAGAATGAAGTTAAGGCTAGCAACTGTTACTTATGGATACTACTGGCAATTGTTAACAGGGTGTAGTATTTTGCTTAGTATGACTACTATTAGTGGGTTATTGTATCAATGACTACTGCTATGGCAAAGACCTGACTACACCAGGTAGAGCAATCAGCAGCAGTTTTCTCCCAATTTTCAAAGCCATTACTACAATTCTTCCTTGAGGCTTTCAGTTTGACTGTGGAGTGATATTATCAGTATCATTCCAGCTACAGTGATCATTCTAGATCAATCTGTGGTACCCATTTTATGTGGCTGAGTCAATTCCCAAGCTATATCAATGGCAAAGAATTATTCCTCTACTGTGAGATACATATCAAACCAAGATGAGTTGCCAGGTACTATGGTTTCTGATGTGCTTCCTGGATAAATATCTCAGACTTCATCAGTTATTAATTTAGTACCTTCATGCCTTCTTAGCCTCGCTGGAGGGTTTGACTCTGCCTTGACCTCATTCACTGTCTAATTTTGTCTCTAGCTGGGGGTGTTCATACCCAATCTGGAACAAGATTACTGTGTAAAATAGAGTTCATAATGGATAGATGGGATACATTTGGGCATGGGTGGAATATGACTAGTCAGTTTTGTTTTGTGCATTTGTGCCCTATTTGCACCCATCTGTTTGGGGATTCAATCAAGGCTGTTAAGTCATCTGTAGGCAAACTAAAAACAGAACAGCAGAGAAAATTTGGGTATATTGAAGAGTGTTCAGGATGTAATATGTCTACACTTGTGTGTTTTGTTAAGGACAGACAGTGGAAGACTCTGCTGTTTCTATCATGATATTTCTATGACCCACAGTCAGGATTACTAGATGAGATGCTGATGCTTAAGTCAATTATCTTGAGTTGATATCACTCTACTACCACAATCTTTAAAGATTAAGTATTTATTATGAAATGCCATGACCAATTCCCTTCCATATCAACTTATTTTCTCCAAATAGCTGGTTATGTTCGGTCCCTAAGTTACTTAGTTGCATAGATAAATGTTAAAAGAATTAACACTCTTTTAAAAACTATACATAAAGTTGAAGGAAAGTGAGCAAGAGCTAGACAACGATACAAGTGGAAAGATAACATCAAGAGATGGACGATTGCTATATCCTAATATAATCAGAGATTAAATTTATTATATCCAAAAATAATCAGAGTAAATTCATGATATCCAAACATAATCAGAGATGAAATTCATAACATTCAAGCATAAATATGGGTGGAATTTATCTCCAAACTCAGTAAGAGATGCAGTTCATGATATCTAAATATAATCAAAGATGAAATTGTTTTTATTGAAACAAAAACCAAACAGTTTTATTTGCTTTTAAAAGTAATTCAGTTTGCTTTAAAAAAAATTTTATTGTGTTAACTGAAATTTATGTCTAAACTAATCTGTGTGTTAACTGATTTAATGAGGCAAAATTTTGCTTTGTTGCATTAAGAAAATTGGTTCCGCTTGATTTGGATTTTCTGTGCACAGTTATTGTTGTTGTGTGGCCACCACATTTGTAGTAACTTATTGTTTTTTTTTCCAAACATAAAGAGGACAGTGATGTTTATGAATGTGATTTCTTGCTGTAACAGTGATGTATCAGCTAGGACTCTGTCAGCTCACTGTGTGTTACTAGAGTGGGAGCACTGTAGAACTTCACTATCATGTGCCCATTGACTTATATTCATACCATTACTGTCCATGGCTTTCAGTAATAATCAGTGCAGTCAGACAATAGACTCCAGTTAAAGAGAAAGTAGTCCCATGGTAGGTGATGTCATGAAGTGTATGGTATAGACCTTCAGATGTTCTAGACCACAGCAGAATGAGGTAGGATGGCCAGTTCTCTCAAACACCACGTGTTCTTCCTAGGTAATTCCCCCAAATTATTAAAATTATCTGGTTCTCATTTAATGCGGCTGGTCCGACTCCCAGAACTGAATTTATCAGAGGAAAAGTTCTGCCACAGCCGGGGATTAAACCCAAACCACCAGCTAGTAGTGCACTAATCACTATTCTGTCAGAGCTTCAACTGAAAAGTACCTACAATAATTAATGTAGAAGACAAGAATGCAAAAATGACTAATGATACAGCAACTAATGTAACAATAAAAAAAAATTACTAATGCTGCAGTAACTAATGTAACAGGCACAAGGAATAGATTCAATAGTAACTAGCATAGCAGGCATGAGTGACTGACGTAAGAGTCATATATTTTTATAGTACATCCATTAGCAATAAACAATATTGCCGTAGTTGTAACTATCTTGAGAGACCTAATTTGAAATTGCTTGAAACAATTACTGTGAAATAATCTCTTCATATTTTCACTCCAACTGTAATTGTCTAGTCATGGTGTATATGCTGTTTACTCACATCACCATTTAATGTGTTGATTGATCTTGTCCTCATCCAACATGGCGTGGGGATTTGCATTACACAGTGTTATGCCCAAATGTCGTCACCAAAGTTGTTTCATATGTGCTTAGTGATATGCCACTATTTTCTTTGTCATCTGTGGCCATTTATTCATGTTTAATTTTAATCTAGTAGTTAGCATTAGTTGTAGGGACAGTCTATTTTTTAACATTAGTTTCTTTAAGTTGTTTGCTATTGAGAGTTAATTTCTCTTTGAAAGTAGTGATTAGATTCTTTTAGTGTTAATAAAACGTTCATTTCCATTATATTTGCATGGATTTGCTTGAGACAACTTGTGTAGTAAAATGCACAATAGCAACATATGCAAGTTTTATATTTCTTCTGAAATCTGAAAACTGAAAACTGTTACTTCATTAAAACTCTCACTAATGGCCTGGCATTATTAGTTCTAAATAATTAAGAATATGTGATGACTTTTCCAAATGTAAACAAAACAATATGAGTAAGATCATTACGAGAATGGCCATAGGTTTTAAATCCTCATCTTGATTTTGTCAGTTTATTGTTACCATTGTCACAATTGACCATCACCATACTTGATGCCACCCACACATTTTGCCAGATTGCACACCTCAGTCATATTGTTGCTAACATTGCCACACTGTCTTTTCCTCCCCTGTACCTCTGCTCCTCTGGCCACCTATCTGTGCGTTTATGAAGTCAACAAGGGTAAGTTACTCCAAGTGGTTCTAGACGCCCCCTACCCCTTGCTTTGCTTTGTTTATTACATAATGTGTTTAACTATGTGTGTTGTAGTTTTTCTTTTGATTTAATTTATTTACTCAATCTTTATTATTTATGTGCTTTTGTTTAACAGTTTTCTTAAAAATACAAAAAAAGAAGTAGAAGAAAAGAAACCTTAGGGCACAAGTGTGTTTGTAGCAGTGCAGTGTAAACAGTAGTTCAAATCGTGTAATGTTTTTACATTACTAAGTGTGTTGTCTACTGAAATACATATTTCCAGTTGAGTAAAGTACACCTGCTATGCATTTCTTTTCATAAATTATATTTTATTATATCTCTACATGTAATGTGCATATGTATCACACACACACACACAGAGTAATATCCATCTCTCTATTTATATAACTGCACTATGGAGTGATCTAAATTGTACATTAATTATCTAATTATCCTTATTTCTGCACATAGTATATATATATATATATATATATAAAAAACATTATAACATTTATCCCACACATACACATATGGCACACACAATAGTAGTAGTCATAAATTTGTGATGGTACACTTTGTGATATGTTAACAATAGTGATGAACTAAAAGTACAAGACAACAAAACAAACTAAAGAAAATGTTCCACCCATCCCTCATGTTCCACCCATCCCTCATGTTCCACCCATCCCTCATGTTCCACCCCGATAAACGTGGGCGGTCATGTTTCACCATCTCACTCGATCACTAGAGTCGTGGATCAGCTCCGTGTTTCTTCTCGACCATGCCATGTGGCCAAACCATCCAGGTATTTACTTCTCAGTCTTCCCCTTGGTCTCTTCCCTTCAATCTTGCCAGTTGTCACCAAGTTCTCCAATTCATATCCTCTCATAACATGCCCAATAAAGAAATTGCTCAATTGTACTGTATTAACTGACCTCCCATTTGAACAGAAGGAAAATGTATCTCCAAACTAGAGTCATTTAGTTATTTCAAATAATATTTGTTTTGTTTTGAAGTATCTTCCGCAATTTTAGTGCTCAGTGAAGGGAACTTTACGTTATAATACTTGTTCATTTAATTCTACCCTGTTTTCACCAAACCTACTTTTTTTTTTTTTTTTTTGGGTGCCGAATCAGTTAAATGTGATTAAAAATTTCTGGAATGTGTTACACTACTAGATTCCATTTCCACACATTTATATATAAAATTTACCCATGACAACCATGATGCAAGTTCCATAAGTAAATTGGGTACTTTTGCCTTAATTCACCCCAAACAAATAAGCATCCCTTATAGGGCCTCATTTGCGTCGGTCCGGCAATCACTTTCCGGTTAAGTGTTTGGTGGACTGCTGGATTGATCGATGGATGTTTTGTTAGTTTTGGGCCCGTAGGGCCCTCACTGTCGTCGACAGTGAGGGCCAAAAACTAAAAAACATCCATCGATCGGCCCAGCAGTCCACCGAACACTAAACCGGAAGTGATTGCCGGACCGACGCAAATGAGGCTCTATAAGGGATGCTTGTTTGTTTGGGGTGAATTAAGGCAAAAGTACCGTAAATTGTTTCTGTCATCACGTCAGTGCTTATGTGTGGTGAATTTTTGCGTGAGAATTGTTCAGTGCTTACACTAGAAAGCTTCAGCCAAAAAATATGTGTTATTTATTTTGTTCTTGTTGTCCCGATGATTCGGATTTCGTTGACAACATTGACTTGTGTGTGTGTGTGTGTGTTTTTTTTATATTCTTGTTTACTTCCGTCAAGCTTCGTCATTTTTGTGTCTGTTCTTTTCGTACTCTAAGCTCGGCAGAAGAAACCTTTTATCCAAACCGAAAGCAAATGATTAGCATAAAATAGGTAATTATATTCATTGAATGTGTATTGATTCCATCATAACTTGAGGGCTAATACACACACTGACTCACTTACTCATACACATGTATGCATCATACACATGGAAACATGAAAAGATATACTGTTTACTTGCAATAGTTTTTTTTTTCTGCAATATAATTTTTTTTTCATTTATGAATGTTTCATTTTTAACATCTATTATCTAATTCTTTGTGGTATATTCTACAATTTTACATTGAACTCTGACAATATATTCCAATTATATTTTGTGTACTTGGAGCTGTTATCAAGATAGTTTTCAATATTGTTTTTAAAATGCTAAGTTAAAAATTGTCTAGTTCCCACTACTCTAGTTAAACGTAACTAACTCGGATCCTAACTTCATTTGGCTGGACCTATTCAACCGACACTGTATCCTCAATGGGGCCCAATAGGGTTTACTACTTACAACTTAATTAACCTCCTTAGCTATTGAAATATATGCAGTGTTTGTTCTCTTAACACAAAAGTAAAATTAGTGCTGGCAATAGGAGGGAATGGTGATGCTTCAATAACTGCCAATGTCCTTGCTTCATTTGTGGAATTTAACTAGATTATTACAGTAGTTTAATTGCTATTATTACATTATATTTTTACAGTAGTTAGGTTAGCTAGCGAATGTATGTACTTGTTTACCCTTTGAGATCTTGATCTTTATATTAATACTGCATTTTGTGTTGTTATGTAAAATACTGCAGTGCTCGTGTTATGTGCATAAATCATAGTACAGTATTTTAGTAATGTTAGGTATCTTTATTATAACATTTGATGTGTTTATTCCTAGAATGGAAAGCATGAACTCGACATGTTTGTATGTTATTGTGTGCAGAAAACGTGTTTTCTTCCTCTTCTTTTTCTTTGTTCAACTTCAGACGTCAGTATAAATACAAAGAAATCAGACGTCACCTGAAGCTTCTTGACACCTATTTAGAGTTTGTCCTCAAATGGAGCCAGTGTGGGCCAGAATAGTTTGACCCCTGAGTTTAATATTAGCTGCTTAAAGTCGAACTGGTGTCTATGGCTTAGAGACTGTGAATATAGTTTCATAACCCCAACATATCTGGTTCAAAGTCAACCATAGACGATTTAGGAGCAGATTGCTTTATGTTGATTTATGCAATGATGGGGCATCGGCCATTCAGAAAGCGATAGGAAACTGCTGAACGTAGAACCAACTGCCTAGAGAATTACAAACAGGCAGTAAATGCTGGGATTGAAATTAATGTGAAGCAAAAGACATGCAATTAACTTTAAAATTAACTTCACAATTGACTGCATGTCTGCGGATTCTGCATTGTATATTATCTGTGATTATATTTCTTCTGTGTTATATATAATTTTACAACGTCATCATTTCATAACAAATGTGAAGGTATATACCAATTCATAGACTGCGTGGGGCTGTCAAGTATAACTAAGTCCTTTACCTATTATAGGCCTTGGTACAGCTTGTCGGGTGGCCAGTGACATTCCTCGCTTCTTTGCTTCCAAAACAATTCACTGTAAATTATAAATATTGTCTGTGACCCACTTCAAGACTCGGTCGACCCCAGAACCGTGCTGATGGGAGGTGGGGGGGGGGGGGGGGGGGGTCCTGTCACTGCTGGTGATTGAACCCAAACCATTGTCTTGACAGGCACGCTAACTAATAACTGTACCAACCCCGCCCACTGCATTGTGTTTTCATGTGTGTGTGTATGCATATATAATATAGGTGGATGGCTGGGTAGGTGGATTCATGCATGGATGAATGGATGGTGACAACTGATTTGTTATTACAGCCACCACAGTGAACAATACTATAACCGAGGTATCCATCCTGCCATCATGTTCCATGCCTGTAAGCGTGGGCGATCATGATTCGCCATTTCACTCGATCACCAGAGTCATGGACCAGCTCCATGTTCTTGCCTCTACCATGTCATGTGATCAAGCCATCCATGTATTTACTTCTCTGTCTTCCTCTTGTTCTCTTCCCCTCGATCTTGCCAGTTATCACCAAGTTCTCCAATTTATTTCTTCTCATATGTCCAAAACATTTTGACTGAGTACGTCTAATTTCTCTAATCAATTTACGATTTTCTTTTGTTTCTTGTAATACTTGGTCATTGGTCTTTCTGTCTGTTCATGGTATTCTTTGCAGTCTCCTCAGAAACCATATTCCCACAGCCATCAGATGTTTTTCAGCTTGACTGCTCATTGTCCAAACTTCACATCCATATAAAAGTACAGGCTCAATGTAGCACTCAACACTCTTTTTCTCGTGTCATTTGGCATCCACGTCCAGTAGTCTCCGAGAAAATTAACAGGCGAACGACGTAGGCAGTAGTCGAACTCACAACCTTTGGAGCGAGAGGCAGGCGGTGTAACCACACAGAAACCACGGAGTTTATCTACTCATTGGGAGAGTTACATTTCAGTAAATGAGAGCTACTGGTACCCATTGTTTGTGTGAGATCCCTAGAATGACTGGATAGAGGGGAAATCACCTGGTACTCTTAAGGTCGCGCTGTTTGTCCCTATATTTGGTGCAGAATTGTCTTCCTTGTAGCTACATATGTGAGCCATGGTAGCCTGGTGGTATAGTCTGTCCAGAAATGAATGCCTTCATTCACCATCAATTATTTTGAAAACTGTCTGTTGCATCTTAAATCATGGAAAGCTGGTGGTCATGGGATGGATTTCGCCGATTCCAATGTTTTTGTTTAATTAACCAGGGCTTCTTGGTCAACCCAGCCTGAAATCAGTACCAGTAAATATTGTGGGAAGTTAAGACGGCCGGCGTGTAACTGCCCACACACCTCTCACAAGTGACGATGGGCTTATAGAAATATGGATGTAGCACCATATGCCCACTGAACCTTGAGGCAGGAAAAAGGATTCTTTACTTAACTTCCATTAGTTTGGGGGAGGGGGACGGGGGAGAGATAATGGTCAGCGTTTGTTGACCGCGACACGGTTAGACAGAAAGTGTATAACAATAAAATACATGGTGTATTTTTAATGACTCTGCAGTGTTTGAAAATATTGCCGGTCCAAGTTTTATATTTACCTGTTATGCTGCATGAAGTGTACAGAGAGTGAATACAAAACTTGGACCGGCAATATTTTCAAACACTGCACTGTCATTAAAAACACACCCTATATATTTATAACTAGTTGAAAAGGTTAGATGCATGTCCTTTACTATTAGTCGCAATCAACCGCAGCATTTGGGGGGGGGGGGGGGGGGGGTAATTTGTGATTTACTGGATGTTTGCGTTCAGCAGTTTGCCCATAGTTTCTGAAGACCGACGCCTCATACCATCGAAATCGACGCAAAACGGCCTTTTTCTAAATCGCCCTTAGTTCGTTTTTTTTTTTTTTTTCAAAACCATCGACTCGTTATGACGGTGAATTGTGAAACATGTTCACCACATTGAAGCCAAAGCGCCGATCCTGTGACTAGGGCGGACCGAAACAACGCTGGAGTGAGTGGGTTCGCCAGATGGCGAGGGACACTGGTAATAGGGACAGCTAATCCACACGCAAAAGTCAGTTCAGTGCAATAAAGTACTAATACATGTATGGACTACGTTTGAATTCAAAGTGAGTGAACGCAAATAAAAAAAAAAAAAAGCTTTTGGTAAAGGTTGGAGAAAAGAAAGAAACAAATCCCGTAGCAGGAATGTGCTGTGGGTAGTTGAAGAGCTAGGACCATCTCATCTTTTAGACCTGCGGAATAGGTGGCCAGGCTTTCCCTTACATAGCGAACGTCGAATGCAGGAATCGAACCTTCGTTCGCCCACACTCATGCCACTATCAGCGTAACTCCCTAGCCACAACACTAACCCGCCCTCTGAATACAAGTTGGCAACACCCGAAATAGGTCCTCATCGTCTGGCCGCGTTAAATATTGTTTCATCTGTGAATACAGAAAGTTAAGCTGTTTCTGTGGGGAGGGGGACAGAGAAAGATAGAGTGGGGGGGGGGGGGTGGAGGAGATGGAGAAGAAAGAACATTAGCTATTACAATGATCGGTGAGAGCTTACGCATGTATTGTACCCGTTGGCCGCCAGCGCACGGCCCGCGCCTAATTCAGTGCGTTCTTACTTACACTGATTTGGGTGTAACAGGACGGCTGCCACTCCCCCCAACATAGTGATGACCAGCTCAATAAGAGTGTGAAAACTGTTACAGGGGAAAATTCGCCACTGACAAACCGTCCCATTTTCAGATTGACCTTTAATCGCTGTTATCATATAGGAGGGTAGTAACAGTTAAGTTATCCGTACTTCAACGTTGCGAATAAACAAGAAATAGAATCTCACACTTTCTCCAAAATGGAAATTCATTTAAAAAAAAAAATATATAATTCTAATGTAACTTGATCCGAACAACGACCTCATGTCGTACATAGTAATAACTGCATAACTCTCAACTTTAACAAGGATTTACTTATAAAATTTCCACTAGCCTTCTCGTAAAAACACACGACTCTTCATAAATATCATACACGAGGTAAACTAGTGAAGAAAATCACCATTAAATGAACCCATTTTTTAAAATTCATATTCTATTCTTCTGCTACGGTGGAATCTTCTCTAATCCGTTTAGTCGTTTCAATGTCCTTACTTTTCTGATGGGAACCCTTCTTTGCTTGTTGTACGACTTTCCTTTCCTGATGGAACCCCCCCCCCCCCCCCCCCCCCCTCCCCGACTAACTATTGTTTTGTCAACTCCACACATTCTCCTCTCGAATGTTGTCATCCGTAGAGACACACAAATTCCCTACGTAAAAACAATATCTTTGTTTAGTGCATCTTCGTGCAACAAAGGGTAATTTTCGTAAGAGTCTTTTTCTTTCCGAACGTAAATCCATAATACATCGCCAGGACAGTGCGCTCTGTATAGGACACAGTAACAGCCCACTCTGTTACATGGGGAACGGAACATTACTACACAAACAACAGCGATTTAGGTGACAGTAATGTATGTGGTCGTCATACAACGGGTTTGGAATTGGCCGTCATACATCGGGCTTGGGATAGGCCAGCATGTCCGAAAAGAGAAGAGCGCCGGCTCTTAAACCTCCTGTGCGCTGATGACTATGCGCTACACCAGTCAGTTTACTTCAACGTTGACTTCTGGTTCAAAATGTAGCTGCCTTGTTCCAGACGTACTGGTGTTACCTTTCCTCTGGGGTGAACTAGGTAGGCCGTGAGAGGGACCATGCTGCATGGGCAACACATGGTCTCTAAATTCAGCCCAGGCTTTGCGTTATGGAGAGGGATAACTCCATTTTACAAAGTATCGTCTGTCAAGACGGTAAGATGACCCACGGCTGAGAACAAAAACTGCTGGTTGTCGAGTACCAACCACCTTGGCCACCCAGCAAGGCACAAGCCTTGGGCCATAGCTGTCAGTGGGGTGGTTGTGTCGTGTCCAATTACAACCGGGTGCCTTGTTTAAACAGGATGTTAGAGTAGCTTTATGAGCACGCATTGAAAGGCCACAGGAGGGAATATCAACATCAGGAGTTGGTCTGGTCATCAGAGTTCAGTGTCACACACCCCTCCTCTTGTGTGACTGCCTACTTCTATCCACATGGCCCACTTTTATCCACACTGCCCACTTTTATCCACACTGCCCACGTTTATCCACACTGCCCACTTTTATCCACACTGCCCACTTTTATCCACACTGCCCACTTTTATCCACACTGCCCACTTTTATCCACACTGCATACTTCTATCCACATTGCCCACTTCTATCCACACTGCCCACTTCTATCCACACTGCCCACTTCTATCCTTACTGCCCACTTCTATCCACACTGCCCACTTTTATCCACACTGCCCACTTCTATCCACACTGCCCACTTCTATCCACACTGCCCACTTCTATCCACATGGCCCACTTTTATCCACGCTGCCCACTTTTATCCACGCTGCCCACTTTTATCCACACTGCCCACTTTTATCCACACTGCCCACTTTTATCCACACTGCCCACTTTTATCCACACTGCCCACTTTTATCCACACTGCCCACTTTTATCCACACTGCCCACTTCTATCCACACTGCCCACTTCTATCCACTCTGTGCAGTTTTATCCACACTGCCCACTTTTATCCACACTGCCCACTTCTATCCACACTGCCCACTTTTATCCACACTGCCCACTTCTATCTACTCTGCGCACTTCTATCCACTCTGCGCACTTCTATCCACACTGCCCACTTCTATCAACACTGCCCACTTTTATCCACACTGCCCACTTTTATCCACACTGCCCTCATGTCTTTCCGCCACATCCCCTAATTATAACTCACCTTGGTGCTGAAAATCACGAATCTCACCCCCACCCCCACCCCCTCCCGGCTCTCTTGCTTTGAACTCAAACGTAGTCCATACAAGTGCTACTACTTCTACTGGATTGGACTTATTTTTGCGTGTGGGCTAGCTTTCCCTGTTACCGGTGTCCCACGCCATCAGACGAACCCACTCTGACTTCTGAGGTACTTGTAATTTACGTCCCCAAGTCAAGGATGAGAAGTCAACATTTTAATCCAATTGACCGGTGAAGGGGTTCAACCCACTACCTCGGTATCAGCACATCTGATGTTTAAGCGCAAGCTTTCTTATTCATTCAGCCGTGATGACCTCTGATAGCCATCTTTTATTATGGACGGAGGAACTGTGAGGCTGAAGGAGTAAAAATAACAATTAGCATAGAGCGGGTTCATGGAGGAATTAGATTGAATAGAAAGAGTTAAGTATTAAATATAAAGAGAAATAAACCAATAAGCATCTAGTAGTATGCTGATTGGTACAGAAAAAAAAGTTAAGAAAATCACAATCACAAGCCAGTTTCTATTATAGTTAATAAATTAACACGCGTGTATTGTTTGACGCTCATAAAAAGACGCCGAAAGAAATAGAGATTGCAGGACGCACTAGACAGAATAAACAGTGAAAGTTATAGTTGCCGACCGGGATTCTGTCGCAAGAGGGACATTGTCATGGCAACTGTAGAAGGCTTGTTAGGTTGCAGACTTAACTTCTGCTGATCTTGATTTAGATTTTGTTTGTAATTGTCTTCTCCTTGTTTCCCACTGGGTCATGGACACATCCAGCGCATTCATTTTCATCAAGAACTCTGAAGAAGCGCATTTATCTTCAGTGTTGACGCACAAGAGGTTTTTGCTGTTTAAGGATTCGTTTGTTGTAGCTTGCCGAGCTGGAGAAAGCTGGGTTCTTTATCATTGTCTACAGCCGGGGGATATTGTTTTTATATTTAACATTGTATGCGACCAGCAGAGTGTCTTCTGACGGGTGTGTGCTGTGACAAAATGTGATTTGTTGGATTATGTCATGTATACGTACGTATGCGCACGCATTTACGTATATATGTAAGTATTTATGTACAGACACTACACATAGGCGACTGACATTGTGGAGCGTTTGTGTAGTGTCTGTGTGAGAAGGATAGAATGACATTAAAGAGGACATGTGTTGTATATGTGAGGAGAGAGAGAGGGGGGGAGAGAGAGAGAGAGAGGGGGGGGGGAGAGAGAGAGAGAGAGGACGTGCTGTCAGCATATGTGCTGCCTACGTGAAGAAGAAAGGGGGGGGGGCGTACTGGCATTAAGCAGCATGTGTGTTGAGTGCAAATGAGTGTAATCTACTAAACAAAGAGCACCTGATGTTAACTGACATATACTCGTATGTTGTGTGTGAGCGGGAAGTGAGGAGAGCGCGATAATACGATAATATGTATTAAACAGAGTGTGGTTAGTAGAGAGAGAGAGAAAGAGAGAGAGAGAGAGATCACCACTAGCATGAATCTGTATTACAAAAAGTTTATGAATAGTTGTGTGAAAGACTGAGTGAAAATAATTTTAACTTGACGTCTGCCTCGTGGTATCCTGTTTTCTTGTTTATCCGTGATTGTTCGTGTTTATCCTCCATTGTTCATGTTTGTTTGCGATTCTGCTGCCTAGGTAACCAATCCAACGCTGCGGCCGGAAATGGCCCAACTATTGTAGGGGTCATTATTCCAGGTATGTGTCATATATTATTCAGTATCTCTGAAATGGTTTTTAGGAAAATGCTTGTTTCCTTACACACTTTCCCTCCAACTCTGCCATTGAAATACTTCATCTAAACATGTGGGGAAAGTGTCCTCCCACCCCAATTTGTTTCGTATTACATTATTGGCTCGCTTTTTCTTCCTCTTTCTTGTTGAGTTATTTGATTTCTGGTTCTTTTGTAGCGTGGGCTGGAATGTCACATATTGCTAACAATTACTTCCCTTTTTAAATTTCTGTTTAGAACGAATAATTTGTTAAATCTGCAAGTTTTCGAAATAATTAGCTTGCAACCCTTTTGTTTCGGTGGCGGAGTTTCTTGTTTTGACACACACGCACGCACGCGCGCACACACACACACAGATTAAAGTCGCTTAAAAGTCGACAGGGTCGACTTAATGGCACCGGGTTTTTATCCCATATGGCTCAGTCTTTTTCCGCAGCGAACTGCCGAAAGCGTCGCACAGAGCACGATCAGCGTAGTTACAGCGACGACCCCCTGGAGTCTCCGAAAAAAATGCACTCGTGAACCAAAGGACGTTACCTGGAATCGAACTCACAACCTTCGGAGCCCAAGTCGAGAGAGAGAGAGAGAGAGAGAGAGAGAGAGAGAGAGAGAGAGAGAGAGAGAGAGAGATGACAACTGAAATGTTTTCTGACTATTAATTTAACGCATTTCTACCCCGGGGCATGATTTTTATTGTGTTTTTGCTTTGGTTGGCTCGCTTTGTCTCAAACATAGTCCATCCATAATCCATGGACTGGACTAATATTTGCTTATGGATTACCTTTCACTTTTACCAGTGTTCTCGCCATCGGGTGAACCCACTCCGACTTCTGAGGTACTTGTAATTAACGTCCCAAAGTCAAGAACGAGAAATTAATATTTTAGTCCAACTGACCGGCTTAGTGGTTGAAAGCACAACCTTGGCACCAGCATACCGGAGGTTTCAGAGCGGGCTTCTTATGCATTCGTAAAATAAAACATCTAAAAATCTGTCGAAGAAATATGACCAATCAAAGCCTGATCCCGGACATTTCGAATGCATTGTGTGAGCAATTAAATTTGCAGAAGGACAGACAAGCTGTAACAGTGCAATAAGTAAATGAATGAAAATGAGAAGTGGGATTGGTAAACTTAACAAGGACGCAATCTTAAGTCACAAAATTGACTTTGCGAGACATTGGGTTAGCCGCAAGCTAAAGTGTGTAACTTGTGGTTATGTTTTTGTAAAGTTGATTAATTCCACGTCCCGTTTTCATTCGCTTACTTATCTTTCGTGTTGTGGTAAACCATGACTTGCTTGCATCCTAATATGACCCTCCGCGGATTTGATGTTTCAGTACCGGTCTTGTGCACCCCACTGCTTTCTGGGCTGGGAGAGGGGATTAAGAGTTCTGCAATGCAGCGCCCGCGAACTTTGTACCGTGTCGGAAAAAGTCTTTACTCCATTCTCACTCCGATAGAAGCAAATTCTTTTTCAGAGCTGAACACCAATAGATCAGATATTAGAGTTAAAACTCAGTCATCTAGAGCAGTGGTTCTCAACCTTTTTTGGCCCATGCACCCCTTCACCATATGTTCAGAATGTCATTCCCCCTATTTCCTTCCTATAACCCCCTCCCCCCCCCCCCCAATCTGCCTCTGCACAGTATACGTAAAAATGGAAGCTACATTTAATAACACATACTAGAACAAGTCTAGATGTCTACATAAAACGTGATTTGCGGGTCTATTACATTATAACACGAATGTCAGAAGGGCGAGAAGTACAGAACCGTAAAATATGGAGGAAAAAAACAGTATCAAGTCATCAGTTCTTTATTAACGCGATCTTGAAATAATCTTTGAGGGGAGGTGAAAGGGGGGGGGGGGGAGAGTCCCCACCGGTTGAGAATCACTGCTCTAGAGAAGTCCCAAGCAACTGATCAACCATTTTGACAAATTTTACCCCACTCGTTCATTTCAAGAAACTATTTTTATAATTCTGTTTCCTGACAGCTAAAACTACCATAACACAAATATATTTTCACACGTGTTTGCTGTGGTTATGGGGATACCTTGGCACTACAACCTAGGTTAGAATATGGAAACTTGGCTGTGAATCCCTCAGATTCGTCAAAGCGTAAGTAACAGACTTTGCTGTGCATCAAGAAAGGACCAAGGGAAAATTGAGAGCCAGGTGTCCTCCCCATAAAAATTGGGAGATTAATATCTGTATATGTTTGGTACATTAGTGTGCAAATTATCACGACTGCATTCCGGAAATATGCACAGACTCTTCTAGTAAATAAAGGAGTCTTTTTCGCGTTTCGGGGGCGTATTGTCAATATGCGGCTAGCCACAGCATTTTGTAGACTAATCTGCTTTGCAAAGGCGTTTAGTATGGTGTATTCGATGAACAATAAACAATTACTCAATATATATATACTTTTTTTTTGTTCGCAATTCCCTTACAGGACATCGCTGTCAACATCAGCATTTTTCAGCTGATTGTTGATTTCTTGGCAAGATTACGCTCAGTAGTTTGCCATTGCTTTCTAAGCGACCAGCTCACATAACCGACGCGGTTAGGACCGCCACCGATTCTAGCGCACGTCACGTTACTCACGAGAGTATAGCGGATAACGGAGAAATTCGCCAACACCTAGGCCATGAAGACCGGCATATATATATATATATATATATATATATATATATATATATATATATATATATATATATATATATATATATATTAGAATAGAGACAGATTTGGCTGACGTGAAGGGTAAATCACCATTGTACATCCATACTACATTATTATCCTATATAGAACATACCACTTTGATCATACCACATTAAGCATAACAAATTAACCATACCTCATTGCTGCATTTCAACATACCACATGCAGCATACAAGATGCAACATGCCACATTCAACATATTACGTTCGGCAAACCATATTCAGCACACCACATTTATCATACCGCAAGCGGCACACTACATTCAGCATACAACATTCTACAAAGCGCATTCAACAAACCACATGCAGCATACCACATTCAACATATTACAATAAACATAAAACATTCAACATACCACAATAAACATAAAACATTCAACATACCATATTCACAAGGCAACATATCACATTTCAAAATATTACGATTGGAAACCAGATTCAGCGTACCTCTATCGGCACACAACATTCAACATGCCACATGCAATATGTCACATTCAACATATCACAATCAGTTAACCAGATGCAATTTATCACAGTCAATGTGAAATGAAACTAAAAGGTAAATTAAGATCCTCCAGAGAAACAACCACAAACTTAACCAGTTTGTGCTTCTCTTCTTTTACCCCTGGATCTTAATTTACCCTTTTGTTTCATTTGGTGTTGTGAAATCCTGCTGCAGTTAAAATATGTTTCCACATTCAGCATACCACATTTAACAACGGTAGAAAACAGGGATATTGGGGGGAGGGGGGGGAGGGGTAGCTGTAAATTTCTGTGCCACTGATGCCTTAGATTGGCCGATTGGTATCAAGAATCTAGCGAGATGAGAAGAGGGGAAGGTTGGGAGAGATGGAGAATGTCTGAATTAAAACTGCCGTAATTATTATTTTTTTTTTTTTTAAATGTAAGCAGCCGTCTGAATTTGTCTGAGCCCACCATTAGTGTTTGATTTATGTGATAAATTGCATGACTGAGTTTCAAGCGTTTGATGAATGTGTTTTGTTGTACAAAACAAATATACCTGTTTAATATCATTCGTTTGCTGTTTGCTATAAGTATAACTTGTGCTATTGTCATTAATGGTGTCGTTGATAATTTGGTTTGTTGTGGCCTATTGTTATTACTGAGTTATATAATTTTAACATACATTCGTTAATTTTTGTGTTTGAATTATTTGGGACGTGTAGTATTTTTTAAACAAGATTTGTTATTGATTTATTAAATGTTCAAGTATAATTGCGATAGAAAGATAACGTCCATCTGGGCACAACTGCGTCATTAGCTTTGCAAACAGAGTTGCCAGATGAAAATATTAATGTAAAGCCAAACGTTGCTTTGAAAATGCCACGCACAAAACAACACCAAACACATCAACTGCGTTTTTAATATTTGTCGCGTGAAATATTCCTAGCCAAGGCATTGTTATCTTTAACATAAATGATAGAACATTTGACATGAACGTTGTCACATGATGATATTGGCTTGAGTGTAAGCGGACTTGAACGATGTCGAGGAGACGACGCCGCATAGTTGGGACGTTCAATAAGAAAACATGCAGCCACGTTCCAAGCTTTGCCGGGCCGCCAACTAGTGGTCATGGTCTCACCAAACCCAAACCCATCTCAGTCCCGCTTCGTCACCCGGCCCAGCTAACCCACTCCCCAGAACCAATCGTGAGCCCGAAGCTACGGATCCAATAAGCCGTCTACCCTAATCTACGTTCTATCAACTAGAAGCTGAGCGCCTCGAAGACTTGCTGGCGGGATGGACAACGCATGAACACAGAGTATGGCAAGAAAACTCGACATTAGGAAAGATACATGCAGATATGACAGCACGCCACCCAGCGGTACAGATACAAAGATAAGGAGCATCCGTTTGATGTTTTACCCCTAGGGTCTGCTGACGTGGTGGGAAACAAGCTGATGGGCAGGCTGGGTCTGTACAGTTGGATGGGGTATTGGTACACGATAAGACGGATGTGATTGGGCTCCTTTGGGATCGTTTGTATAGTGTGGAAGAATAGATCAATCACCATGTGTATAGTGTGGAAGAATAGATCAATCACCATGTGTATAGTGTGGAAGAATAGATCAATCACCATGTGTATAGTGTGGAAGAATAGATCAATCACCATGTGTATAGTGTGGAAGAATAGATAAATCGCCATGTGTATAGTGTGGAAGAATAGATAAATCGCCATGTGTATAGTGTGGAAGAATAGATCAATCACCATGTGTATAGTGTGGAAGAACAGCTAAATCACCATGTGTATAGTGTGGAAGAATAGATCAATCACCATGTGTATAGTGTGGAAGAATAGATCAATCACCATGTGTATAGTGTGGAAGAATAGATCAATCGCCATGTGTATAGTGTGGAAGAACAGCTAAATCACCATGTGTATAGTGTGGAAGAATAGATCAATCACCATGTGTATAGTGTGGAAGAATAGATCAATCGCCATGTGTATAGTGTGGAAGAATAGATCAATCACCATGTGTATAATGTGGAAAAATAGATAAATCAGAATGTATATAGTGTGGAAGAATAGATAAATCGCCATGTGTATAGTGTGGAAGAATAGATCAATCACCATGTGTATAGTGTGGAAGAACAGCTAAATCACCATGTGTATAGTGTGGAAGAATAGATCAATCACCATGTGTATAGTGTGGAAGAATAGATCAATCACCATGTGTATAGTGTGGAAGAATAGATCAATCACCATGTGTATAGTGTGGAAGAATAGATCAATCACCATGTGTATAGTGTGGAAGAATAGATAAATCACCGCGTCTATAGTGTGGAAGAACATAAATCACCATATGTATAGTGTGGAAGAATAGATAAATCACCATGTGTATAGTGTGGAAGAATAGATAAATCACCACATATATAGTGTGGAAGAACAGATAAATCACAATGTGTATAGTGTGGAAGAACAGATAAATCACCGCATGTATAGTGTGGAAGAACAGATAAATCACAATGTGTATAGTGTGGAAGAACAGATAAATCACCGCGTGTATAGTGTGGAAGAATAGATAAATCACCATGTGTATAGTGTGGAAGAATAGATAAATCACCATGTGTATAATGTGGAAGAACAGATAAATCACCATGTATACAGTGTGGGAGAACAGATAAATCACCATGTATACAGTGTGGGAGAACAGATAAATCACCATGTATACAGTGTGGGAGAACAGATAAATCACCATGTATATAGTGTGGAAGATTGGATAAATCACCATGTGTATAGCGTAGAAGATCAGATAAATTACCATGTGTATAGTATGGAAGAATAGATAAATCACCATGTATATATAGTGTGGAAGAACATATAAATCACCATAAAGTCGCTTAAAAGTCGACATGGTCGACTTCATTGCACCGGGTTTTATCCCATATGGCTCGGTCTCTTTCCGCAGCGCGGAAAGCGTCGCATAAAGCACGACCTCCGTAGCTTTTAGCGACGACCCAACAGTCTCCGAAACATTTAACTCGTAAACCGAAGGACGCGGCCCGGAATCGAACCCACAACCTTCGGATCACGAGTCAAACGGCTTTATGTATAGTGTAGAAGAACAGATAAATTACCATGTATATAGTGTGGAAGAAGAGATAAATCACCATGTGTATAGTGTGGAAGAACATGTACATCTTGTATACAGTGTGGAAGAACAGATAGATCACCATGTGTATAGTGTGAAAGAACAGATAAATCGCCGTGTGTATAGTGTGGAAGAATAGATCAATCACCATGTGTATAATGTGGAAGAACAGATAAATCACCATGGTTTTGAGAGACGGGGGTGGCAGAGAGTCACCAGAGGATCTGACCCACATTCAGGACTCCGAAAACAGGCCAGGCGAAGACATAATCCGACTGCAACTGGTACAATTAGTATTGGGAATCTTCGCTGGCTGTTGAAGATGAAGAAGGAGCACGTTTGAGAATGCCCCGAGTACTGTGTTGTCAGTTCTTGACTCAACTCAACAAGCAAACGTTTCGAGCCATTTTTTTTTTTTTTTTTTAGCAATAAACATAAAAGTAAGAAGGATGCTCAATTAGAAAACTGCAATCACAGATAAGTAACCCACATGAACGAATAACGAAAACCTTCAGCTCGGAAAACGAAAATACAAGATAGTGGTGTTGAAAACTAACAAAAACGAAAACAGCATCACAATAAAATAAAAAATACTGTTTGAAAGAAATGGATATCAGTGTGGCCTGGTACGAAACTCACACAATTTCCGCGAGATTTTTAATGGGGTGTACCGACCAACGGAAGAGCTGCAGTGAACTCCTTGATGCAGTTGTATGAAAGCAGTAGTTACATGCTCATTCTTACAGTAGAATCAAAATGATGTAGCAGCTTTCTGTATTGATTTTGTTTGCAGTCTTGTATAGTTCTGCATGATTATATTAACCGCTGTTGTTTTATACGAACTCACTGCACTCTACTAAGAATGTGATATTAAAATATTTTCAATCCAGTGCTTTCTTCTATCTCTTGCCGTAGCACAGTTGGTTGTGAAAACTCTTTTGGCCCAGTAAGCCATTATCCCCCTTCGATAACAATCGCCTTCAAATTAATATCATATTTGTGGCTGACGCGGTATCAGGATTATTAATCTGAGCCAACGATGGACTCTAATATAACTTCTCTTATGGGGTTGACGGGGGTAGTTGTATTGGTAAGATGTAATGAGGGAGGGGGAATACAACTTTTCTAGTGTAAAAATAATTCTTGGTACACTTCATGAGAATTCGATTTATTTTACTGAGAAATACTGTGCTTGAAGATAATCTTTTTGGTTTGCTGAATTAAAAAACAAAAAAAAAGACTTCAACTAGATCAACTTTGGTCTGCTTAAAAAGAGGGATGTTCAAGTTAGGCAGACGTTTGGTTTTTCTACAAAGGGAGAATACCGTGAACACTGCCGGAACTAAATGTTGCTGTGTAACAATCCATGGTAGCCCTTTTTATCCATTGATTGTATGTGGCGATCACTTTCCCGCATTTTCTACCAGCGTCGTGTGTAATCAGTCAGTGGATTTTACTCTGACGCTCGGCTTCAATGATGCTATGTAGCTGGTAGCCATTGATTATTTTGAATTGCGCAACATCAATTTAGTATAAGCCAAGCGATTTCAAGTTGCCTATTTATATCTCTGATTACGACATCTATTTATATCTCTTTGCTATGCCTTTCTCTCCTTACCCCCTGTTGTGTAGTGTTTGTTGTTTGCTTGTCTACTTCAGGCTGTTTCGTCTTTGAGAACTCCCAAAACGGCCGTCCTCTTTGCGAAAGCAGTCTATTTAAGCCAGTAGCTTTGTTCTCCAATCTTCCCATTTCAGTCCTCCTTTCTTAAAGCACTATTTCACAAGTTCTCAATTATGCATGGAAAGCACTAATTCACAAAACCTCTATTTATGCATTTTCTTTCCACATTTCCATCGAAAAGTTGCACAAGTTTTAACTCTAATTTGCCTTTCATCTTAGTACAGTATGGTTTCAACACCCATTTCTTACGCACAAGTTTTCTTTGCAGATCAACTAGTGTCAATCACTATCTGCCAGTGTTTCCACCCATGACCTTAGATGGTTATTTTTGGGATAGTTTGCTTGTGAAAAGATAATTAAAAGGCCAGAGCTAGCAAGGGAAATCAAAATAAAGTAATCAAGAAATGGCAAAGAGTAAACTGTCATAGAACACGGGATTTCTCCATGTTTGGCGCTGTATTGCTGTCTAATTGTCCTTTAATCTCTTCGGGCTGATGAGCACAATTTGGAAGGGTACAAGCCCAATCCTAGTGCGAGGACATGCAACCTAACTACTAAGTGTCGTGGAAGGGTAGACCAAGCCCAAAGCTTTGGTTGGCAATAGGCCTAGGATTCAAGCTCCGACCATCGGACAGTTAGAGCATTGTTTTCTTTTTCTGTCACCTACTGCCTCTTGTCTTGTTCCGGGTGTGGTGGCGTTACCTTTCCTCTAGCCTCTTTATGGTTCCGTCGCCCTGCTTCTGAGTGAGTGTGTGGCGCGACACTGTGAGCTGTGAATTTCGCGTGGAATGCTTTTACACCTGTTCGCAGTTTTTAGCGTGAACTGCATGTTCGGAACGATGGCGGCCGGCTGTTGCTGGATTGACTGGTTTGCCTTTTCGGTTCACGGGTACATTTTTCAGGAGACTCCTGGGAGTCGTCGCTGGAGCTACGGAGTTCATGCTTTGTGCGGTGTTTTCGGCGGGTCGCTCTGCGGAAAGAGACCGAGCCATATGGGATAAAACTTGGGTAGATGAAGTCTTTCTGGTGACTGCCGTTTCCATCGACAATGAACTGTATTTCTCGTGGAGGACTTTTGTGTTGGCATTCTGGCGGCGGCATTATGCACTGTGTACATGTGCGGGCTGTTGGCTTGCCGATGCCCTGTCTATTCCATTGTTCACATAGGCAGTGAGGAGCATTTTGTGTGATATTCACTGGCACAGGAACGGAGCATAATGGGGACGACCCGTTGCCGTGAAGTTGGAACCGCAACTAACTAACTAGAGTAAACTAGGCAGCTCAGGGGTTGGGTTGAGGGTGGATGGGGGAATCATGTGCTATGGGGAGATATAAATAACCCCATCCCTGGTCGGAGCCATGGGTTGCAGTTATTATGCCTTCTATTAAGTTTAATATAATAAACTATCGTCGAAGTGCCAGTGAGTTTGCGTCTACAGTTTAAACTTGATTTCTTTTCTTTCATGATTATATAGATAAGTATATAGCTATACAGGAAGCAGAGGGTTGATTAAAAAATCTACATAATATTCCGGTCAAACCGGTCAGATCTCTGTCTCTCCCAGCTAATCTCGCAATGTGTAGATGCTAATCTCGCAATGTGTAGATGCTAATCTCGCAATGTGTAGATGCTAATCTCGCAATGTGTAGATGCTAATCTCGCAATGTGTAGATGCTAATCTCGCAATGTGTAGATGCTAATCTCGCACTATGTAGATGCAAATCGTTCTTTTTTTTTTCTTTTTTTTTTGCGCTCGCTCGCTTTGAACTCAAGCGTAGTCCATACACACTATGTATAGTAGTGATGGACTGAATTTTGCGTGTGGATTAGCTTTTTCTATTAACAATGTCCCTCGCCATCAGGCGAATCCACTCCGACTTCAGAAGCACTTGTAATTTACGTCCCCAAGTCAAGGACGACAGGTCAACATTTTAGTCCTGCTGTCCAGTGTAGGGGTTGAACCGTTTACCTCGGCATCAAGAAGCCGGATGTTTAAGAACACGCGTTCTTATCCATTCGGCCGTGCGGACCTGCAATCGTTCTTCTGAAACACTGGTTGTAATCTCATTGCCTTTTTCCTCTCTTTCTCTCTTACCCCAAATCGCCTTGCGCCAACTTCGAACCCGATATATCGGTATTGTGAGACCGCGTTCACTTTCCCTAAGCCACGCACGCCGACAGTCGTTTTAAGATCTCGTAGTTATGAAATGATAAGGATGCTTGAAGATCTACAAATTGATGGAAAAGACATTAGACTTGTAAAAAACATATATTGGAAACAACAAGCTGCCATAAGAATTGATAATGAAGTAGGTCAATATCAGCTTATTAAGAGATGTGTAATGTCTCCAGATCTTTTTCCCTGTACAGTGAAAATAGTTTCAGAAATATAGAAGATTTGGAAGAAATCAACATTGTGGGACGATGCATCAATAACATTAGATATGCAAATGATAGTCTTGATTGCAGTCAATGAACAGGGCCTACAACATTTAGTAGCTGCGGTTGTTGCACACAGTGAAAAACGAGGGTTAGAACTGAATTGTAAGAACACACAGATTATGGTCGTCACTGGGAAGAATACCACAATGTAATATACAAGTAAATGGGCATATTCTTAAACAAGTGAATCGGTACAATTATATCGGAACAGTCATAACATCTGATGGGAGTTGCCTTGAAGAGATAAGAACAAGAATTGTCATTACGAAGGTAGCCTTTTGCAAGATGAAAAACATACTGACCAATAAAACGATATCAATTGAAACGAGAAAGTGTGTTGAAGTGCTACATAGAACCTGTACTTTTCAATGGATGTGACAATAGACTATCTGGAACACATCTGATGGCTTTGGAGATGTGATTTATGAGGAAAGTGCAAAAAATACCATGGACAAACAAACAGAAAAAAACCAATGAACACGTCCTTCAAGAAACAAAAGAAGATCGTAAACTGATTAGAGACATTAGACGTAGACAGTCACAATTTGTTGGACATATTATGAGAAGAAATGAATTGGAGATTGGTGACAACATGCAAGATCGAAGGGAAGAGACCAAGGGGAAGACCGAGAAGTAAATACATGGGTGGCTTGGCCACGTAGCATGTTCGAGACAGAAACACGGAGCTGATCCACGACTCTGGTGGTCGAGTGATATGGCAGAACATGACCGCTACCCTTATTGGCATGGCACATGATGGATGGATGAAAATTGCCTCCCTCCCCAACCCACCCCTAAACCACAATCAAATAAAAAGTTTCTAAAAGGCAAGAGGGTCGACTTCATTGCACCATGTTTTATCCCATAATGTTCGGTCTCGTCCCATAATGCTCAGTCTCTTTCCGCAGGGCGGCTTTTCGAAAGCGTCACACAATGCACGAACGCCGTACCTTCAGCGACGACCGCCAGGAGTTTCCAAGAAAATTGCACTCGTGAACCAAATGACCAGAGTCCGGAATCGAACCAGCAACCTTCAAAGCCCGAGGCTGACTGAGTCACGCCTTCACCACCGAGATCCTAAAACCACAGTAAATTCCAAGTTAATCCCAGGACTTGTCACACGGCAGACAGCGCCTCAGCCTGGATCAACCTCGTGACACCATAAACACCACAATCAAGCTTGTTCCCTTGACCGCGCCTCTACCCAGCACTCACTGCGCCTACCCTCCCAATTTAATCTTGGCCCGTTAAGACACTCCAGACTGAAGATTGTGACGAGCTCACTGACACGTTTTCCTTTTGTGACTCTCACCTTTTTTTTTTTTTTTTCCTCGTTACCGCATCTCCTCACTGCAACTAAACACCAGAAACTCCAGTGCGACAAATACGCTATCTGTGCTTGTGACGTGAGCTGTTTTCCACAACAGTGTTGTCGCCGCATATTTTTTAATTATTTCTAACTGCTGTGTTTACAGCGACCGTTTGTTTGTGGCTAAGCATTCTGTGAAATATGTTTAATCATGCCTTACTACTATGTATAGCGGTGTTTTATTCTTGGAACGCAGATTCCGCGACATATGTTTAAACTTTAACCATTTGTTACTGCTGTGCTTACAGCGGCAGTTTGTTTTGGGCAAAGCATTCTGTGAAATATGTTTAATGATATGTTGCTACTGTATGCACAGCGACGTTTTATTCTTGGATACACATATTACGTGAAATATGTTTAATCATTTCTTACTGCTGTGTTTATAGCGGCCGTTTGTTTTTGGCAAAGCATTCTGTGAAATATGTTTAAAATTTCTTACTGATGTATGTATAGATGTGCTTTGTTCTTGGCAATACCGATTCTTTGAAATATGTTTAATCATTGTATGCATAGCAGTGCTTATTCTTTGATACACAGATTCCTTGAACAATGTTTCATTGTGTCATCCGACTGTATGCATAAGGGTATTTTATTCTTGGCAACACAGATTCTGTTAAATGTGTTTAACAATTTCTTACTGATGTCTGCACAGCGGTGTTTTATTCTAGGCAACACAGATTCTATGAAACATGTATAATCATATCACTCGACTGCATGTATAGCGGTATTTTATTCCTGGCAACACTGATTCTGTGAAATGTGTTTAATCATTTCCTATTGCCTTGTGCCTAGCGGTAGTGAACGTGTTTCACAACTCCCAAACATAATAACTCGAGGGTTCGAGATCAGTCAGCTGCGGACGATTTGGAACAAGTCCATCTTGAGTTGATTTAGATGGCATGAGCATAGGTCGTTCAGAAAGAAATGGTATACTCCATCCATCCATCATGTGCCATGCCGATAAACGTGGGGGAGGGGGAGTTATGTTCTGCCATCTTACTCGATCACCAGAGTCGTGGATCAGCTCCGTGTTCCTGCCTCCACCATCCCACATGGCCAAGCCGTCCAGGTATTTACTTCTCGGTCTTCCCCTTGGTCTCTTCCCTTTGATCTTGCCAGTCCTCACCAAGTTCTCCAATTAATTTCTTCTCATAACATGCCCAAAATTTTTTGACTGTCTACGTCTAATGACTCTAATCAGTTTACGATCTTCATTTGTTTGTTTTTTGAAGGACGTGTTCATTGGTTTTTCTGTCTGACCATGGTATTCTTTGCATTTTCCTCAGAAACCACATTTTCACAGCCATCAGATGTTTTTCAGCTTGTCTGCTCATTGTCTACACTTCAAATCCATACAAAAATATAGGTTATATGTAGCACTATAACACTCTTTTTCTCGTTTCAGTTGATATCTTTTTATTGGTCAGTATGTTTTTCATCTTGCAAAAGGCTACCTTCGCAATAGCAATTCTTGTTCTAATCTCTTCAAGGCATCTCCTATACTACTAACGTAACAGTTGACAAATAAATCACAAAAAGCCAAATTATAAGGTTGATTGCGACGTCCTGTAAATGATATGCAACTAATTTTTAAATAAGTTCCCTTGTCTATAAGACTGTGATCATCACTTCATACATTTAAATATTGCATGTCTTTTTCAAGGTTGAGTTTCAAGGCAACTTTACGTTTAGCAGTTTGCCATTCACACTACTGAACTTAAAACCTGCGAAGAAATCACAAACAACCTAAATAATGCTGGAGTTGACTGAGATGCTCTGTAACAGGACATGCAGCGAAGTTTGCCATTGCTTTCTGAACGGCCGGCGTTTATACCATCAAGCTTTCTAAACGAGAAGTGAATATTGCAATGTATCTGACCGGTTGTAGAACATACACCCCGCAGTGGCCGCATTAAACCCTGCAGATCTCTGCCCAATATTTTAATCCCTTATGGTACTATATAGGAAGTAAATGAGTTTATTTTTAATGAAAATGTAAATGGTTAGTTCGATAATGTTTACGAATGCCTGGTCTGAGTCAAGAATCGACATCACAGCACCCGGGACATTCTTAAACGTGCTCCGTCCTCATCTGCAACAGCCAGCGAAGAGACCCAATACTAATGGTACCAGTAGCAGTCTGAGTATATGTCCGTTTGGCCTTTCCTCGGAGTTGGGAATGCCTGGGGTTCGAGGCCGCTTGCTGTAGATCATTTGGCACTCAGTGTAGAAGCTGGCCATATTCGTGTCATTTTCGTTAGATTTTCGCTCTGTGGCGAAGTGGTCACGGACGCAGTTCGTAATTCCGCACACCGCGTTCGAAACACAGCTGCGGGCGATTTGGTAGTAGACCATCTTGCGTTAGTTTTTATAAAAAATGGTATGTGTGCCGGTTGTTCAGAAAGCAATGGCAAACTACTGAACTTAAACTTGCCAAGAAATTACAATCAGCTTAAAATTCTGGGGGTTTACTGCGACGTCCTGTAAAGGACATGCAACTATTTTTTTTCCCCCGTTAGATACATATATTCCACTTTACCAGGGTTGGGAATCCGGCTCTTCTGTTTGGTCGGCGTGTGCTGTTTAGCGGTAGTTGGTGCAGTCTCTCAGTCCCGACATACCATTAAGTCAGCCACAGGCGAGTTGGGAGCAGATCGCTTGACGTTGATTTTCACAATGGTGTGAGCATCGGTAGTTCAGAAAACAATGATCAAATTACTGAACTTAAAATTCAGTGTGGAGAGGGAGAGAGAGACAGAGAGCGAGCGAGAGAGAGAGAGAGAGAGAGAGAGAGAGAGAGAGAGAGAGAGAGAGAGACAGACAGACAGACAGACAGAGAGAGAGAGACAGAGAGAGAAAGAGAACTCATATAACATTTGTAAAGTGCGACATTCCCTTATATAGACGAGTACGCCCGCAGAGACGTGCAATATATTTTATTTTTGCATTTTGTCAAGTGTTGCATGCACACAGACAGTGAGATATACATGCTGAGAGGGAAACAGATGCCATATATTTCTATCTTGTCATTTCTTAAGGGCAGAGAGAGCGAGAGAGAGAGAGAGGGGGGGGGGGGAGATAAAGATAATTTTATTTCTTCTGTTCGCTATTTGTAAGTTGTTACATGCAAAGAAATGTCAGACGTATATTTAAAAATAATAATCATAATTTATCCCTAAATAATTTTCTTCTATGGGTCTGTGATATCACAGGGCCATAACTTTTTTTTTCTTACTGTTGCATATCCCTTACGGGACGTTGCAGTCAACACCAGCATTTTTTATCTGCTGTTGATGTACTAGGCAATTTTTACGTTCAGTAGTTTGCTATTGTTTTCTGAACGACCGGCCCACATATCCCGGTAAGTTACCAGCGCGGCGCGATCCGCTGCCGAATCTCGCGCAGCTGTTTCCCCCACGTGCATATAAAGGATTAAGAACAACGTCGTTAGCTCCTTGGCCATGGAGATCGGTGACATAACCGGCCATAACATTGCTTAGGTCTAAATGCACGGAGGAATAGTTATCCGATCTTTCTCATGCTTAGTAGGCGACGACGCCACGCATCGAACATTCATCCGACCATACACATGATATTATTAGTGCAGTACCCTAAAAACTGCGCTAACGCATAATGTTAGACATACGTGCACTAAATTCCTGCCGTGTATGAATAAATTTCCTTAAAGGGCGAGAGAGAGAGAGAGAGAGAGAGAGAGAGAGGGGGGGGGGGGGGAGCGCTGCGCTACAATTCCGCCTGTCGTGTGACATCTTCTACGACCCTCTTTGCAGGCGAGTATATCTCACTCAACTATGCAGCTTATACGTTAGAATGTATTTATGTCACGCTTACCTCCTCTAAACAGATTGATTCCACCCAGGACAGCGAACTCCATCTACTCATGTTTTTAAAAAAAAAAAAAAATTTTGCCAGCGCTACAATCTCCCGATTCACTGTTGTGATTTATAGCAACTTTGGAATGTCTTAAGATCACAACTTGCACGCGGGACCAGTTGTTTGTCGCCATTATCAGACCTCTGCCCAAAAGATCATAGGGACATCATAAGAAACCAATGTATAAAAAATTGCCAGCCCCCTGCTGGAATTCGAACCCGTTAGCTTGTGAGTGTGAGATGGACACCGTGACCTCTTAGCCACCCCTTGCGTGTATGTAATTCCAGCCTGCCGTCTCTGGTTACATCAGGCGATTGAAGCTGGCGGTGGGAGGCCCGGCAGAAGCCAATGTTTTTATTAGATGACAACGGTTTCCTGTCCTGCCTGCACGTCACACCTACTCCATCAACGATGTAACACAGACTATGTCACACGTTAGTTAAGTTCGGTTCGAAAGTGGAGTAGGAGAAAGACACACGGTGTGTGTCAGGAAGATAAATGGCCGAAACATTCCGGGAAGGGGTACCGCGTCTGACGATCAGAAACCTAATGTCGTGTTTGCTCCGCGGCGGAGTTTTTACCACTGAGTTAAGGTATCTTGTACACACTTTAAGGCGCATTGGACGTATAGTGGTAGGCCCATAATTATATTGACCAATCGGAGCTCGTTGAGTGATGTGGTCAGTATCACACCAGCCCCTTTATTTCCCAAGACTTGTCCTGGTAACCATTTATCTGGGTCGACCTGGGAGCCCAGGTCACTCGTGAACATCCGAATCCGCCCCGAAGCGGACCATGACCACCGGGGCGGCAGGCGAACGTCTAGACACCACACTACTGCGGCTATCCTATACCACAAGGTACAATTACATTAGCGGCTTGTGCTGTCTCTGGTTTGGTTACAAATGACATACGTTACTGCATGATGTGCTCACAGAAAACATGCTTTACTGCATGAGGTAGTTACAGAAGAATTGCATTACTGCGTGAGATAGTTATACAAGACGTGCATTACTACATAATATAGTTACAGAAAACATGCATTACTACATAATATAGTTAAGAAGAAGTGCATTACTGCGTGAGGTAGTTACAGAAGACATGCATTACTGCATGGAGTAGTTACAGAAAACATGCATTACTACACGAGGTAGTTACAGAAAACATGCATTACTACATGAGGTAGTTACAACAGACATGCATTACTGCATCTAGTAGTTACATAAGACATGCAATACTACATAAAGTTGAGGAAAGAAGTTGAGGTTATAGTACTCACTCGTCAATATAAAAATAGAAAGCTACAGTGACCAGTCAGGGATTCAAACTTATCGCCTCCATATGAGGACAGCGCTTCACTGAAGGAACAAGTGGAGTCTGATGCACGGACATTATCATATTTTAATGTATAGAACAAGTAACAGACGATGGCGTCACATCAGATGATGCATTTCGTAAACGTAATACCCAGCAATATCACTTGAGATGACCCCTTTAGGACGCTAAGACAGTTTGTAAACAGATTCGCGAGAGTTGTATGACGTTCAAAGAAGTATTTATACCTCTGCGAGCTTAACGTTTCATTGTTTAATAATATAATTGTTATTTATATAGAGTTGGTTGTCTAATAATAGAATTGTTATTTATATAACAGCCTTTGTCTGAATGTTGGCGATTTTCATAACAGGATAGCTTATTTGTGGAGTGAAATGAAAGAATCCTGACAATAGATAACCATGTGTGTTCTGACAGTTAGTGTTCTTTTTTCGTAGTTTCTTTCATCATCATCCAGTGCCTTACCGGCAGGCGTGGACGATCATGCCTCTCCAAAAATTACTATCACCGACGTTGTGGATCAATTCGTGTGTTGACTCCCTTCCGTCCCATGACATAAGACTGTCAATAATCTTCTCGCGCTATCATCCTCTATCTCTCTTTCCGCAAATCTTTCCGGTTGTCACAACATGTTCCCTTTTTTGTCTTCTCATAACATGGCCAAAAAACGATGGCTGCCTCTTTCTGATATTTGTGATAAGTTGCCTTTGCGGCCTAGCCTCCCTTAAAAAGTCCCGATTGTTCTTTTTGGCTGTGCAGTCAATTTTCAGCATTCTTATATACGAGAAACCACATCTCCAAGGTTGCCAGGGGTTCTTTCTCCCGTTTACTAATTGTCTAGGACTCGCAACCGTATGTTAAAACTGGTTCTATGTAACATACAAGAACTCTTTACTGACACAAATTTGACAGTTATTTTAACATCTGTGGTCTGAATATTGGGCAAATTTTTTAACTGGATATGTTATTTATCGATTGACGTGAAAGTGCATTGATCGTTTTTTTTATATAACAATTGTCCCTAAGCAGTCTGCTGTTATGGGTCTATTTTTATATGATTTCGCCATAACATTTTGTAGCCGAGAGCAAGGCGGAATAGGTGGCCACTATTTCCCTCGTTTTGGCAATCGACGCGCCAAGGCATCGAACCTGCGACATTACCATCCCAATCGACTTCTCTAGCGCGCCCGTCCTCGAATGTTTATTTAACTTGAAATATCCACCGTGCACGTGTTTGGTGGACCAAATTAGAATCACCGACAGTGGACTAATTTGTGTTTGTAATTATAGCGTCGTTGAATTATGCCACGATTTGATGACGAGCGCATCTTATCTGTGTATAGAGTCGGGATGCGTGGGTGTTGATAGCACGTAATTGGTAATTCCCTATCACTCAGTACTAGTTTTATGCTGGTTAATGAGTTGTCTAGTAGTTATATACACATCACTGTTTCCAATATGCGTGCGACAGTTTGATAAGGTGGTTGTCGATTTCATTATTATCATGGCATCAATGCCGGTGTTTATCTTGAATCTATTGATATATTTCTCTACATCGGCAATTGTATGTTTTCATACTTTTTGTGTGTGTGAAATGTGTTGATTCTGCTCGATGCCCATGTCTAAGCAGGCTGCATTGTTATTGTTTATCCATTATATTGCACATATTTAAACCATTAGTTTGTATCCCTTTTCGGTATATCCTTCACACATCTTATAATAAACTGTCCTTTATTTCTGTAATTCTTGAATAATTAGATGATATATATGTCGTTTCTTAATTGAATTGAATTTTTAAAATATGTTTCCGTGAGTCATGTGTTACGTCTGTGTGTATCTGTTCGTTTTGTTTTTAATATGCTATTCCTGTAGAACAGTTCATTGTGTAAGCAGTGACCAATATAAAGCTGATACGACTGGATGTTGGGTTGGTTGGTTGTTTGCTTGGTTGGTTGCTTAGCTGGTTGGTTAATTCTCTGAAACACTGAATTTTGTTTCTTGCATCCAATGTAGTTGTATTCATATGGTTTGAGCCCTGAAAGTGCTTGCGTCTGTCAGTGTTGCTGAGATTGAAACTTTTCTCCCAAACCTTCCAAGGGAGAAATCTTGGAGACTATATGTTAACATAACAATTGCTAGTTAAAGACACACTAGCAGATGAAACAACATACTGATGGATGCTTAACCTGAAGTACTATAATGCTATGATAGAATCGCGGTGACAGAATCAAGCTGAAAGATAAAAACAGACACATACCATGGAATCAAGAGATAAGGAAAAAACCTCTGTGCTGAATTTGACACAAATAGCGGTGACAAGGGCGTCTGTCAGGCCTTCTGCGAGGAAAGCACTCAGCTACAAAGGACCACGACGAGGATTAAAACGGGCTATGAAGCAGGTCAGTCGTAAACAAGGCTACGAAAGTAAATTGACCGAGGTCGAAATCTCCTTTTCTTCGGAAGTTCAACGGGCGGATGAAATTGACAACAGAAAAGGAACACACAAAAGCCAAAAACCACACATTGACGAAATTAAAGACAAGAGAAGTATTTTGGGAAAAACGTGGCAGGACTTCAAGAAATAGCGATGGACAAGAGATTTGAATGCGTTGGTTGAGGCACTTTGCCCATTTTGGAGTAAAATTTGAGGGTTTGGATGCGTTGATTGAGGAACTTTGCCCATTTTGGGGTGAAATGTGAGGGTTTTGGATGCGTTGGTTGAGGAACTTTTGCCACTTGTGGACAAAATGTATACAGAGAAAAAACAAAGAGGGGATAGTAAACAATTCCCCGGGAAGGTTAACCCGGTCAACAAATGCCCGCAGAAGTCGGATGTGTCGGCCTAACGGCGCAAGAACGCAGCTCTGCTGTAAACAGGCACAACGCAATCACGTCCGAAAAAGAAAAAAAAAAACTCAGGATGAACGCAGCAGAAGAAGAAGAAGTAAACAATTCTGGCCTACGATTTCTTAATTGACATCCCAGTTATAAACCAACATGGTAGAACAGGATATGAAAGTAACATAAAACGCAACAGATCCAACATTTAATACGTTCTAAACCTAATATTGCTTACATTGTGTTCTAATCTATATCTTTTATTTGTATAATTGCTATTCAAAACAATGTTTTCCCGTAGTGAATTTGAATAACGAAGACACAAACAATAGATTTGCACGATTTATTGCCTGGTATATTTCGCTGCATCTCGTCAGGTACATACTGCAGAATTCACACAACATAAAGTAAATCTATATCTATAAAACAAAGTGTATGTATGTAAATATATATGTATGTATGTAAATATGTATGTCCTTTATTTGTTCGCGAACGGCCCATCCGATTGAGATTAAATTTTCTACACGCCTTCCTTTCATTCCAGAGCTGTCAACTGTCGTATTTTTTTTTCTTCTTCCTCCTCCTCCCTCCTCCCTCTCCCAAAATACGTACGTAAATATATGATGATGATGATGAAAGAATCCCCGAACCAAAACGCCAGGGAAAGCGAAGAAAATGACGTGACTACACAGAATCGTCACACGGCAATCATCATCATCATCAAGTGCCGTGCCGGCTGGCGTAGGCGTTCATGGCTCTCCGTAGATCTCGGTCTTTGGTTTTCTGGATCAACTCTGCTGCTGATATTCCTCCTTGCCACGGCAATATAAATAACAATTAATCTCTTTATGTGTAAGGAAGTTATCTACAGTCATGTAGAAGGGAAGAACAATCAATGAAGGACCGAAATCACAGAACCTAGACGAGTATGAATTCGGAATGGCAAACTCCTCCTCCTCTCTTCTCCTCCTCCCTCTAACCCTCCTCCCTCCACCCTCCTCCTCCCTCTACCTCCTCCCCCCTCCTCCTCCCTCCTCCCTCTCCCTCCTCTTTCTCTCCCTTCCTCCTCCATCCTCCTCCCTCCTACTCCTTCCTCCTTCTCCCTCCGCCTCCTCCCTCCTTCTCCTCACCTCCTCTTCCCTCTCTCTTCCTCCTTCCTCCTCCTGCCTCCTTCTCCCTCATCCTCCTCCCTCATCCTCCCCCCTCCTCCTCCTTCTCACTCCTTCTCCCTCTTCCTCCTCCATCCTACTCCCTCCTCCTCCTTTCTCCTCCTCTCTCCTCCTCCTCCCTACTAACCTCCTCATCCTCCCTGCTACCTCCTCCCTCCTACACCTCCTCCTCCTCCCTTCTCCTCCTCTTCCTCCTCCCTTTCTTCCTCCTCCTCCCTCTACCTCCTAATCCTCCCTCTACCATCCTTCCTCCACCCTCCACCTCCTCCTCTTCCACCTCCCTTTCCTTCCTCCCTCCTCATTCTCCTTCCTCTCCCTCCTCCTCCTCCCTCCTCCTCCTCTTCCTCCTCCCTTTCCTTCCTCCTCCTCCTCCCTCCTCTACCTCCTCCTCCCTCTAACACCTTCCTCCTCCCTCCTGCTCTCCCCTCCTCCTCCTCCTTCCCCTCCTCCTCCTCCTTCTTCTCCTCCTCTCCCTTCTCCTCCCCCTACCCTCTTCCTCTTCCCCTCCTCCCTCTCCCTCCTCCATCCTCATCCTCCCTCTTCCTACTCCTCTCCCCCTCCTCCTCCTCCCTCTTCCTCCCTCCTCCTCCCTCTTCCTCCTCCTCTCCTCCTCTCCCTCTACCTCCTCCCTCCTCCTCTCCCTCCTCCTCCTACCCTCTTCCTCTTCCCCTCCCCCTCTCCCTCCTCTTCCTCTCCATCCTCCTCCTCTCTCTTCTCTTCCTCCTCCTCTACTCCTCCTCACCTCCTCTTCCTCTCTCCTCTCCTCACTCCTACCTCCTCCTCCTCCTCCTCTCTCCTCCTCCCTCCTCCTCCTCTCTACCTCCTCCTCCTCTTCCCTCCTCCACATCCCTCCTCCTCCTTTTTCCTCCTCCTCCTCCTCATCATTCCTCCTCCTCCTCCTCTCTCTCCTTCTCATTCTACCTCTTCTCTCCTCTTCCTCCTCCTCTCCCTCCTCCTCCTCCCTCTCCTCCCTCCTCTCCCTCCTCCTCCTCCTCCCCCTCCTCCTGCGTTCTCCTCCTTCTCCCTCCTCCTCCTCTCTCCCTCCTTCTCCCTCTTCCTCCTACTTCCCTCTCTCCCTTCCTC
>OY992880.1:27415448-27548708 GCA_963921405.1 Cepaea hortensis | reverse complement strand
AACAACCCGGAGCCAGAACAATAATAATCCCAACGATACCTACGACCTCACTCCTCCACCCATCCCTCGTTCTCCTCCTTCCTCATCCTCCTACCTCCTCCTCCCTCCTTCTCCCTCTCTCCTCCTCTCCCTCCCTCCTCCTCCTTCTCCCTCCTCCTAATTCCTCCTCCTCCCTCCTCCTCCTCCCTCCTTCCTCCCCTCTCTCTCTCTTATCCTCTTTCCCCTCCTCCTCCTAATCCCTCCTATTCCTCCCTACTCCTCCTCTCCTCCTCCCTCCCTCCTTCTCTCTCCGCCTATCTCTTCCTCCCTCCTCCTCCCTCTTCATCCTCCTCCTACCTCCTCCCTCCTCTCTCCTCCTCCCTCCTCCCTTTTCCTCCCTCCTCCTCCCTCCCTCTACCCTCTCCTTCTCCTCCCTCCTTCCTCCACATCCCTCCTCCTACCTCTTCCTCCTCCTCCCTCCTCAATATTCCTCCTCTCCCTCCTCCTCATCCCCTCCTTCTCCCTCCTCCTTCTACCTCTTCCTCCCTCCTCCTTCTCCCTCCTCCTTCTCCCTCCAACTCCTCCTCCTTCTCTCTCCTCCTCCTTCCTCCTCCTCCTCCCTCTCCCTCCTCCCCATCCTCCTCCTGCGTTTTCCTCCTCCCTCCTCCTTCTCCCTATTCCTCCTCCCTCTTCCTCCTCCTCCCTTCTCCCTCCCCTCCTCCTCTCTCTCCTCCTCCTTCCTCCTCCTTCCTCCTCCTTCCTCCCTCCTCCCTCCTCCTCCCTCCTCCTCCTTCGCCTCTATCCCCCCTCCTCCTAATCTCTCCTCCTCCCTCCTCCTCCCTCCTATTCCTCCCTACTCCTCCTCCTCCCTCCTCCTCCTCTCTTCCGCCTATCTCTTCCTCCCTCCTCCTCCTCCCTCCTCCACCCTCTTCCTCCTCCCTCTCCTACTCCTCCTTTTTCTTCTTCTTCTTCTGCTGCTGCTGCCGCCGCTCCATTTACCCAAGTTAATTGTTGGGGGAATATGTAAAGATCTTTCAAGTGCTCTTTCTAATGCTTTTTGTAAGTTGGTCTTCGTTTATCTAAGGTTATTCTAACCGCAACCAATAAATGATTAGACTGACAGACAGACAGACAGACAGACAGACAGACAGACAGACAGACAGACAGACAGACAGACAGATAGTCGGGAACGGGAACTTATATGAATTAAATGAGATGCTCCCCATCAGGAGCTGGGCGAAGCCGGGCCGGGACAGACAGTCAGACAGACAGACAGACAGATAGACAGACAGACAGACAGATAGACAGACAGACAGACAGATAGATAGTCGGGAACGGGAGCTTATATGACTACTTATATGAATTAAATGAGATGCTCCACATCAGGAGCTAGGCGATGCCGGGCAGGGTCAGACAGACAGACAGACAGACAGTCGGGAACGGGAGCTTATATGACTACTTATATGAATTAAATGAGATACTCCCCACTAGGGACTGGGCGAAGCCGGGCCGGGTCTGCTAGTTTACTAGATAAATCCTTCAAGCTGAAATATGCACATATTCGCACAGTAATGTCAATTGTCAACCACGGTAATTTAAAGCCGACTAACATGTCGTTCAGTTTGCACAAATCTGGCTTGCGTTGATTGACCATTATTGCTTCTGCAAACTTTAACAAGCGAGTATTTGTGTTAAACAACACGCGAAAGGCAATGTCTCTGACAATCACATGGCCGCTTTCGAGAATGTGCCTAGCAATTGAAAACGCGGGAATCTTCCGGTGTGTCGGTCCCTCTAGACTCGCATCGCCTGTCTGTCGTATCTTGTCGACCCATTGAGGTATGTGTTATGACTCTCTTTTGTTCAGCTACCGCTCTCTTCTGCCGATGTAGGAAGCCTGGCACCTACATGTGATTTGGTAAATACAATTGTTTTTGGCTTACAGAGAAACCGGCTCTTTTACTGCTGGTGTGGGAATCGTTGTGGTTCTATACCTAATGACTGGAGTTGCAGCACAGAATGTTCGGCCTACTGCTGAAGTGAGCCGGTCTTGTAGATGTTGCATTGCGTCATCCCCTCGAAAGGTTAGCTGGATGAATACCTGGAGTTTAGGGACTAGTTTCGTCTGGTTTTGGTTTGGGCTGTTGGGTATATCGTCGGTAGAAGACCAAGTTGCTAATGTCTAAGGATCTCTTTTCTTCTAAATGTGCCATGAATATGTCCGCTAGAATAGTAGTGAGAGACTCCCCATGGCCACTCCGTGAATTTGGCGGTATGACTTTGTTAGAAAATTGAATTGTATGTTGGCGATACATAGTAGTAGTACCCTCTCCAGAATAGATGTTGGTATGCCTAGTTTTAGTTCTTTGTCTTTAATCGTTCACTTATTATTTTCACTGTCTCATCTAATGGAACGTTGGTGAATAGGGAGGCTATATCCATGGATGCCACGTGTTTATTATTTATGTCCATAGTATCCAATAATTCCACCATTTCGAATGTATCTCTGATTATTTTTGGATCGAAGGACTGTCGTACTGGCTTTAAGGTGTCAGCTAGCCATCTCGCTATTCGGTGTTGTGCAGAGTTAACCATGGACAGGATCGGTCGTAGTGGGATGCCGGACTTGTGAAGTTTGAGTAGACCGTACATCTGAGGAGTTTGGGAGCCACGTGGTGTGAGCGTTTTTGCAGTGGCCTCACTGATGAGTCCCGCATTCACAAGTGACTGGATCTCTTTCCTCATTATTGCATGCAGGTCCTCCGACTTGTTTACTTTTTGATCTACCCTGAATTTAGATTCATCTGATATTTCTTCCATTTTTCTCTGGTAGTCTATGTCCATCAGTATTTACCACTCCCTTTGTCAGATTTCAGTATTACGAGGGTTTTGTTATATATATATATATATATATATATATATATATATATATATATATATATATATATATATATATATATATATATATTATATGCCCTAAAAATTTATCAGGCAATAAATCGTGCAATATATTGTTTGTGTCTTCGTTATTGACATAATTGGTCATCGGTCATCTTTGTAGTTGTCATTTTTTATATTATATAACATTGAATTCCTATTATTTGTATTCAGTTTCGTATGTGTAATTTGGCACGCCAATAAGAACATGTGTAAAATAACCTCCACACTGGAATATGTGTAATTTGCCAGACAAACACCGCTGCCTCATGCTTATAACATAATATATTATTTCCTACCCACCTCTCTGTACCTGTTAAACTCAGTAGTGTAGGGTGGTAATGTGAATGCACTGAATTGATCTTGCTGCTGTGGAAATCTAGCCGTTACAACTATTGTTTTCTCGCCAGCACGGAATCGCAGGGGCAATATTACAACTGACTAACCCTAACATTATATGATCTTGTGAGTTCTGTCTTGTTTCTCCTCATCACCCCCCCCCCCCCACACACACACACACCACACCACACCCCACCCCCAGATTAGCGTTCACGGCTTCTACCCTCCTGTCGCATGACAGTTTTCATTTGTGTCGGTAATTAAAATTGATTTTTTATTTGAGCACACAGACACAGACGTTAGCGTCTGCCAGGAGTATCGTCCTTAACCTTCAAGGAATCCTTGCTAGTTCCGTGTGAAGTTTATTCTCCTTTAGTCTGAGCTGACCGAGGTTAGGCTGTCTTTGCTAGGCTCAAGTTTAATGATGCTCTCATCTCTACAGATACCATGTTTCTCTGCTGTCGTAGAAACTGGAGGAAGCGGCAACAATTCCAATTCAACATAGCTGGTGATTACATATAGCTTTCATCAGTACAACCCATATCAACTCTAAGGTCGATGCTGTAAATACTTTAAAATATGGATCCTTTTATTTTATATAGGTTATTTCTTTTTTTTAGAAATGACTAACTAACCAGTAGGTGCAATTGTTTTACAGTGAGATATAGCTTTACATATCATCTCAACATGGCGACTATTTAGTATTGTCTTTTGTTCTTCATTGATACGAATGTTGGACAATGTTGCGAATCATGGACACTAAGTAAACAGCAAGAAAATCCCCAACAGCTGTGGCTTTAAAGAAGAATGCTGAAAATTGCTCGGACAGCCAAAATGAGCCATCTAAACGTTCTGAGTAAGGCTAAAACACAGAGACAACTTAACACAAATATCGGAGACAGGCAGTCATCATTTTTGGCCACATTATGAGAAGGGCAAAAACTAGAGCATATTGTGACAACTGATTTGTGGAAACAGAGATAGAGGAAGACAACGAAACAAAATACCTGACGGTCGTGTGGCATGGCATGTAGGGAAGTCAGCACACGAATAGACACACTCTTTTGGAGATCGCAAGACGTCGAGAAGCATGCTCGCCAACGCCACTCGACAGGACACTTGATTATGTTGGACAGCCTGTAGTGAAATAGTGAAGAAACTGAAGGCGGTGGAGACGCGGATTTTGAGAATATTGTGGACAGAGAAGAAAACCAACATTCTGCTGTTGATGACTGCAAGTGTTGCTGAATCATTTATCAAAATCCCAAGCTAGCCACTACGTTATAGCGACTTGCTGCCTAAAAATTGGCACATTGAAATGGTAACTTGACGAAGCCTACACACCGCACATCTCCTACGTCATCGATTGGGCGGCACATTTTGGAAACCAGTCACGTGATTGATAGGGGCAACGCCTTTCGTGCGATGTTTAACACACACAATGTTCACTTGTTTAAGCTTGCAGAGATAATCGCCATTTATTTACACAAATCAGCTTTATGCAAACAATATGTCATGACAATCGGCTTAAAATTAACGTTGTAGACAATTCAAATTACTGTATGAATATGTGTGTTGTATGTTTCAGCTTGAGGGATTTCTCTTATTGCTTTTGTTTATGTTTTGTTAGTTCTGCAGTATGTACCTGACGATATGCAGAGAAATATGCCAGGCAATAAATCATACAATCTATTGTTTGTGTCTTCGGTTTTCAAATTCAGTACGGGAAAACATTGTTTTGAACATTTAAATAAATTATTTTGTCATATAAGTCTCTTCAATCGTTTACTCTCCACCAATTTCCACAGTGGAAATTCCCATCTTGTTATTCCGTTACTTTCTATATGTATCCACTTTCTATATGTATCCGTTATCATTGGAAACAATTCACGGACATATCGGCACTGATACAATAAAACAAGTATAAATCAGCGACCACGCTAGACAACAGGCAAGTTATAGCTCTGGGACACCGAGATTTGAACCTATTATATTAAAACGACATTTCGTTGAAGCAGCATGTTTATTTATATACAGTGCCGTCTTGACGCCTTCATCTGAATAACCCGTATTATGTTCCGACATACCAGATATATTAACCAGAGTTTCATATACCATTACCCAGAGTTTGTGAAGCCGCCAGCACTTCATGCCCCTACGGCAGTATATTCTGGGGATTAGCTTTACCTTTACATGGGATTACAGGGTTGATGGTGTCCCATTACAAAACGGAAGTCTTTTTTTCTGTTCAGTCATTGGAAGGAAAGCAGCAAGTACTCATATAAGGCGTACGAAAGAAGCAAATATAAATGTATCATTCGTCGCTTTGGTTTTCGCATGTGTGCCTCGTTGCATGCTGTATTAATTTAATTCATTATATCCCACAGATTAATAGTCCCTGCGATTTTATCCGTTTCAATTGACGTGAGAAAAAGAGTTCTTAAGAGCTATATTGATACATTTCTGATTTGTGGAAGAGAATCATGGCCATTTATCAGACATGTGATGAATTATGTGAAAGCTGAGGAGATGTTGTTTTATTGAAGAATGATGACAGCACCATCGACAGATCGAAAGAGCAATGACGATATCTTGAAATAAGTGAACTCACAAAGAGGACTGGTTATTTTCATCAGAAGAGGACAATTCACATTCTTTGGCCATGTTATTATGGGAAAACTGGAGTATGTCGTCACAACGCTGGTACAGGAACGGAGCAATTATCGAGTGACCCGTCGGCGTCGGAGTTGGAACTCGACTAACAGGACAGTTGGAGGGGAGGAGAAGCAGGAGGACACCAAGACAGATGCGGGACAGTTTGATATTGTGGCATGGAGGAACATCAGTATCAGAAATGATTGGCAGCCCAAGAGACAGAAGGCATTATCACTAACAGCACATGGCGTGAGAGAGTTCAAAACCATTAAGCAGAGGCAGCCACGTTAGGGCTCCCACGTTAGGCATGCGCTTTCTATGATATCGAAGTGTATATAGGTGGTTACAACAACTGATGAACACTCGCGTGCATCAACACATGCCAATGTACGAAAGGGAAAATGCCCTGGCGCTGCTAAATCGATAACGCCAACACAGGTTGCTTTTCCTCCCAATACATCATAAGTAACTAATGCACTTAACTCGCCCGTGTTACCGGGACCTGTAAGGGAAGCTAAGAGTCGCACACCTGTAACCTACAACGCGCGCCTAAGAGGCGGCCAAGGAGGGTTGGCATGAGACAGGCAACCTCAACCCGTAGAAAGCTTTAACTGCAAAATCTAACCAATCATGACCAAGCCCACACAGGCTGGCCGTGAGTCGATTGGAGAACCTACGCTCTATTGATAGCTGAAAGGTGGAAGAATAACATATACTTGGCTGGCGAGTTAACTGATTCAGTGCAGAAGGATTAGTAGTAGTAGGCCTCTTTCAATCTTGTAGGACTGTAGAGTTGTGCTGCTGGGAAGGCGCCTGACAGCACTGCTGGTGACAGTGTAGTCCAATGCGAGAGTGAGAATTTCTGTCACAATTTCCGCATCTGTAAAACGAGGCAGGTCCTGCAAGTGATTGCATTTTACGCTTGTGCCTCCTATCCTCAGTTTGTTGGATCAGATTGCGCTCAATGAGCACCAGTCCGTTTCGTACATCTCTTCTCCGGGAACATCTGTCTGCTGCAACTTTTTCCGGATGATTATATATCGCCAAATGTGACACCCCCACCAACACCACCCTCCCCCTTCCCCCCTATTTGGACAGAAGGACGATATATGGCCATACGAGGGTCATCGTGTTATTTCTTTCGTTTCGTGGTTTCTTCCGCAATTTTAATGCTCAGTGAACGGACATGTACATTAAAATACTTGTTCATTTGATTGTGCCCCATGTTTGGTCCATACTTTTTTATTTGGCACTGAAGCAGTCACAGAGTATTCTAGTGGTGCTTTTATCAATGTATGATGTGTCTGAATGAAATAGCGACCCCCGTCCTAGTTAGCACTTTTTGCAAGCTAAAATGGTGCCATGACCCAACTCGTGTCTCGTGGCAGATTAAAATATAGTCATGCCTAAGTATATGACAGACGTGGATCTTGGGCCACGAGGCGCACGCCGAGAGCCACAGCTTGTCTGTGGGAACAATGACGCATTGTGTTTATAACGTCATTGAAAAGAATGCGGAGGAGATACTGCTGCAGCGTGTGAGATGTTAGCCATTCTTATATCATTTGTCCAGATATAATGTGACGTGACCCGTTCCATTTCTCGTAGCCATTCCTTCCCAGAAGTCTGAGAATTATTCGAGATTGTGTTAAGGACTGAAGACAATGCGTTTTAAAATATGGCTGGTAATGGAGGATTTTTGTATTTAAATGTTATAGGAAAGTTCTTTAAATATCATTGACCAAGAAGAAGAAGAGTATTGACATTCTACAGTATCTGATTATCGGGGAATACTGGCTCATTAATAGCTTCTTGTCTCGGAAACTGGAATACTTTGGTTATATTAAATGTCACATTGGTTTGGGGCGAACAGTGGCGGAAGGCGTGGTTCTGGGGGAAAGAAGCAGGGGTCGACGAGAGCGTAGATACACGGCACATTGAAGATACCTTAGGCCTTGAAATGTTTGAGGCAGTTTAACTAACACGGGATTGAGAATCTTTCCGGCGACCATGGTAAGAGCGATGTTCTGTAAAGCACTTGCTCATGGAGGAGGAAGAGGAGGGTGGTGGTCACGGAGGAGTGTGAGGAGGAGTATGATCATGGAGGAGGAGGGTGATCGTGGAAGAGGAGGAAAAGTATGGGAATGCAGCTGATAGACAAACATGGCGGTAGACGTTTCAATCAAGTGTATCTATTTGAAAGATTGTTCTAGATCAGTGGGATAGATGAACCTTCTGTATACACATTTTTCTACCATTAAATTTATTTGTCTGGGATTCAACCAATCGCTGCATCTTTAGCTCTTACAGTCCTAGACAGTTGTTTTATTCGTGAACTTTCTTCAAGCTGTTATGTCTGAGAAACATCAAATCATAGTTGGTATGTGGTTTCTGAGAAACATGCATGTACTACCATGGACGTACAGAAAAAGTTCTCCAAAAAAAAAAAAAGGAAACCCGTAAATTGATTACGGAAATAAGACGTAGACAGTCCAGTGGCACATCATGCTGAGAAACAAACCTGGAAAAGTAGTGACAACTGGCAAACTTGATGGGGAAAGAGCAAGGAGAATGCAAAGAAATATATACCTGGACTGTTTGGCCATATGAATAATACGGGGCAAGATACAGGCCAGATCCCGGACTGTGGGCATGGTATGAGGTGGCGAGCCACTGAGAGTTAAGAAATGTATCTAGTGCATGCAGTAACCAATGAGCGTTTGGTAGCCACTATGATGTGTGTCCACCTTGTAGAGAGAGGGGGACTTGAGTGTTCCTACTACCCTCAAGAGCTATGTTTATAGGAGCGCAGGTGTGGTAGGTTCTCCCACGTGAGACAGGTCAAGAGATAGGAACCAGACGAAGAGGTAGACTGGGGAAAGTCAAATGCTGGGAAAAGCAAACCTGAAAAAGAAAAAAAAAAGCATGTCGTAATCCGATGTATTGATCCGCAGTCTTAACGAGGCAGTACAATCCAATTCACCAAATAAAAATAAACGTACATTGCCTGGTGTGGACAAAAGCAAGTGAAAAACTAAATCCTTGTTAGAAATATAGCCGTTTTTGGATGATAATCCAGCTTCCTGTCTAACCCAATCTTAGGGACTTACTTTTCTTCTTTCCCGCAGTCAAGAATTCACAGTCAACTTTATGGCGAACTGTCCTTCCTGCAATTCTGTTTAATATATGGCGACTACTGGTAATAGTCGCCATTGATTTTGTTACAAACAGTTCACTGTGATTACTCAGGATCGTCCAAATATCGATTTAGCGTCTGTTCGTGAGAACCTCTGAGGGAGAATTCGGCTCACACACTATATTGGCTGACTGTTTTATTGCATGTCTCTTGTCTTTTAGCCCTGCTGGCTGTGATTTCGCCTGTTTTGCTCGTGTTCTTATAAAGTCATTTGTCTTGACGAATGTTCGCTGATTCTTTAGCATAACGGGCTCTTGTTTTTGGGGATTAAATATTTGTTAACATTGAATGGATTGCAGTAAGATTTCGTAATGCAAGCTGGCTTAACAAATAGCGTAGACTGTGAACTCGAGCGCGCGTGCGTGCGTGCATGTGTGTGTGCGTGCGTGCGCGCACACACATACGAAGTATCTTCGCTGGTTGGCTAACTGCAGAATACACGACTCTGTCCGTTCATTTTAACACTTGTTTTGTCGAAAAATGTCGAAGGCAAGTAAGCAAGAGGAAAGCAATGAAACACGCTGGAGGATAACATCAAGAGATGACAGAACGGCAGTGTGTCGGGGTGTACCGCCGTAGCGAGAGACGGATAGTGTTGGAGTTACATTGCGACCATGCTGTATTGTGAGGACACGTGTTTCATTGAGTTATCGACTAATTTGTTTTGTATTCCGTGTGTTGTTGACCAATGGAGATGCTATCTTCGTAATGTTCCTGCCGAAACTTAACTTAAGTTTGTTTTGTTAAATGTTGAAACTATGAATCAGATTCTGCAACGGATTAGACCATGTAAACTTCCATCTGTTACATTACAGGATGAAATCTATGGAGATGTTAACTTAATGCGACTGTTGCCGCTATCAGGTTAACGTATGATAACTTCATGCGGCTGTTGCCGTGCTCAGGTTAACGTATGAAGGTATAAGATGAGGAGGATGAGAAACGAGGAAAAAATAAGAATAAGAAGATACGCGAGGAAAAGAATAAGAAGAGAAGCGAGAAGGAAGAATAAGTAGAGACGTGACAAGAAGATAACCAAGAACATGAAGGAGAGAAGAAAGAACAGGAGGAGTAGATCAAGAAGAAGAACGACCAGGAAAAGAAGACTGAGTGAGCTAGTGCATTATAACCAACTAGGGTAAACAGCGTTATTTAATTCAACGGTAAATTTATTGATTTTAGTGAGATAGTAAATACCAAACTATTAGATAATAGACTGTTACTTCGAGAATTAATATGAAGACTGAATTCGCAACTACAAGCTGATAGAACATCTTATTTATGATATAGATTTGTGTAACTTGGTGAATGTAAACTATTAATTAATTGTGAATTAGTGAGATATTGAATATAAACTAATAGCTAATGGTCGAAGTGAATAAGTGAGAATTTATACTACTAAATAATGCAAGTGATCTAGGATGGAGGCTCCGATAGGCAGACATTTAGAGTATTGTGTTGCGGATCCGGCAACTTCTGCAGCTTGTCTTGTTCCAGGCGTATTGGTGTTACCTTTCCACTGGATTAAACTAGGCAGGCCGAGAGAGGGATCATGCTGCACGGGCAATTTGTGGTCTTTGCAATTCAGTGAACACTTTGTGTGCACTTGAGACTTATATCTCCATTTCTGGCCTTATTGCCATGAATTGTAGTTGTTATGCCTTTTTTATGCATAATGTAACAAACTATCGTCTGACAAGACGGCAAGGCGCCAGTGATAGTTATTGGTTCATGTTAATTAGTGAGATAGTTAATCTAAACTACTATGTTATGGCCCTTGTGAATTAGTGATATAGTGAATTATAAACGTTTGAGAAATCGCCGAGATTTTTTTGGATTAGTTCTGTATTGTTTTAACAACCTAATTATATCACCTAGATGGTTGGTTAGTCGACAGATCATCCTCATTGCACATCGAACCATTCAGTCCATAAGTGCTCGGGCCCCCTCCTCAGTAAATCCCGCAGCGTGTAGCAACTGACGACACGAGTTCTGTGTTGGTTTATTAATCTTCTTTGGCTTCCTGCGCAGTGTTTTTGTTTGTCCACCCTCTTTTAATTTGCTGTTCTCGCAGTCTGGCCATGGTTGTAGATTCACAGTCATCACTTGGTTCTCGCAAAAGTCTTACTTCTCGTAGAGCATTCTGAATGTCAGACTGGTCCATGGCGCGTCCGTCCTCCACAGTAGCCTTACATGCAAGCCTGTCAGCCTGCTCATTTCCTTGTACTGTACTCCCGCATGCCCTGGCACGAAGATTAAACTAATCTTTGCCAGCCGAGACCACTCCAGAGACAGCAACCACTCTCTTCGGATCCACCCCGTCTCTATCTTCTTGAATATGCTCATTGAGTCACTAAGGAAACATGCCCTAGTGAATGTCTGTGTCTCGAGCCATGCTATTGCTTTGCTTACTGCCATGAATTCCATAGTCAGGCTACTTGTGGTCAAAGCAAAAGCACCAGAATCTTCCTTCACAGTTCTCCCTGAGCCGTAAAAGCCCATGAACTTCTCACTCGTCGAACGACCGACCCATCTGTGTAAATGACAGCATCACCCTCCAAAGAATTCTCGAATATCAAAGCCTGTACTTCCGCCTCCACAGCAGCCGGATTTTCTTGTCTGCATTTTCTGTCAAGTTGGATGAAAACTGAAAAGGAAGTACATAAATCTGTTGGCATTCGTACCCATTCCTCGCCAGGTTTTAAGTCCTTAAGTGAACACACTTGTTGACGAATGTCTTCGGCTTGACCCATCCACGACTTTCCTCTTTTTTAACCTGCTACCCTTTACCTTCTTAATTTCACTCGGCAGTAGATGTTGTGTGTTTGCGTTGACTCTGAGGTAGGCACGTGATCTGCAAATTTGTATTCTGTCCCCAAGGATTGGAAAATTAAGAAGGTAACGCATTGCCCCGCATGCTGTATCTCTTGTCCATCCAAGAATAATACGCACAGCTTCGTTCTGTATCCTTTCCATCCTTTCCATCTGCTTACGGCTGATAGTCAAGATCGCCATCGCATACTCCAAAACAGAAAGGACCAGACCCTCGTAAAGGAGACATATATAGCGCTGCTCACAGTTTGCCGTCGCCATCACCCGCATCGCAGCCAAACCTCGCTTGGCCTTTATTAACACTGTCTGTGTGATTATGGTACGCAAGTCTTCGATCAAAACGTATCCCCGGTTAGTTCATTGCCTGCGCTCTTTCCACCGTTTCTGAACCCAGATTTACAGTTGGTGTTGGAGTGTTGACAATATGGTTATTAAAATAGAACCATGTCACTGCTGCCGTTGTTGGGTTGACCATTGCCCCAGATCTACACATCAAGTGCTTATGCGATTTAGTTATTTTTGTAGATCCACAGCAACTCTATCTCTATCCTTACCCTGACGATACACTAACAAAGAGTCGGCATATGACAATGTCCTCCCCGGTTCTCTGATCTGCTCGCCGGTAATTCTCACAGTGTTGGCGTTGAAAAGCAACGATGATAATGGTGATTCCTGTAGTAGGCCCGGATATATTGTTGTTGGTTCAGAGGTCCAACTGCCACATCTAAAAACTACTTTCTGTTGGAATTGAGCTGCGGCGATCCAACTAAGGGGGAATGGACTTATCTTGAGTTCAAGAAGCTGCAACATTAGGAAATCCAATGGTACTACTCCGTTGTACGCATCTTCGAGATCAATCGCCGCAGCACATGTTTCAATGCCTGAGTGGAAACCTTCACAGACATCACTGGCAAAAACTGCTGCATTGATCCAGGTTTCTCTGTTTCGACGGTACCCTCTAAGAGTAGGTGGGTTACAACCTTGCTTCTCTGGGTGACTTCATATTTTCCTGGCAATTAACTTCCCCATCAGCTTGCCTATTATGTTTTGCATGGTTATTACCCGATATCCCTGAAATTTTGTGTGGTCTTTGCCAGGCTTCGGCAGGGGAATCAGATAGCTGTGTAACCACTCCTCCTTGATGCTAGCACTCTCTATGCTGTTGTTGTACAAATCTATCTGCTAGGTCCTCTAGCTCGTTGTCGGTTCACATATTAATGTCGTCATACCTTATACCAGTGTTTCCCAACCTTTTTTGTACCATGCCCCACTTAAGCCTTTCTAAAATTCATATTGCCCCCCCCCCCCCGCCCCATGCCCCCCCCCCCCCCTCCAACATATACATTATTTTTAATATTCAAAAATTGAAATGTTCACTAAAGAAACTTGAATGATAGGTTTAAGGAAGAAATCACTAGGTAATTATTGAGCAAACACAGTAAGTAAATTTTCAAAACATATAATGGAGAACTGAAATTCAAGTACAAAATAATTTTAATGAAAGATTTTTCTATATTATTTTAATTATTAGTAATTATTTATTATTTAAATTTAGTGAGATCCTTGCGCTTGATGCTTGATGCAAAGAGATCTTATGTCAGGTTCCAATTTAGTTAACTTCAGTCTCAAGTCTCCCCGTTTTGTTATATTCAGCCGATTTCTTCCATTTTCGAATTGCCCCCCTTAACAGTAAAATTGCCCCCCTGTGGGGCGTGGGCCCCACGTTGGGAAACACTGCCTTATACCATCTGGCCCTGGTGCGCTGTTTTTTGTTCGTCGAAGCACAGCCCTGATCTCTTTCACTGTTACTGTGTCTTCAACTGCAATGATCTAGACCAGTGGTTCTCAACCTTTTTTGGCCCGTGCCCCCCTTCACCATATTTTCAGAACGTCATCCCCCCCCCTTTTTTTCATATTTCCTACCTAAAAATCCCCCACCCCTATACAGTATACGTAAAAATAGAAGGTAAATATGTTAAAACAGATCTAGACATACACATAAAACGTGATTTGTAGGTCTAGTTACTTTATAAAATAAATTTTAGAAGGATGAGACGTACATAACTGTAAAGTATGAAGGGAAAAGCAATATCAAGTAATCGCTTCTTGTATTAACGCGATCTTGAAATGATCTTCATCCCCCCCCCCTGGAAACCCTAAAATTCCCTCCTGGGAGGGGGGGGGGAATTCCCCACCGGTTGAGAACCACTGTTCAAGGCCTTACACTTATCTGAAGTAACCGCCTTGACAAAATTTCGGCCTCTCATGTCTTGTTACTCTGCACTAGATAGCGTTCAAAAAGGACTTTGCCCTTATTCTCGTTAGACCTTTGCTAGGTAAGGTCAGCCCTTTTGAAGTCAGGAACACCCTTATTCTTGACTACCCCATTCATACTTTTATGTAGTCGACAGAACAATTTCATTGACTTGTCTGTGCTTATTCTTTGACACACCTCTGTCCACTTTTCACTTTTCACCACTTTAACCAGGTTTTTTTTAAATAGCTAACTTTTGTGTCCATCTTTCTTTCCAAGTGCACGATAAGACTAGGATGGGCAACTCTGTTCTTCTTGGCGTTTTGCCATTTCCTTACAGCACCACGTTTATTCATCCAGGCCTTCTCCACCTCACAATTCCACCAAGGTGGCTGCTTCCAGCTTTTTTCCCCTGCCATGATGATTCCTGCGCTTATCGCGCCTTGTTGTACTCACCACATCTTGCCCTGAACTGTCATACTTGAAGGTCTTGACCGTTGACTTGTGCTGCCTGGTTCAGCCGTTCTCCACCAATATGCTGCAAAGCTGATGGTCGCTGCCGTGGTGTCCTAGGACATCCCATCTACATACTGTAGTGAGTGAAGGAGAAACCAGCGCCAGGTCAATAGCACTGTCCTCATCACCTGGACGCCTTGCTGTCCTGGTGACAAGGCCACTGTTGATACAAACAAGGTCACTGGTCCCAATTGCTGCCTCAAGATCCTCCCCCTGTGTGTTGAAAGAATATAATTATATCAACTGTTTACTCTTTGTGATACATATTTATTATTAATTTGTATTTCATTACCGCTAAGACAGTTGTCTGCTAGTTACTAGAGTCACTATACATTTTATATTTTTTAACGTAATTACATATTCAATACAGTGAATTCCCTTAGTGAATGTAAACACAGAAGCTTCAAGCAATATTTGTACACGATTTACCGTCTGGCATATTTAGCTGCTTCTCGTCTTGTGCATACTGCAGAGTTAAATACCAAATGGAGTGAATAAATGAACAACACTTTAGCTGAAACAATTAAAAATCACCTTGGAGCTGCGATGGTGTAGCGGTAAGCACCTTTGCCTGCCTGCCCAGTGGACTTGTGTTTCGAATTCTGCTGTATTTTCTTTTAAACAATTGACCTGCATTTACAGGTCGATATGGCGTAAAATGGGTATCGGGTAATTCTCTGGGGTAAAGTCTGGCAATGTAATATTTATCAAAAGCGTGTGCCGATTGGCTTATAAAAATATTGGACTAGAATGATATACCCAAGACTCTTCAGCGCGGGGAAAGAGCTTTGTTTTCACTTGTTGCTTACACAAATGTCACAGGTCTTCATCATTTTTGAACACGTATAGGGTCTGGTTACTTCCCTTTACACCACAAAACCGAATGTTTCACTAGCTATTCTGACAGCTGCTTATTGATCGTGATATAATGTTTTAACCACTCTCATCGAGTGTGCTGAAAACCTTTCAATTGTCATGATGTTCCTTAATTTCTTATGTTAAACATGGTTGAAGGTCTTAATGTAGTCTATGAAAGAAGTATGACGATTAGCATTATACATGTCAGAATGTCTCCGAGATGGTTCTCATCTATATCTATAAAACAGAGTGTATGTGGCTTTGTGTGTTTGTGGTCAGCTATGTATTGGATGCGTTCGATAACGGTACATCCGATTGAGATGAAATTTTCTACACGTCTTCCTTTCATTCCTGTGCAACCGACTATAATAGTTTCTTAGTGTAAAATCTTCTACTTATTTAATAACATTTACTTTTTCATTTTTCAATATATAATTTCTATATAGCAGGGGAACTTAACTCTAGAAAAGTTATTTCAAGGGGCATAACTTTTAATAACATTTCTATATACTTTATAGTCATATTGTTGGACTTACTTGCACTATTGTTAAACTCTTTGTCTATAGTTATTTTCAGGCATATGAGTTATAATAAATAATGATATAATCTTTAAGGCATTTTCAAAGTTTTCATAAAAATAATGCATAATGCATAACATTGTAACCCATCTTTTTCTGCTTAAAGAAGTTATCAACTGTCATGTCGGTGATTAAAAACAGTTTTCATTAAAAATAATGGATGGTGTGTGGAAGGACATTCTTTTAAGTTACTGTGCGCCAGGAGCTGGGAAAAACCACGCCAGGTCAGATAGATAGACAGACAGACAGATAGTCGGGAACGGGAGCTTATTTGACTACTTATATGAATTAAACGACATGCTCCCCACCAGGGACTGGGTGAAGCCGGGCCGGATCAGACAGACAGACAGATAGTCGGGAACGGGAGCTTATATGACTACGTATATGAATTAAATGAGATGCTCCCCACCAGGGACTGGGTGAAGCCGGGCCGGGTCAGACAGACAGATAGACAGACATATAGTCGGGAACGGGAGCTTATATGACTACGTATATGAATTAAATGAGATGCTCCCCTTCAGGGACTGGGTGAAGCCGGGCCGGGTCAGACAGACAGACAGACAGATAGACAGACAGACAGATAGTCGGGAACGGGAGAGCTTATATGACTACTTATATGAATTAAATGAGATGCTCCCCACCAGGGACTGGGTGAAGCCGGGCCGGGTCAGCCAGATAGACAGACAAACAAGCAGACAGACAGACTGATAGATAGATAGATCCCCTCCAGCGCGTGGGCGAAGCCGGGCTGGGTCAGCTAGTTTCATATAAAGCTATATTGTTTTGTTGTTTTTTCTTCTTTTATTTTTTAGGACAAGTCGTGGGATGGCCTCCTTATCGCTTACCACTATCACGTGACCTTGTGCTATAAATTGAGCTTTGGTAGTTTTACTGTTAGATATATTATTGTTTAAACTAAGGCAGACTAGCTAATTGGTCACTGTACCCCAGATCTAACCACTATTTCTCCACTCCACTTCCGAATTAACGTTTGCTACAAAGCTTATCAAGTTTTGATTGTATGGTGGCATTTAGAACTTTCTAGAGTAACATCTTCCTATTGCAAAATTCCTGCAACAAATTCTAGTCTTTCTCAAGAAAAACAGTTTATTTTCATTTAGGAAGAAATATGCCGCTGAACACACGGCAGAGCTATCATTAGTCTCAGTGTTCCCGGATGGTTATGTTTATTATGCTTCCGCATTCGCGAATGTCTCTATTTATCGTGTCTCCGTGCTCGCAGACTACTTTATTTTAAGTCTCCGTTCTCCCTGACTTGTCTGTTTATGTTGTCTCATTTATCCACTGACTTCTCTGTGTATTATGTGTCTCGTCTTTGACTATTATGTTCCCTTATTCATGTTGTTCTCCGTTTGTTACGCATACTTCGTGCAGAGTGGCCTGCAACAGTTAAAAAATCAAAGATAAGGAGTATCTGTTGCGTCTGTTTTTTAGACTTTGTGGTGTTGTGGGAAACAAACAGGCGGACAAATTGGCTGAGTCTGCATTGGTGGATGGGTTAATGATCGACGATCAGGTATATGGCATCAGCACCCGTTGGGATCATGTGAATAGTGTGTAAGAATATATCAATCCTCATGACTTGGAGAGAATGGTGCGGCGGTGAGTGACCTGAAGACTTGTATTCAGAGGAAAGGCCAGACGGACACATAAGCAGATTGCAATTGGTCCTATCTAATCTTTGGTTATAATTACACACTAGTAATAGTATTGGGACTGGGACTTTTCGCTGACTGTTGAAGTTGTGGGCGGAGCGCGTATGCGAATGTTCTGAATGCTGTGATGTCGGTTCTTAAATCCGCTCTGATTATTATCAGGACTTTAATAATGTCTAGTGAAAGACTACTGAACATAAGTTACCCTGCCCAGGAATCACAGGCAGCATAAATAAATGTTTGAGTTGACTGCTACGTCCTGTAAAGGATATGCAACTAACTTTAACATGTTATTCCAGAAAAGAAACGATGACATAATGCTAGCGTAGAAAACTCCGCCTCTGGGCAAGCACAACAAAAGGCTTCTGATCGTCAGGAGTGGTTCCCCCTTCACGGAATGTTTCAACCTTCCTGACACTTTCTGGGGGATGGCCTACCCGTGTCATGACTACGTGTCTTTATCCTGCCGTGTATTTGTACCATGTATCAAGACGTTGAGTTGTTTTCCCGCTTGTTCTACAACTGCGAATTGTACCCGCTCCCTAGTAATTACAAACTGCCCAAAACAATGCTGGAGCTGACTGCTGTGTACTGTAAAGGATATGCGACTAACCGTAACATGAGAAACATTTCGTGCAAAGTGATGTAATGCGACAGCTTGCACGACCAGCAGGACTTTAGAAAGGCGTATGGAGTTAATGAATAAAGGCAGGATGAGTCACTTGGCCACGAATGAGTTAAAACGCTAACACTTGTGTAATCTATACACAACTGTAACGGAGCGACAAACAGCGTTCTTTGGCTATATAATGAGAAAGTGGGCGCTAGAAAACAGTGGCGACACGACAGATCAGCGAAAAAACAGGTCGGGGGAAATGTTGCGGGGTGGACTGAGGCGGTGGTATCAACAAATTTGATCCCAAATACCAAGGATCGAGATCTGTGGAAAGACATGAACGCGTATGCCGATTGGCAGGGAACATTATAATGATATTCTATAAGTAAACATAATGACGATGGCATGTGGAGAAATGCCGTTAGCCAAGCTGCGGGTGTCCCTGTTGGAACCGTATTAGTTGATTCTCGTCCGAGTGTCAATGGTATAGATACACGCAAGTAACTGTATATGTATGTTTGTATGTACCTGCGCGTGAGTGCATGTTTGAATGCAACACGGAATTGGATTGCGCAAGTCATCAGAAGGGACTCAGATGCCGGCATCAAAACTGCATGCGGTAAATTCCGGAAGGGCTGCGGACGAGAGGTCAAAACAAAACATTCCGGAACAGAACTATACATGCTGTGATGAAAGCATGGACCTCAATTTGGGTACTGTATGGGGGATTCTTGCACCGAATGAGGTGGAGGAGTTTGGTGTTACTGCTGTCCAAGATTCTGCCTAGCGTAATGGTAATGGATCGAGATGTCGTTCTGTGACCATAAATAGAAGCAGAAGTGTGTTTGTGCGCGCGAGAGTGTGGTAAGATGGGTGGATGGTTAGATAGGTTGGTTGGTAGGTAGATACACTGATTGATAAATAGATAGATAATACTTATGCATGTATACACAGATACATGTAGATAGATTGCCAGACATGCGTAGGTAGGCAAGCAGGCATAGATGGAATGAATGGTATGTTTAATTGGGACGAGCGGACGAAGATAAAGATTGGAAGAACAGACACATCGAACGGATAAACAGATCAGACAACTGGAGTTGGGGACCGAAATTACTATGAATGAATAGATGGATAATGAGAAAGAGTGAGCAGTACTCTATTCCGCAAAATGATTTACTCTTGCAGAATATTCGGTATTGGGAACGCTGTACGGATATACAGAAAACAGCGACAGAAATAATGCATCGACTCCGCCGTATCGCAGCCCGATGCGCAGTGCTCCAGTTGTTTTCTTCAATTATCCGTGACGATTGTTAGGCGTTGCCTGGTTGATTAGTATTGAACGCATAACGACCGTGCAGTTATTGCCCCTTGCAGTTAGACTCCAGCGTGAGTTATGTTCCTTGTCTAAATCTTGAAGGATGGAACAAGAGTGCTGGGCGCAAAAACATTGCCATTCTGAAGAGTTTTTCTGACATTAGAAATAAATGCACAAGTATAGGAAACGCAGGATGAGTCGACTACAGCAATTATAAATAAACTTCAATATGTTTTTTTTTTTTTTTTTTTGCGTCGCTCGCTTTGAATTCAAGTGTAGTCCATGCACGTGCTATTACTCTAGTGCACTGGGCGGATGTTTGCATGTGGATTAGTTTTAACTGTTACCAGTGTCCCTTAGTCATGAGATTGCGACTTCTGAGGTACTTGTAATTTACGTCCCCAATTCAAGGATGAGAAGTTAACGTTTTAGTTCAACTGACCGGTGTAGGAGTTGAACCCGCTACCTCGGCATCAGTGCACCGAAAGTTTAAGTGCCAGCGGAGTTATCCATTCTGCCATGGCGACCTTCATAAACTACAACGATTCATTAACTAGTGGCGGTGCGACATATAACTACAGACGTATAAAATAATCACCAATGTGGAGCTTGTACGGAGAGCTCGATAGCTTCCAGGGAATCAAGAAGTGTAGGACACACATTGAGAACGCTGGTCAATAGTAGAACTAGAAAGTCCTGTCTCTGGAACCCATAGGGCAAACGAAACAGGGGAAGACCTAAAACACATGGAGAGTAGCATTAGAAACATGTGAATAATACGGCTAAGGCGTGTGCAGAGACAGCTAAGGATAAGTCTGCTTAGCGTGGACAAGTGCGCCAAAAGGGAAGTGGGAAGTAGAAGAAATCGTTGTTCTATGAAATGACGTGACAAGTTCCTGTCCTTGTAACCTTGTGCTTGCTCCAGTTCAGGAAAGCCAGGCACGTATTATACGATGACAGAGATGTCACCTGGTTTCACACCGGTTGTCTTAGGTGCACACCGGCCAAACTCTCTAGCCGCTAAATTAGATGGGAGTTTCAGTTGAAAACATGTCCCGAAGTAAGAAACTTCTGTGAGTCTGTGATGTTATAGGGTCATTACAATTGTGCAGGTCTGAATACCCGGAGCAATGGGTTACCAGTCTTTTCCTCTGTTGGCGGACGATGAACGCAGGAATCGAACTCTCGTCCTTCCACGCTTATGTGATTATCTGTGTAGTTCCATGGCAATTTTACTATCGCGCCCGCCTGGGTATCTCATGCTTAGAGAAAATGTGTTTACAAGCAGACAATGACGTAGTCATGTAGGTAGCCAGGGCAGTAGGTAAGTCACGTAGGCAGGCAGGTAGGTAAGTTAGCTAGGTAGGGAAGCCACATAGGTAGGTAGGTGGCCAGGGCAGTAGGCAAGTCACGTATATAGGTAGGCAGACAGGTAGACACTGAAATGAACTGACAGACAGACTCTGACCCGTAACATCACACAACGACATCCTGACTCTTATTACGAAAAACAGTAACAACCACGACCACCGACAGCAAAAGGGTAGGTTACGTAGGTAGGTGGGTAGGTAGGTAGATAGATAGGTCAGTAGGTAAGTCACACAGGTGAGTAGGTAGTCAGGGCAGTTGGCAAGCCAAGTATGTATGTAGGTAGGTAGGCAGGCAGACACTGAAGTGTACTGACAGACAATGTGACCCTTAACATCACACAACGACATCCTGGCTCTCCATGCTAAAAAATAAAAAAAACAGTTACCACGACGACCACCGTCAGAATAAAAACTGCCAACAACACGACCGTAACAAGTTGCTTGAAAGTTAAACGTACAAGACGGGTACAAGAAACCACGTCTGCCATTCTCATATGCTAGACACATTTGTCGTCGAAAACAACTCCCTCCTCCCCCATTCCCCAAAGTAAGTCTGTTGTAATATACAGTCTGTACGTGCTCTGGATATTTAAAAAAAAGTATTGTGGCCGTTTTCCTGCCAGCTTTCTCATTCTATTTCCTCATGACTCATACTTTTGTGAAGACGACGTGGTTGTGTAGTTTAATAAATAGCCCGTTGACTTACCGGGGCATTGGTATACGTTCAATATCCAGTTGGGATTTAGTTTCCCGTGACACTTGGTTAGATAATCACGTAGTTTATCACGAAAACTGAAACTTCTCCGTTATATTATAAAAAGTGAAGATGAAGTCAAGAACCCCCATCAACGCCATGAAGCGTTTTGGGTATGTATTTGGTGCTAGTCTCGTATGTTTAGCACAATCGGCACACCGTGGGTGATGTGATTAATATTACATCAGCCGTCTTTATTTCCCAGACAATTTCATAGCACCTATATTTAGGCTGGGTGGACCAGGCAGCTCAGCTCAGTGACAAATCCCCTCATAGGGAGAAATAGGGAGACCGTTATTTCTGGGCACTCTTAGAAATAAGAGAAGAAAGTAAACAGAGGACAAACTAAATACTATTACAATTGAAAGCTATAATGTCATCACACTGGGATTCGAACCTTTCGTCTTGAAATGACGATAATGCCTCTTTGAGGCAACTAGTGTACTTCGAAAAGCCAGCAAGTTACAACTTAAATACGTGTCTTCATTAGCCATGTCTTTCACCCACCTGAACACACAATTAAGAAGTATGGACATCTTTTAGGAGTATTGTTGGCCATGCGCCGCCGAAGTACACTGTTTCCATCATCATCTTCTTAAACTGCTTCTATTTCTACTACTACTACTACTACTACTACTACTACTACTACTACTACTACTACTACTACTACTACTACTACTACTGCTGCTGCTGCTGCTACTGCTACTGCTACTACTATTACTGCTGCTGCTACTACTACTACCTCAGCTTTTTAAGAGAGAGAGAGAGAGAGAGAGAGAGAGAGAGAGAGAGAGAGAGAGAGAGAGAGAGAGAGAGAGATGTAGTTTTTATAAATTGAGTCCAAAAAGAGGGGTCGTCGCTGTCGGATCACAGTTTCTCTTCTTATGAGGTCCAGGCTTGAGCTCTAAACTCGCCAGACAGGCACATATGTATCATATCTGCTTGCGTTTGGTGGCCATTTTGCCAAATGCACTGGTCAGCTTGTGCAGCTTTCACTTTACAGTTAGTCTTGTACTCTTCAGTGACCCTCGCGGATTCTAAAAATGGCAGCATGTTGTGCTCTGTCTAGTGTTAGAATGCGATCTTGTGGATAATTGCTGTCTGTTGTTGGACTGCAATCGTTTCCGTACTCAGTGGGAATGAAAGAAGATAGGGACAGCATGTTACATTACTGTGACATGGTGTGTGTACAACATAACCCCAGGGATTGCTTTATTGCATCCGGTTCGATAGATATTGAGTGTACATTGAGCACAGTTCAATGCGCTTCCATTTGCTTCACGTAATGTTTCATTGCAGCTAATATCAGTGGGACCGTGTTGTGCGAAAGTTTAGCAGATGCGAGAGAGAATTGTAAGACAAACGAACTTTATTTTCAAAGGGTTAAGAATGGACTCACATTCTGCTCTTCTCATATCTCTGCTCTCGTATATTATTTCTTTCATACATCACGTATAAAGCTAATCTTAGAAAGCAACGACAAAAACAGAAACAGTGTGCATTATAAACGCATGATAAATGTGCAATAATCAATCATGCATGACTTACTCAAAATCTCATCTTGTTCCACTTGTACCTTGCAGTGTCGAGGTGAAGCATACACAGCGGCAGAGTGCTCATTTATGGGCTTCATATATCGAGATTTCCATGGACTCTGTTATACACTCTGTCCATCGTTTATGTGGCCGGCCTTTTCTTCTGTTTCCATTTGATCTGTACATCTTTGCGTGTTATGGCATACTGCTAGCTGGTAGCCTAGTTATATGGTCAAACCATTTAACTTGCTGTTTCTAATTCAATCTAGCGCTGCTATAACCCCTACTTTAGTCCTGAAATCTTAATTTCCGATTTTCTCTCATCTTGATACATTGAGTATTCTTTTTCAGGAATCTAATTTTCGTTGTTGTAATTTGTATTTTCTCCTGTTCTGTCATTGTCCAGGTTCGGCATTGGTAGCATAGAGTTGGTAAGAAGGCTCACTAAAACTAATTTTTGACATGTCAATTATAATTATAATAACTACAGTAGATGTAACCTAGTGCTCTGTTTTATCAATACAATAATACTAGTGAACATTTACAGCAGTTTTGATATGAAGGAGGGAGGCGTCGACAACGAACAGGTTAATGGCAATCACTTCAAGGCTGCGGGTATGTGGTTCTAAATAAGAATTCGGAGAACATCGTGGGTCGATCAAGAGAATAATGAAGGCGTCTTGAAAGAAACCAGTTCATGAAGAGATCTGGTTATTCATATCAGAGGTAGACAATCCTCATTCTTTGTAGATGACACGAGACGTGGTAAACTGGAAAATAATACCACAACAGCAGGAAAGCTGGAGCGGGGGGGGGGGAGAGAGAGAGAGAGAGAGAGAGAGAGAGAGAGAGAGAGAGAGAGAGAGAGAGAGAGAGAGAAGAGATCCAAACAAACAAACAAACAAAACAAACTTCTCCAGAGAGAAGAAGCTAAAAAAATAACTTGACGTCTTGACATAAAGAGCCATCTGAATAGGAGACATTTGGCAACGCGCGAAATAGGAGGTCCTGGAAAAACATGATGATCAACGCCTTAAGCGATGAAGAAGAAGAGGAGGAGGAGAGTGATGTTACTGTGTTTAATGACTACACAATATGGCGTATTTCAAGCAAATGTTCTATCCAAATCATCGTTCCTGAGAATAGAGATTGTGTTAACCATTAAAATAAACCTTTAGATTAAGACATTAATGATTATGTTAACCCCTAGTATAAACCTTTGAGGGAGTCAGTATGTCACCCTTTATTACTGCTGCTAATATAGTGGCTAGTACACTTGTACATTAACGTGTAGAATTCAGTTTTAATGATAGTCCATCACCGTGTCCTGCTGATGATGATAGTGGAATATGAACTCGCGACCTTCGTCTTCTTCTTCTTCTCTTACTCCTCCTCCTTCAACACAACCACCACCTGGTTGTTGGGTTAGTAATGTCTATACAAGGATTCCAGGTCTCTTAAATATGTTACTTAAGATGACAGATAACTCACCGTGATAAAGTGAATAACGTAATCAGCCACGATCATGAAAAATTGGAATGAAGGAACGGATTTGTAGAAAGAAGCAATAATAATAAACACATTAATTGAACGATGAAAGTCAAAAGAAAAAAAACATGATACGTAGAAACAACAATGAACTATTGTATTTCAGTCACATATGTTTCGGGGAACATAACCGCGTCATTCGTCTCCGGTGTACAAGTGTGTTCAGGCCTTAAGTTATTTTTCGCGTGCTGGCGCCACATTATTTGGTGTCTTGTCTGCCTCGTTTCCGTAAACCATTTCTCTCATTCTTCTCTTTATCTTTATTGCTTGATATTATATGCGTGTGTCTGTTTACACTTTCTCTTGTCATGGCCAAGGACTTCATTTCACTTTTCTACCCATATCTGTTTTGTTGGTTTAGTTTTGCTTGGTAGTTTAAATCAAAACCACTGTCTTTCATTTCGCGTTGTTGTTTGTTATATATGTATGTATGTATTCATTCACTAGCATAGCCAAACACTCAATGTTCACTTCTTTTATCCTCTCTGCTGATGATATTCATTACATGTTTAACCCTCCTCCCTCCTCCACCCACCCCCCGCAGGAACTTGCTGTTATTTGAAATGTTAGGACCATCAGATATATGTAGGTCTATGTCATTCATTCATTCAGTAGCATGTCCTTTGCAGAACCTCGCTACAATAACAACTTTCCAGGAAAACCTCTCGATCATAAGCAAGATGTCACGCGTCCTATATACCCATCTGGCGATCACCCGTCACATCCTGCACCCATCTTCTCTTTGGCCTTCCCCTTCCTCTCTTCCCAGGCATATACCCCTCCATTATTGTTCTCTCCAAACTTTCGTGACGTTTCAAGTGACCAATATATTTCAATTGTCTTTGTTTTATCGTCTTTAATAGCCAGCCTTCTTCAATAAAGTACACGAAGGAATAGGTGATCAGTCAGCCGTACATAAACATCACGTCCAACATACTAGGTTTTAGCATACACTATTTAACTCCTTGCCAGCTAACATGTATTGTGATTGTCCCCCGTTATAATATATTGCCAGCTAGCATCTATTACAATAGTCCTCCGTTTTAACATATTGCCAGCTAACATCTACCATGATAGTCTTCCGTTGTAACATATTACCAGCTAACATCTACATTGATTGTCCACAGTTTTAACATATTGCCAGCTAGCACCTCCTATGGTTGACCTCTGTTTTATTTCATTTACACAATTCCAAAAAGAAGTAATAGACCTGACCTTGTTGACTTCTATCCGCGGATCAGTTATCTGCCTAATATTGATTATTCTGTTTTAGACACTGGGCTAGCAAGGTGGTTGTGTCAAAGTAGCGTTGCCACTCCAATAGTATAGAACATAGACTCGTTGCATATGGTTACATACCAGTAGCGCTTACAGCTGTAATATAGTATAGTTACATACTAGTAGTGCATACACTCGTTTAACATGGTTACACACCAGGTATAGTTATACATCATCACCGATGACAGTTGTAATATAGTATAGTTACATACTAGTACTAGTAGTGCGTACACTCGTTTAACATGATTACACACCAGGTATAGTTATATATCATCACCGATGACAGTTGTGATATAGTATAGTTAACATACCAGCAGTGCTTAAAATTATCCCATTTTAACAGAAAGGCAAATTGTGTATCCGCATACTACGGTCATTGTGTTATTTGTTTCGTTTCGCGGTATCTGCCGCAATTTTAATTCTCAAAGTATTTAAATTAGCATGATAATACTTGTTCATTTGATTGTGCAAAATGTTTGGTCCAATCCTTCTTTTTTTCTTTGGCACTGAATGCGTTAATGTACACCGATTGTAAATGTGGTTATTGTATATAAAATTGTACGGTGATGTAGGCTGTTGAACGTATCGTAATTTAAGGATAAGAAAATTATCTCTCTGAAGTAAAATATAACACTTAACCATAGAATAGTCATGCGATGTGAATTCTAGTGCGGGATGTTAAAAAAAAACAACTTATCAGCGAACACTACGGTGATGTGAATTCTAATGTGGGGATATTAGTGTGAAGACTTCAGAGAAGGACCAGACAGGTTTATATCGATGTCTATGAGACAGAGCATGCTGAGGCATGCCTCTCCTGGATTTAAACATCTCTTCCACAAGTCCTTGTCTCATCAAGGTGGGTCTTGATTGCGTTTTGTAATCTTTGATTGTGTCGTGAATATCTTAGTGCTGCTCTCGGCGTTTTCTAGATGTTTCTGGATGTTTGTGAAATTTGCACTGTCAGGAAAATTGTTATGTCTCGGCGTCTAATTAGGTACTTGACTTTGATCGTATTCTGGTATGAACCTAAGGCCTATCCACGTCAATGTAGAAACGTCCACATTGACGTAGATATGCCTTAGGTTCATACCAGAATACGTTCAGCGTTGCCAGTAGTGGGTTGTGCTCAATATTTAAACCTTCTCATTTGTTTTTCTGTCCGTCAATTGTATTCCTTGCGTTTTCCTCAGAAATCACATTTCCACAGCCATCCATTAGATGTTTCTCGGATTATCTGTTTATTGTCCGTATTCACATGCACCCGTATGGGTTCTGTATGGCAATTTAACAATTGTTCTAACTTCAGTTGACAGCCTTTTATTGGTTAGTTTGCTTTCCATCTTGCACAAGTCTACAAGGCATGACGGGTTCTTGTTCTAATGTTTACAAAACATCTTCCGCCAGATGGCATAACTGTTCCGGGATGTACCGATCGACCTGTTTAAAATTGTCCCATTGACTATAATCCACATAAGACCGTAACCCGATAGTCATGTGTTCGAATCCCTTTGGAGGAGGGGATTTGACTTCCGTGGTATGGGCTCCCAGGTCTACCCAGCCTAAAAACGAAACAATCATGGGAAATAAAGGCGGCCTACTGACCACCCCACCCGTAAAATAGATCGGTGATAAAGGCTGTGTGATACTGACCCCACCACCCATAAAAGAGATCGGTGATAATGGCTGTGTGATACTGACCCCACCACCCGTAAAATAGATCGGTGATAAAGGCTGTGTGATACTGACCCCACCACCCGTAAAATAGATCGGTGATAAAGGCTGTGTGATACTGGCCACAACACCCGCAGAATAGATCGGTACCGTATGCCTTATTCGCCCCATGACGTGAGAAGAAGCCCTTGACTTCATTTTCTTCATATCAAATCACAGAACGTTAAACAACTTCTCCCTGTATGGAAAATAAACCCAGACTGTTCTTACGTCAGAATATACGATCTGTCATGCTGACCTTTTGGGAATTTGCGTCATTAACTGGCCTCCAGATAGTGAAAATTACAGCACGGGTGTGGATAAGGATGTTATTATTGTTGAAGTTGATGTTTACGTATGTGCGAGTTGCTATCTTTGGGTATTTGTGAGTTGCGCGGTGTAAAATGAGTTTATACACAAGACAACGTCTGTATCTTGGTTACGGGTGTAAAATTAGTTGCTATCGAATGAAAACTCCATGTGTTGGTTGGGTACGGGTGTATGCATAGCTCGCTTTACAAGGGGTTAAAACAAAAGGGATGCCACGTGTTGTGGTAAGATATTCCAGTTGCAATAGCTAGTTCACTTCTAATAGAGAACGGGGAGAACCAACAAGTCTGTTCTTCTCTCTCCATATCTACGGCTGTTTCTACCCCGCCCCCTCCCACCCGTTCTATTCCTATCTCTCCTTCTTTTTCCCTTTATGTCTGCATAGCTTTTTCTCCCCACCCCTTCCCCTCTCTTTCTTTCTTCCTTCCTGCCTTCCTTTTCCCCTTTATTTCTGCCTCGCTTTCCTCCCCCTCCCCCCGCTCTCCTCTCTCTCACCCTATATTTTCTCCATAACCTTCTCTCGACCACCTATCCCTCCCTCTCCAGTTTGTTCCTACTTCTATCTCCATCTCTTTATTTTCCTTGTTTCTTTTTCTCTCGCTCCCCCCTCTCTGTCTCTCTTCCCTTTTCACTCCTAGTCTCTCTCTATCTCTCTCTTCTTCTCTGTCTTTCTCTTTCTACACCCCATCTTTCTCCTCTCTTTATTTCTCTTTCACTCCATCTCTCTTTCTCCCACCCCTTTCCTCTCCCTTCCTCCATCTATTTAACCCTCACTTGGACAGGAATGTGTCAGTGTGTCCATATTTATGACCCACCCACCCACCCTACACTCCTATCCCACATACAGCCAGGTAAGCAAGCCACCCTGCCTCTGCCATTTCGCGATTTGCCCATACCCTAATTGAAAATGTTTCTTATCCAAAGTCTAGTACTTCGTTGCACATTTAATGATTGACTAGTGAGGGGTGGGGAAAGCGGACAAATAGTTTCAAAATATTGGTCTAATTTTACGAAGTCTCAGATATTGATTTTGTAGCGTTTGTTTTGCTAATTAAATGGAAATAAGCAAATAGCAGCTGGGCTCTGGTTTCCATTGGGGACAATGTTAAAAATGGCCAAGACAGCAAACAAGAATAAGGAAAACATGATGCATAGTAGGTAGCGAGAGAGAAATGCAATTTAAACAATTATTCTACACAAGAAAGGTGAAGATAAGTTGTAAATTGTGTGAAGACAGGAGCATTATTGAGGAAAGTGTTGAAGAGAAAACAAAGACACTCTTGGAAAATAAATGTATTGACGGTTTACACCAGGAGTTCTTAAACTATAAAATAAATGTATTGACGGTTTACACCAGGAGTTCTTAAACTATAAAATAAATGTATTGACGGTTTACACCAGGAGTTCTTAAACTATAAAATAAATGTATTGACGGTTTACACCAGGAGTTCTTAAACTATAAAATAAATGTATTGACGGTTTACACCAGGAGTTCTTAAACTATAAAATAAATGTATTGACGGTTTACACCAGGAGTTCTTAAACTATAAAATAAATGTATTGACGGTTTACACCAGGAGTTCTTAAACTATAAAATAAATGTATTGACGGTTTACACCAGGAGTTCTTAAACTATAAAATAAATGTATTGACGGTTTACACCAGGAGTTCTTAAACTATAAAATAAATGTATTGACGGTTTACACCAGGAGTTCTTAAACTATAAAATAAATGTATTGACGGTTTACACCAGGAGTTCTTAAACTATAAAATAAATGTATTGACGGTTTACACCAGGAGTTCTTAAACTATATTATGGAAGGGGCATGGCTGAGAGATTATGTTGTCCGGCCCTGACTCAGAAGGTACTGGGCTCAATCTCAACATAGGGTTATGAGTTTTTCCAAAGGCCATTTGGTATATAATATGTCATGTTAATCTGGTCTCTTGGGTAGTGAGATAGGATACATAATCTTCTAGAATAAGGGTGGAAAACCAGGTCCCATTCGCAGTTGGAAATTGCAAAGAGTAGGCCATAAAGCCACTGCCGTGACAAAATTGTTTGGATAGAAATTCTGCCCATGGGGGACACAACCTCCTGTTACCTTGGGTATAATCTGTTACCTTGGAAAGAATCTGGTATGGTGGAAAGGATCTGTCTAGACCAGTGGTTCTCAACAGGTGGGGAATTCCCCCCCCCACCCACCCACCGGGGGGGGGGGGTTTAGGGTTTCCGGGGGCGGGGGGGGGGGGAGAGAGATTAAGATTATTTCAAGATCGCGTTAATACCAGAACCGATTACTTGATATTGTTTTTCTCTCCATAGTTTAGAGTTCTGTACTTCTCGCCCTTCTGAAATTCGTGTTATAACGTAAATAGACCCGCAAATCACATTTTATGTAGACGTCTAGACTTGTTCTAGTATGTGTTATTAAAGTTAGCTTCCTTTTTTACGTATACTATGTAGGGGCTGGGGGGAATTTATAGGGAGGAAATACGAAAAAAAGGGGGGGGGGGCGGTGTACATTCTGAACATATGGTGAAGGGGTGCATGGGCTAAGAAAGGTTGAGAACCACTGGTCTAGAAGAAGTAAACATTCTAACAAATGCATGCCGAAGTCGGACACACTGGCATGTGAGGCGGATAATTCGGCGGCGTGACTGACGCCCTTCGATAGAAGAACAAAGAAGAATAACCGCTGATCTCTCTCCCATTTTCAGGATGAAAATAATACTCTCCCCACGCAGGTTTTTAAATGAAACACGCGGCAATAAACTAGCAGTTATTCCCAGCATATACTATCAGAAGATGGGATCTCCCCACCACACTTGTGTGGCACTATGCGCTATTTCAAAAGCACTGATTCATACAATACAATTAGTTTTTATGAAACTAGAGGAATGAGGCAGCAGACTTGATGGACATATCAGAAATGGAGATCTGCGGGAAGCACTTCATGGATGGACGCCATTGGCCCCAAAACTGTTATAGTTTCAGACATGCTGCAGGATTGGCTTGTTGGATTTGTAGCTTATTTATTTGTCTTTACGCTTCCCTTTCACATGTTAACATATTAACTGATATTATTTCTTCTTCTTCTACTTCTTCTTTTGTGTTCGTCCGGAATGTCGTTTTAGACGTAATTGCGTTGTGCCTGTTTACAGCAGAGCTGCAATATTTGCACCTTTCGGCCTACACATTCGACTTCTTCAGGCATTTGTTGGCCGACTTCTTCAGGCATTTGTTGGCCGACTTCTTCAGGCATTTGTTGGTCGACTTCTTCTGGTGTTTGTTGGTCGACTTCTTCAGGTATTTGTTGGCCGGGTTACCTTCCCGGATTTCTTATTCTACTCTTTGATGTTGAAGGCTTATTTTATTAGACATAATTACACAGCAGAGCTAGGGAGAGGTGGTGGAGGGGGGTATTAGTGGCAAAGTGGTTAAGCTGTTTGTCTTGCGCTCAGATGGTCGTGGGTTCGTGTCCCCAGACTGTGTTGTTCAGACAGTGAGTGCTGTTTTTCTAGAGACTCTTGGAGGCCATTGTTGTTACTGCGGAGTGCATGCTTTGTGTGATGCTAGCAACAAACAGCTTGACGTTCTGCTGAAAGAGACCTACCCACGTGGGGTAAAAATTCGGTGTAATTAAGTCGACTCTCAGGGCTTTAGAAATTTTTGTTTTTAAGTTAAAGCTACATTTATTGTGCAATGACATGTTCAAAAAATGTCTCGGATCTTTGAATGAATTATAAAATGTCACATAAAAACACTGACAAGAGGAAACACGTAGCTACTGAGAGGATTAAGGGGAAAAGAGGATAATAGAGAGAACGAACAAACAAACTTAGTCTTCAAAGGGATAAGAATTGAGCATGCAGATCTGTCTAGCTTTCCTTCTTACCTCTCATCTTTTATAATTATTTCCTTAATCTTAATTAACAAAAACAATAATAATATGCATTATACATGCATGGGAAATTATCAAGAGTCAATACTAAATGACTAATTAATGTTAATTATTAATACAGTAATTGTAATAAAGCGGCTTCGTGGCTTAGAGGTTATGACTTTTCTCCGTAATCTCGTATACTCTCGTCAGGTAACGTGATGACGGTTCAAATCAGCAGTGGTTCGAATTGCATCGGTAACTTACGGGGTATGTGAGCCGGCCGCTCAGAAAGCAATGGCAAACTACTGAGCGTAATCTTGCCAAGAGATCAACATACAGCTGAAAGATGCTGGTGTTGACAGCTAGGTCCTGTAAAAAGGATATGCTAAAAAAAAAAAAAAAATTGTAATAATGCTAATTTGAAATATACAGTAGAAAAAGATGGAAAAAAATGCTTAGTATACTAGGATATTTTAAGGGAGCATGTAGTCTTTACTGAGATAGTGCTCATGTATCTTGTGATTATATTGTAGGAGTTTAAAGATTGCCCCACAGCTGAGTTGAGACACATGTTAAATTTATTTTATGTAAGATTATCCTAGATTTGGGGATATGGAAAATGTTTAGGCATGTGCTAATTTGCTATGCCTTGCATTATATGTATACAAAGGCTAAAGATAATTTGGAGCACTTTAAGATATTAGTTTTGCCTTAATCAGCCTTAATGAAAAGTAAGTGTTGGCAGAATGATAATAAATAGCTCAAGATGTTTATATAGGTTACAGCTGTCACTGTCGTGTTTACTATGCATTACATATGCAGCCCGTTTCTGAAGTGAGTAAAGTTACATAGTGACTGAATTGGAACAGCTGTCCCATATTGTGTTAATAGTCAAATCCACATACAAATTTCTGGACAGCCTTGCATAGTGGTATATAAATATTTCTATGGAAATGACAGCACACTAAAAGCCATATCTTTACAAAGTATGCTGTGGTCTGTACCGATAGCATCCTTCTGAAACAACCATTCTAATACAGTATACTGTAGTCTCTCAAACTTCTCTTGCCATCACAGTTTCTCTATAGCTGGTGTTCCCATTATTCCATTCATACAGCCAACAACCCTTTTGCTCTCTTCTATAGTTGTTTTCTCTTGTCTTGTATAAATTCCACTTGTTTATTCTCATGATTGGGAAAAGTACTTCATCATCTGTGATTCCAAAGCCAGAGCAATATTAACTGTATCTGAGAGAGGAAATACACATCAAATTGCAATTCTTACTCAAAACCACAACACCCGCTATCCCTAATGTGTCAGCAACATACATATATTCTGCAGTGAATCCCATCCCATCCCATTACAATATACCAGGAAATGAAAGGGTTGACAAACTGGCTGAAGGGGTGCTGGAATGCAACAACCAGATATTCCATTTATAAATTACCAAAATTATTAACATATATTTACCTATTTGGATACTTTGATAACTGCTGATGGAAGGTCTAGTGAAGAAGTTAAATGTAAAATAGCTCAAGCAAATGCAGCATTTCTCAAGATGAAGAATATATTGCAAAATATGTCTTGTCAAGCTAGATAAGAAAAAGTGACCTGAGCCACATCAAACCAGGACTGACGTAAGAAAAGAGTCATGGTCAGTTAGCAAACAAGTGAGGAATTATGTGGAAGCAGCAGAGATGTTGGTTTGACAAAAAAGTGATGAGGACACCATGGATGGATACATAGCATACTGAAGTTATCTTGAAAGTAATTAAACTCACAAAGAGAACTGGTTACTAGCATCAGAAGAAGACAATTCATATTGATCACATTATGGAAAGCTGAAACACATCATGTCAAAGGGAAAGTTAGAAGGGTGGAAAGGCAAGTGAAGACCACAAGAGAAAATGTTGGAGAGCTTGATATTATGGCATGGAGGAACATCATCATCACAAATTATAGGCAGTAGAAGAGACAGAAGTCTGTGGAAAGACATGATCACCAAAGCAACTCGACATGAACTCTAAGGCAACCATAATAAAACACTCAAGAAAGTCAACTGTTCAACCAGAGAGGGTGCTCAGTATTAATGGAATTCAAAGCGTGTGAACAAAACAAAACAATCTATTGGCCCAGTAGGCATGGGTCTGGATCTGCATGGAAGCAGATTTTTGTCAAATTTGACCAGGAATCCAGGTTGACAATATGGAGTGAGTACACATCTAACAAACCTATGTAGAAGTTTATACGACAACAGTGAATGCATAGTGAGAGCAACTGGAGGACACTCAGAACCCTTCACCATAAGATCTGGAGTACGACAAGGTTGTGTCCTGTCCCCTCTCTTGTTCATAACATATATAGACAACATATGTAAAGAAACCAGCCAAGCAGAGACAGCAAGAATACCGCATGACGAGAACAGAGAAGAAGAACCATCTGCAAATCTAACCATTAGAGAACTCCTGTTTGCGGACGACCAAGCACTAATAGCAAAATCAGAAGCTGAATTACAAGACCACATGAATAGTCTAAACGAAATGTGTAGGGAACATAACATGAAAATTAGCACAAGCAAAACAGAGGTAATGACTATAACTAAAGAAGAACAAACAGCAACAATTCACCTAAACGAACATCCCTTGAAACAAGTAAAGAGCTTCAAGTACCTAGGAAGTATAATATCATCAAATGGCAGATCAGAAGACGAGATCGAAAATAGGTGCAATAAGGCAAATCAACTCATTGGACAAATGGCACCAATACTAAAGAACAAACATGTATCAATAACTACTAAGAAAGCACTTTACAACACAATCTTCCTACCAACTCTGTGCTACCAATGCCAAACCTGGACAATGACAGAAAAAGAGAAAAGAAAAATCACAACAACAGAAATGAGGTTCCTGAGAAGAATACTCAACGTATCAAGAAGAGATAAGATCAGAAATGAAGAAATCAGGACTAAAGTGGGGGTTAAAGCTGCTCTAGATTTTATTAGAAAGCAGCAAGTCAAATGGTTTGGCCATGCAAGTAGGCTACCAGTCAACAGCATGCCACAACAGGCAATGACGTACAGACCAGATGGAAACAGAGGAAGAGGCCGACCACGTAAACGCTGGACGGAGGGAATAACAGAATCCATGGGAATGTCGATATACGAAGCCCATAACCGGGCACTCTCACGAAGTTTATACTTCACCTCGACACCGCAAGGTACAAGAGGAACATGATGAGATGAGATGAGATCCAGGTTGACCCAGCATAACCTGGGAACCAGGAAACGTATTGGGAAGTAAAGACGGCTGCGTGATACTGACCGCATCACTCACTGAGTGCCAGTTGTTCTATAGAAGTTTAGGTCGAGCCACGTATGCCTAATTTCGTAAAAGGGCCGTTTGCTTGTTACTTACTAAATGTGTTACATTACAGTATTGATAGAAAAGTGTTCATTGACGTCAGTAGCCCAGGGTATATACTATACCAGTTGATATATTCAAATTAAAATAGATTACTTTGCTAAGGAAATGCTAAGTTACAGTTAGCAGGCATTCATTCCTATGTAAACAGGAGGGCCACAGGGAGACTTTACTTTTTACATCAGCCATAGTAGAAAGCAATGGCAAACTACTTAATGTAACACTTGCCTAGTACATCAACAGCAGCTGAAAAATGCTGATGTTGACTGCACCGTCCCGTAAGGGATAGGCAACAATTTAAAAAAATAGAGTAGATAAGAGATACAACCTCTGCTACCTAGCTCAAATGTTAAGCCATCATCTACTGTAGGGAAGAGTTGAAGGTAGATGAGCAGCTAAACAAGAGGAAAGATAACATTAAGAGATAGGCAAACAGCAGTCTGTCAGAATGCACAACCAGAGTGAAAAAACAATGTGTTGGGGCAAACAGCACTCTATCAGAATGCACAACCAGATTGAAAACCGTGTGTTAGAGATCCATTACATCCCAACCTTAATTGTGGAGACAGTTGCTGATTGATTGATTCATGTTCTGCTAAGGAATTGCTCCAGGATAATAAATACCAGTGGTAATGTGTGCAGAAAGGGCTGAGAACATAAACTCTGATAGTCCAAGCAGTAGCCATGCGGTGTTCAGGTTTAAGATTTTAACAAACATGACTTATCATCATCAAGTGCCATCACCTGACTGTCAGCTGTGATGACTCTCTATCCTGCATTTACACAGTACATTCATGTAGACATTCCAGTCCATCTCTTGATGCTGTCCACTCGCATGTAAAGCTGTCTTTTTCTTTCATGCTTCATTTTTCCTTCCAGAACATCTTCTAACAATGGGCTGTGACTCTTAATCTGGTCAATATACCTTAATTGCCTGGCTTTTTCATTCCGAAATGTTAATTTGCCTTACCCCTGGACTAGAACCCAGGTTACCTGATTGTGAGATGGTAGGTAGCCTAAACTTTCAGCCACCTGGTCCTCAGTCATGTCTATCTATGCAGCATAAACAACGAAACAGCAGTTTGAATAACAACAAAACATCAGTTTGAACAAATGTGGTCTACTTGCAATGACATTGTTTTGATGTTACTGCATGAATGGCCTATGTTTCAATGAGAGTAACTGAAATCTGTGTAATTGGCCTTTATTTTTCTTCTTCTCCCTATTCTTCTTCATCCTCCTTACCTCTCCTTTCTCTTCCTTCTTTTTCCTCCTCCTTTTCTTCTACATTCCTTATTAGAGTCAAGTGTATCACACCCACTTATACATCTCACTAACAGAGTTCAGTGTGCCCTACTTTATCATGTGTATGTCCTTTAGACAGATGCTATACTAGGTAACGTGTTCTATACACCCATAGGTAGGTTTTTCTCCCTAACAACTTTACCAAAGGACTGTAGCCTTATGACCCACTCATTGTATGATTTCTAACTGCGATGGGATTTTTAACATAACTTACATTGAACCTCTTCCTTTTCACTTATCAAGAAGTCAAGGTGTCTCTGATTTCAGTATCCCATTTATGTTTTTTAATGCATGAATTAATTTTCAAAGACTTAGCAAGCCTTTAATGACTATTTTTTATACAATGACTTTGTTGAATACACAGCTTGTAGAGTCGGCAAGTATCTTTTCACTTAATTATATTCACAGATCAAAAAAGTGGTTAAAGGGCGAGGGATTGACTTCATTTTATCAGGTTTTATCCCATGGGGCTCAGTCTCTGTCCACAGGATGGCCTGCCAAAAGCATCACACAAAGCATAAACTCCATAGCTCCAGCGATGACACCCAGGAGTCTCCGAGAAAACTGTACTCGTGAACTGAATGACAGAATCAAACCCACAATCTACTGAGCGCACACAGGTGGCTTAACCACAGTAATCACCATGGTTTCAAACACAACATTACCTCTGTTTATGTCTTTTATGTATTGGTCATGAGTTAACCGAGTATCTTGGATGAGCCAGTGATGGATTGTTTATGGCATTAATTCAATTATTCATACATGTCTTGTAGCAGTAACTGGCTGTGGGAATGATAAATATTAGAACGATCACATTTGGTAGGCACAGGGGAACAGGTGACCAGTCATTCCACCTTTAGCAAATGGGGAGGTCTGAGATCGAACTCTCATCCCACCACACACACATGCCATTGTCAATATAACACCCTAACCATTAAACTAACACTCCTACCATTGATTTAGTTATGGTGAGGTTGTATGGAAGTGTGAATGAAGCCAGTGAAGAATTTACTTATTTGCTGTCATCATAGTCTGTGGTGTTTGTTTTGTGGGTAGATGATTGCCTTGAAGTAGACTATTTTAATTCATGCTTTGCATTGTATTATTTATAATTTAGTCTGTAGTTTTGCTTGTAGTATTTATTTAAAGTAGATTATTATCATTTTCAGTGTTTTCGTTTTTCGTTAGCTTGCATTTGAAGCAACAGAAATATTACTAGTTGAAACATTACTGTGCACCTGTAATTGATTAATTCTTAGAATACTGTTTCAAGCCACAGAATGATAATGGAAGGTTTAATGAAGATATTGTGTTAGGTCTATTTTTCAGTGAGTGAATGAATGTAGAGTAGGATTACTTTTTCCCGAGCATTATGGCTCTATGGTCAACCCAGTCTTATTAAAATCGGTACCAGATCATTTTCTGGGGAAACGAGCTGATAAGGAAGGGAGCTGGCTACCTGATCTCATATGACATGGCCTAGAATAGGTTACAGCTCAACACTTCATTCCCCAGAGGCAGTATCTGCGATGCCATTTCCTTTATTTATTTTAAAAAAAAATACCTTTGGTCCTATGTATAAACTAACATATGGTGCATTGCTTGGTACAGACAGCGCATAATGAATTGTTCAGCATTTCAATATAAACCTGAATTGTCCACGTCTGTCTCATCACAGGTCGAAGCTTGAATGTCAAGAAGAATGACGCCATTAAAGAGTCAACAGAGAGTAACACTATAGAGGATGAGGACTCCAAAGGTAATTGTGACTTATTGCTTAATATAGCACATTCATGTTCTGTGTGGTGTCAAAGTTTACTTCTCTCATGTTGTTAGAACTGAAATGGTGCGTGTTGGTAATACAGTATCACAATTTTGATTGTCATTTTGGTTGCCTTGGTTGTCACTGCCATCTTCAGAGATTATTTCTGAAATAACATGTATTTTTCTGTATTGTAGTTGTAAGTTAATAATTTTACTTCTTTGTAGCTTCTGTTAACACAAAACAACAACTAGTCCAGAAGTAGGAACCAGCTATAGCTTTGTAGTGTGATATGGCCATCACATTTTGTAGGCCTCGATGCACGGAGGAATAGGTGGCCAGTCTTTTCCAGTGTTTACAGGCGATGGACGCCGGTGTCAAAACCTCGTTTGAGACATTGTCAGTGCAGCTGCCTATCAACTACACTAACATACCCACCGTAGTTTCTTGTAGAAGAACTGTATATCCAGCATATGTCAGCTGCGTTAAAATAAAAGTTAATTGCATGTCCTTTACAGGATGTTGCAGTCAACCCCAGAATTTGTTGGCTGTTTTTGATTTACTAGACAAGTTTACATTCAGTAGTTTGTCATTGCTTTCTCTAAGGCCATTGCTCATGCCATTGTGAAAATCAATGCAATGCAATCCGCTCCCAAATCACTGGCCACTGACTTTGTACCCAGTGTGTCAGAATTGTGAAACTGCATTCACTACCCCCAAGTAACAGACGCTGACTTATTTTGATTACTTGTTTTAATTTTTATTGTAGCTTGTGCAATATTTCATCATCTTCTTGTGCTTCTTCATCATCATTGTTATTATACATTCTCAAATATCAACATGAACCCTGCCAGCAAACCCCACATCTCATTGCAAGAGTCCAGACAGCCTGCCATAAAGTTGCTCTTGACAAGCTCTTCACTTTGGTCACATGCATTATCGTCAGCAGTGGTATACAGGAGAAGTCATTGCGACTGAAAGGTTAAGAGCGCTCGCTCTCAAACTTCCTGAAACTGGTGACGGGGTAGTGGGTTCAATCCTTGGACTGGTCAGTTGGTCTTAAATGTTGACTTCTCATTCAGAAAGCAATGGCAAACTACTGAACGTAACATTGCCTAATAAATAAACCTGGGGTTCATCACAATATCTTGCAAAGGACATGATGCCATTTTGTTTAAATGGTATACAGGACAGTCCAGAATGATGTGGTCAGCAGTCTGTTTGTCTGTGCAACATTTTGGTTAGATATATCTAATCCTGCCGTGCCATATTATAGAGATCCTGCCATTTCATATTATAGAGATATCTGTATCAGGTTTGGATTTCTCCAACAATAATTCTTTTGGCTTTTAACACACTGGCATTTCTGAGTTCAGTAAGCTTATAGAAAAACACAGAAATAACTCCCTGACATTTAAAATGTGGTTTACTAATTGAACAGTTAACAGGAGAAGTCACATTTCAGCCATTTGCCTTAATGATTGAAGATATTCTAATGTCAGGAAAATCTGGGTATTCTCCCCTTGTGACTCTGATTCACATCAGCATCCATTAAGAGTCTGTAACAGTGCTGAGTTCATCCCATTTTCCTAAAGTACATTCAGATGGGCAGTGAGCTCTCACATTAATGGGTTGAACTGTTTGTGTAATTACAGGCTGCACTGACTGTTTATGTGTGTGTGCCCCTAAAGTACTGTTATAAGCCAAACAGCTGAACTCATAACAAGCTTTGGATGTTGTCTCCCCTTGTCTTCTCTGTGTCTAATTGACTGTTTGCATGGGGATTTTCCTCTCTTGTTTTGTGAAATAAAAAAAAAGAGTAATGTTTCCTCCTTTTCTCTCCTTTCTCCTCTCTCTCTCTCTCTCTCTCTCTCTCTCTCTCTCTCTCTCTCTCTCCCCTTTTCCCGCCCCTTTTTTTAGGATCAGAGATTCTCTGACCATCATCAGTGAACAACTATAGTAACACCAATCATTCTTTGGTCTATTATTTCAGAACCTACAATGATCAAATCTGTTAACATTAATTATTATACCCATTTGAGCACATGTTTAGAAGAAACATGTTTGTTTTTATATTATTTTGTCCTCAGAAGAATAGGCTTTCCAAGCATTTGTTGTCTTTGCTGTATGCCTGCTGTATTTCAGTTTTGTTTTGTATTTCTGATGCTAAACAGTCTTTTCCTTGTTGTTTCCATTGTCCTTTTATGCCTTGAATCCCCTGATGGAGCATATGCTTTCAACTACCTCATACCAAGACACCCAATCCTGTTGCTTTGACTTAAACTTTTCTTATCTTTTTATGAGACATGTTATTGATTTGGTGGATTATGCAGTTGAGTCTCATTCCAGTCCCCTTCAGTCACATCTTACTTCTTAGGTTATGGTATTGCTATTCTTTTCTTCCCTTGCGAAGTGGTCAGGCCATCTGACTCGTGTTCCAAAGGTTGTTGGTTCGATTCAGGGCCGCGCCCTTCGGTTTACGAGTTAAATGTGTCGGAGACTCCTGTGGGTCGTCGCTAAAAGCTACGGAGTTTGTTCTTTGTGCGGCGCTTTCCGTGCTACGAAAAGAGACCGAGCCATATGGAATAAAACCCAGTGCAATGAAGTCGACCCTGTCGACTTTTAAGCGACTTTTTTTTTTAAGGTATTGCTATTCTTTCCTGCCCTTTTGGGCCACAGTAAAGCAGACACAAGTGTTTCTATACTACTCAACCTATTTTTCATACATGTTACAAGAAAATAATGAAAATACCATGTCTTATTTGTCTCTATATAATGTCCATAGTCTAGCACTGAGATGGCTGTATAGCCGTTACTTCTCTGATCTATTATTAATTTCCCTGGCTGTTACCTCTATTTGTTGTCCATCTTTGCTGTTCATTTTTAGCATGTATATCCCGCCGCAGCCCTTACTGCTCTTATCTATTTTTAGCATAACTATTAACTGATTCATACTAGGGTCATCATGTTATTTTTGGTTTGTGGTATCTTCTGCAATTTCAGTGCTCAGTGAATGAAAATGTACATTATAATACATGTTCATTTGAGTGTGTAAATGTCTGGTCCAAACCTACATTTTCTGTGGCACTGAATCAGTTAATCTTGTTTTTAATTGAGTGACGCATGAGATTCACGTGACAGGTGTGCAGGCTGAGGTGTCCGGGATTTTCACATACCCAAATGATGTGCAATGAAGGTTGTTTATTCATTCATTCCATTCATTCATTCTTTCTGCCCTACCTCCAGCCCTGTCCATAGCCACATGAACCCAGACCCCATACTACCTCATCTTAGAATGAAATGGCTAAGAACGTGTGAAGGCTGAACACTTCAGACACCAACGGCAGTATCTGCCAATGAATTAACTTTTAATCTCCATACAGGCTCTATTCTCTAGTTCTCTTCACATTCAATCAATCAATCAATCAATCAATCAATCATGTGCCATGCCGGAAAGCGTGGGCGGTCATGACTCGCCATTTCACTCGATCACCAGTGTCGTGGATCAGCTCAGTGTTCCTGTCTCGTCCATGCCATGTGGCCAAGCCATCCAGGTATTTTCCTCTCAGTCTGCCTCTTGGTCTGTTCCCTTCGATCTGGCCAGTTGTCACTAAGTTCTCCAATTCATTTCTTCTCATAACATGTCCAAAAAATTTTGACTGTCTACGTCTAATTTCTCTAATCAGTTTACGATGTTCATTTGTCTCCTGTAGTACTTGGTCATTGGTTTTTCTGTCTGTCCATGGTATTCTTTGCATTTTCCTCAGAAACCACATTAGAGGGGATTTAATGCTTCAAAGTCACTCCAGCTTAATCCATGTTGTGAGGCTGGGTAGACCATTCATTCATTCATTCATTCATTCATTCATTCATTCATTCGTTAGGTCAGTCAGTATTAAGACTAGTGCTGATGAAGTCATCTGATCATGCCTCTCCACTGTCTTTATTCTCAGTAACTCTCTTCAGCTCATCCTAAGTCTGTGGCCCCAATCATCTTGCATGGTTGTGTGATGTAGTTTTCCCAAGGGCCCTAGATCTTGCCCTGCAGTATCTTCAGTAACAGACCTCCATGTCTCATTCCGTGACCAAGCTGATATATCCGTTTTTGTATATGTTTAATAATTGTCTGTTTTCTCCAATGCCTTTAACAGTTTTTACATTTGATCTCTCTTCTGTCCAGTTTACTTCTTGCATTATGTGATGAGACCTGATCTTAAAAGCTCCCAAGTGCTTTTCATCTCTTTTGTTTAAAGTCCATATTTCACAGCCGAACACTGCCATGTTGTCTGTTTACTCCAATGCCTTTAACAATTTCTACATTTGATCTTTTTCCTGTCCAGTTTACTTCTTGCATCATTTGCATCATGCGATAAGACCTCATCTTAAAAGCTCTCAAGTGCTTTTCATCTCTTTTGTTTAAAGTCCATGTTTCACAGCCATACATTGCCATGGACCAGATATAAACAAAAACAAAACATGTCCAGAAGCAGAGATATGCTCTAGGTCTGTGATGTGATAGGATCATCACATTGTGTATGCCTGAATGCACAGAGAAATAGGTGGCCAGTCTTTTTCTGTGTTAGCAACCAACAATGAATGCAGGTGCCAAACCCTCGTGTGGCTACTGTCATGGTCCGACTGACGTCATGATATTATCTGTATAGCTCCTATCAACTACACTAACATGTCCTATTTGGACCAGATATGTGTAGTGATTATTAATTTCTGCATTACAGTATGGTTGTTACTTGACGTTAGGAATTTTAGTTTCTTTCAAAACACCCTTTTTTTTGCAATTCTTTATCTTATTTCAGTTTCCCTTGCATCATCTTCTGTTATTATTTATTCAGTGGTCATTCGCAAGATATTAATAATCAGCTTAAAGTAGCTTAAAAGTTCACAGGGTCGACTTCATTGCACCAGGTTTTATCCCACATCCCACATGTCTCTGTCTTTTTCCGCAGCGCGGAAAGCGTCATACAAAGCATGAACTCCGTAGCTCCAGCAATAACCCACAGGAGCCTCCGAAAAATTTCACTCATGAACCGAAGGACACGGCCCGGAATTGAACCCACAACCTTCGGAGCCCTAGTCAAATGGCCTGATCACTTCACCATGGAGACTCCCCTATTAATAATCAGCATTAGTTTGTAATGTATCCATCCCGTCTTCTTAATCTTCTGCTGCCTTAGATCTTCCATCTGAGCACAGACCCTCAGCCAACATGTGCCAAGCCTTTTGTAGACTTGTTTATGATTGGCTGGATTTTTCAGCTAAGGTTTTTATTGGATGAGGCAGCCAGTCTCATGCTAACCCTCTTTAGTCACCTGTTGCGGCATACATGTTAGGCTGCAGTGTTGCTATTCCTTGCTTCTCTTATGGTCCTGGTAACACATGCCCATGTTAATCTATATCAAACATAGCTTAAGGATAAAATGGAGATTAGTGCACTAACCTCAAACATAGTTGAAGGATAAAATAGAGATCAATGCCTCAAACATAGTTTAAGGCTAAAATAGAGATCAGTGCATTAACCTCAAACATAAAATGGAGATTAGTGCACTAACCTCAAACATAGTTGAAGGATAAAATAGAGATCAATGCCTCAAACATAGTTTAAGGCTAACATAGAGATCAGTGCATTAACCTCAAACATAAAATGGAGATTAGTGCACTAACCTCAAACATAGTTGAAGGATAAAATAGAGATCAATGCATCAAACATAGTTTAAGGCTAACATAGAGATCAGTGCATTAACCTCAAACATAAAATGGAGATTAGTGCACTAACCTCAAACATAGTTTAAGGATAAAATAGAGATCAGTGCATTAACCTCAAACATAAGGATAAAATAGAGATCAGTGCATTAACCTCAAATATAGTTTAAGGATAAAATAGAGATCAATGCCTCAAACATAGTTTAAGGATAAAATAGAGATCAGTGCATTAACCTCAAATATAGTTTAAGGATAAAATAGAGATCAATGCCTCAAACACAGTTTAAGGATAAAATAGAGATCAGTGCATTAACCTCAAACATACTTTAAGGATAAAATAGAGATCAGTGCATTAACCTCAAACATAGTTTAAGGATAAAATAGAGATCAGTGCATTAACCTCAAACATAGTTTAATGATAAAATAGAGACCTGAGCAGTAACCTCAAACATAGTGTAAGGATAAAACAGAGATCAGTGCACTAACCTCAAACACAGTTTGAGGATAAAATGGAGATTGGTGCACTAATCTCAAACATAGTTTAAGGATAACACAGAGATCAATGCATTAATCCCAAACATAGTTTAAGGATAAAATAAATTACGACAGACGTACTCTTTCAGTAAACAGTGTGTTGTATGCAGAATCTGTTAGTGATATTTTCTGCAACATCCGGCCATGAATCATGTGTTTAACATATCATAGCCACATTGCATCTTGGGTCTTGTGATAAACTTGTGCACAAACACAGCAACTAGACCCAGGTACAGAATAGAAATGGACAGAAAATCAATAGCTGTGAGGGAAGCCATGCACTGCTGTTTCTGAATAAACTGATTAAATTACTCCTCAAGAAATGGAAGCTTGGGGAAGATGTGTGTTGTGCCAGACAATTGTGAAACATTAATCACATGTAGATTGCAACTGAAATCTGATAATTTTGAATAATTTAGCAGCATATTTGTAAAGGCTACCAACGCTTGAGTGCCATGTAGAATTTAACAACATAATTTCATCATTCTGTATACTTTGTTCTGTTTTTTTTTTTTTTTTTTTTTCGCATATTCTTTACAGGACATCGCTGTCAAGATCAGCATCTTTCAGCTGATTGTTGATTTCTTGGCAAGATTACGCTCAGTAGTTTGCCATTGCTTTCTGAACGACTGGCTCACATACCCCTAAGTTACCGACACAGAGAGAACCGCTACTGATTCTCGCGCAACGTCATGTTACTTATGAGAGTATACAGGATTACGGAGAAAGTCGTGTAACCTCTAGACCAGGGAGACCGGCTCTGTTTGTTTAGTACTATAAAATCCCATTGCACATCTGTGAGGTGCAAAAATAGGTGTGGCCATTTCCCTCAAATGAGGAACAAAGAAGAGAGTCCATTGAATGTATGCTAGGACAGTCCTAGGACGGCCCTAGCACATCTTCCTCTCTATTAATGTATGCTAGGACAGTCCTAGCTTATCTTCCTCTCTATTAATGTATGCTGGGACAGTCCTAGGACATCTTCCTCTCTATTAATGTATGCTGGGACAGTCCTAGCTTATCTTCCTCTCTATTAATGTATGCTGGGACAGTCCTAGCACATCTTCCTCTCTATTAATGTATGCTGGGACAGTCCTAGGACATCTTCCTCTCTATTAATGTATGCTGGGACAGTCCTAGGACATCTTCCTCTCTATTAATGTATGCTGGGACAGTCCTAGCTTATCTTCCTCTCTATTAATGTATGCTGGGACAGTCCTAGCTTATCTTCCTCTCTATTAATGTATGCTGGGACAGTCCTAACTTATCTTCCTCTCTATTAATGTATGCTAGGACAGTCCTAGCACATCTTCCTCTCTATTAATGTATGCTGGGACAGTCCTAGGACATCTTCCTCTCTATTAATGTATGCTGGGACAGTCCTAGGACGGCCCTAGCACATCTTCCTCTCTATTAATGTATGCTAGGACAGTCCTAGCACATCTTCCTCTCTATTAATGTATGCTGAGACAGTCCTAGGACGGCCCTAGCACATCTTCCTCTCTATTAATGTATGCTGGGACAGTCCTAGGACGGCCCTAGCACATCTTCCTCTCTATTAATGTATGCTGGGACAGTCCTAGGACATCTTCCTCTCTATTAATGTATGCTGGGACAGTCCTAGCTTATCTTCCTCTCTATTAATGTATGCTGGGACAGTCCTAGCTTATCTTCCTCTCTATTAATGTATGCTAGGACAGTCCTAGCTTATCTTCCTCTCTATTAATGTATGCTGGGACAGTCCTAGCATATCTTCCTCTCTATTAATGTATGCTAGGACAGTCCTAGCACATCTTCCTCTCTATTAATGTATGCTGGGACGGCCCTAGCTTATCTTCCTCTCTATTAATGTATGCTGGGACAGTCCTAGCTTATCTTCCTCTCTATTAATGTATGCTGGGACAGTCCTAGCTTATCTTCCTCTCTATTAATGTATGCTAGGACAGTCCTAGCTTATCTTCCTCTCTATTAATGTATGCTGGGACAGTCCTAGCATATCTTCCTCTCTATTAATGTATGCTAGGACAGTCCTAGCACATCTTCCTCTCTATTAATGTATGCTGGGACGGCCCTAGCACATCTTCCTCTCTATTAATGTATGCTAGGACAGTCCTAGCTTATCTTCCTCTCTATTAATGTATGCTGGGACAGTCCTAGCTTATCTTCCTCTCTATTAATGTATGCTAGGACAGTCCTAGCTTATCTTCCTCTCTATTAATGTATGCTAGGACAGTCCTAGGACGGCCCTAGCACATCTTCCTCTCTATTAATGTATGCTGGGACGGCCCTAGCACATCTTCCTCTCTATTAATGTATGCTAGGACAGTCCTAGCTTATCTTCCTCTCTATTAATGTATGCTGGGACAGTCCTAGCTTATCTTCCTCTCTATTAATGTATGCTAGGACAGTCCTAGCTTATCTTCCTCTCTATTAATGTATGCTGTGACGGCCCTAGCACATCTTCCTCTCTATTAATGTATGCTGGGACAGTCCTAGCTTATCTTCCTCTCTATTAATGTATGCTAGGACAGTCCTAGCTTATCTTCCTCTCTATTAATGTATGCTAGGACAGTCCTAGCTTATCTTCCTCTCTATTAATGTATGCTAGGACAGTCCTAGGACAGTCCTAGCTTATCTTCCTCTCTATTAATGTATGCTAGGACAGTCCTAGCTTATCTTCCTCTCTATTAATGTATGCTAGGACAGTCCTAGCTTATCTTCCTCTCTATTAATGTATGCTAGGACAGTCCTAGGACAGTCCTAGCTTATCTTCCTCTCTATTAATGTATGCTAGGACAGTCCTAGGACAGTCCTAGCTTATCTTCCTCTCTATTAATGTATGCTAGGACGGCCCTAGCACATCTTCCTCTCTATTAATGTATGCTAGGACAGTCCTAGCACATCTTCCTCTCTATTAATGTATGCTGGGACAGTCCTAGCACATCTTCCTCTCTATTAATGTATGCTGGGACAGTCCTAGCACATCTTCCTCTCTATTAATGTATGCTAGGACAGTCCTAGCACATCTTCCTCTCTATTAATGTATGCTGGGACAGTCCTAGCACATCTTCCTCTCTATTAATGTATGCTAGGACAGTCCTAGCTTATCTTCCTCTCTATTAATGTATGCTAGGACAGTCCTAGCTTATCTTCCTCTCTATTAATGTATGCTGGGACAGTCCTAGCTTATCTTCCTCTCTATTAATGTATGCTGGGACAGTCCTAGCACATCTTCCTCTCTATTAATGTATGCTAGGACAGTCCTAGCACATCTTCCTCTCTATTAATGTATGCTGGGACAGTCCTAACTTATCTTCCTCTCTATTAATGTATGCTAGGACAGTCCTAGGACGGCCCTAGCACATCTTCCTCTCTATTAATGTATGCTGGGACAGTCCTAGCTTATCTTCCTCTCTATTAATGTATGCTAGGACAGTCCTAGCTTATCTTCCTCTCTATTAATGTATGCTGGGACAGTCCTAGCACATCTTCCTCTCTATTAATGTATGCTAGGACAGTCCTAGCACATCTTCCTCTCTATTAATGTATGCTGGGACAGTCCTAGCATATCTTCCTCTCTATTAATGTATGCTGGGACAGTCCTAGCACATCTTCCTCTCTATTAATGTATGCTAGGACAGTCCTAGCATATCTTCCTCTCTATTAATGTATGCTGGGACAGTCCTAGCTTATCTTCCTCTCTATTAATGTATGCTAGGACAGTCCTAGCTTATCTTCCTCTATATTAATGTATGCTAGGACAGTCCTAGGACGGCCCTAGCACATCTTCCTCTCTATTAATGTATGCTAGGACAGTCCTAGCTTATCTTCCTCTCTATTAATGTATGCTGGGACAGTCCTAGCTTATCTTCCTCTCTATTAATGTATGCTAGGACAGTCCTAGCTTATCTTCCTCTCTATTAATGTATGCTGGGACAGTCCTAGCACATCTTCCTCTCTATTAATGTATGCTAGGACAGTCCTAGCACATCTTCCTCTCTATTAATGTATGCTAGGACAGTCCTAGCTTATCTTCCTCTCTATTAATGTATGCTAGGACAGTCCTAGCACATCTTCCTCTCTATTAATGTATGCTAGGACAGTCCTAGCTTATCTTCCTCTCTATTAATGTATGCTAGGACAGTCCTAGCACATCTTCCTCTTTATTAATCAGCCTTCTTACAGTTGACTCAGCCTAGTCTTCGAAGACAGTAACTATAGCAACCATGTGGCAAAGTAACATACCATACTTTATCTGCTTTAGAGTATTTAGTCACGTGCCCCTCGTGTTAAGGACATATTGGTGGGGCTTTGAGTCTACTATATTATTATTGTAATATGAGCTCAGAGTATCGCAGTTACAGACTTTATCCAAGAGAATAACATTCTTCATCTTATACCCAGGAAAAGTTGCACAATAACTAATTGCATCATATTTCCACTAGCTGCTAGAAATGTAACATAGAATAGCAATAATCATAATCATATGCAATGTTTTCATGTGCTCTTGTTTATGTTTCAGGGTCTAATTTTTCTTTCACCCTTTACCCTCCATTCATCCTTTACCCTCAACATTCCCCATTGGGGCATAGGTCCTCACTCAACTCATCCCAGCCCACATGATGTAAGAAGTGACAAAGGAGGGTTGTGTGAGGCTGTTTTCCCATTCTGTAGAAAAACTATTAAGCTGCACAATTCACCATCTGATTACATGAGAGTTAAACATAATCATAATTGTACTAGGATTGCTGCAGCAGCAGGGAATCTTTTGCTTCTCATTTGTTTATTTATGGTCACCAGTCCAGCAGTCTTTGACTAAACAGTCTAACCTACAAAGCAGTGGGAAGGATGGAGATATAGTGTGCCTCCATCAACAGCAGTCTTGTAACAGAATTTATGTATATATTACACACAATAGTGAGTGGCCAGATTCTTGAAGAAGGAAACTTCTCATACAAAACCCTATTTTACTACTAGATGAAATTATTTTTTTTTACAATCATAACAACCACAGACAATTACACTTCTTACCCAAAAAGAGCACCAGGCAATTACATATTTATTATTCATAATGAATGTCAGAAAATTACACTTCTTACACATAAGTCTAGATAAACATATTTTGTACCCATTAAGAGCACCACATAATTACATTTCTTATGCAAAGAACTCCAGATAATTACATTTCTTACACATAATGAATCTCAGACAATTATTTTTCTTTAGCATAAAGAGCCCCATACTATTACATTTCTTACACATAACGATTCTCAAACAATTATATTTCTTACGTGTAAAGACTGCTTGAATATGTATGTCTGTGCTTCTTTGATATCAGTGTGAATGAATGCTTGTTTTAGCACCTTTCTATTCAGGCAATTTAGTACTGAAGTAAGTCTAGCATATATTGTGCTTGTTTTAGCACCTTTCTATACATGCAGTAAAGTACTGAAGTAAGTCTAGCATATATCGTGCTTGTTTTAACACCTTTCTATTCAGGCAATTTAGTACTGAAGTAAGTCTAGTATATATTGTGCTTGTTTTAGCACCTTTCTATTCATGCAATTTAGTACTGAAGTAAGTCTAGCATATATCATGCTTGTTTTAGCACCTTTCTATACACGCAGTTTAGTACTGAAGTTAAGTCTAGCACATGTTATGCTTGTCACTGAACTTAACATTTTTTGTACCCATTTGTCCTTTAAAGTTGTGTCTGTCAAATGTGACCTAGAGAGTAAGTATTGGATGGGATTTGAGTGACATATTTCATTTCATTTCAGTCACCAATAGTTTAATGGTAACCTGTCATAACCCTGTAGATCCATACCAGACCTTGTATCATATCAGTTACTTTTTTGTTCCTTTTTTAACACTGTGATTGATGATTGATTTGTTTGTGGTGATTGATTTATGCTGATTAATTTTCTTCAACTAAAAATATAACAAATACATATCCCTGTTATGGTAACAGCTATAATTGTTATAATTAAAATGGTTAATTTATATTGTTTTAGAAATAGCATTGTACCAGTATATAATTTTGTTTTCACGTATGCCATTTTCATGTTTTTTTATTTTATTTTGCTGTTAGATATTTTTTTGTTTTAATTTATGTTGAGTGGATAGTTTCTTTGCTAAATTATTATTTTAAGTTTCCTTTTCATTTCTGTGGATAGTTTTAAAATATTGCTTTAATAATTTTATATTTTGAATTGTCTTGTCGGTTAATGTTACAAAGATGTGAAACACAACAAAAGAAACTGGGCATAAGTAATAATGTAAATAGGAAAGGTGGTGACTGCAGCAAGTAGGATGTAGAAATATAAAATACAACAAGTGGAATAGGTTGAAAGCCTGCAGAAAAGCAACAAATACAAGCTCTCCATTTATCCTGTGTGGAACTTCACCCCATCATAAGTCTTTTGAGATGTCTGTCAATCATAAGCCTCTGTTGCTGTCATGTATAAATTGTCTATTACATTTTGAATCTACCTATTTTGTGATCTTCCTCTTTTTTTTTCACCTCCCTTTAAACTTCCCTTGAAAATTACTTTCATCTCTTTTTACATGTCCAAAATCTACAATCTTCCTCATCTGTGTTTGTCTTAATAATCAAAATTCCTCACTTCCGAGTTCTTGTTGGATGTATCTGTTTGTGCTCCTTTCTGTCCAAAGAATTTGTAATACTCTTCTGTAAGATTTGTATTTAAGGGTGGTTCTGTGTTGTTCAGCTTCTTCTTCTGTCATTCGCTTGAAATGTGTCTGTGTCTGTAATGTTGTCTCTTGTATGAACTTCACTGTAGTTCCCTCAGTGGTCCACAAGGTTTACTTTTTTTGTGTGGTACAAGGAGAAGGAAAATACTGATATTCTGAACATCAAAGAAAATTTGCTCATAATCAACATCATGTCTCGGAAATTGAAATACTGTGGCTATATAAATCATCATAGTGGCTTGGAAAGAACTGTGATGGATATAAATCTTCATAGTGGCTAGGAAAGAACTGTGATGGATATAAATCATCATAGTGGCTTGGAAAGAGCTGTGATGGATATAAATCATCATAGTGGCTTGGAAAGAACTGTGATGGATATAAATCATCATAGTGGCTTGGAAAGAACTGTGATGGATATAAATCATCATAGTGGCTTGGAAAGGACTGTGATGGATATAAATAATCATAGTGGCTTGGAAAGAACTGTGATGGATATAAATCATCATAGTGGCTTGGAAAGAACTGTGATGGATATAAATCATCATAGTGGCTTGGAAAGAAGTGTGATGGATATAAATCATCATAGTGGCTTGGAAAGAACTGTGATGGATATAAATCATTATAGTGGCTTGGAAAGAACTGTGATGGATATAAATCATTATAGTGGCTTGGAAAGATCTGTGATGGAAGGCATGGTTTATGGGAGAAGAGGCTGAGATCAATAGGCACAGCATGAAAATGGACACAGGGCATTGCAAACACCTCAGGCTTGTGGTTGCACGTGGCAAAAGAACTGGCCAGGGGTAAAACAAACTTGTCAGTGAGCTGTGATGAGAGCGACGTTCTTCGAGGATCTTCTGTATGATGATGATATTTATATATTGTGACACATAGCATGTAAGGATAATTGTTAGTGCACTACTTACAAAGAAAGTGGTATAGACTGTAGGATTATATTTCCCCTATCAGTGCAGCCGGCTCCATGGCTAAAGGCTTGCGAACGCGGTTCGTGAGCCGGGTACCAGGCGTTCGAAGCTCAGCTGTGACCGATTTGTAGACTGTGTCGCGTTGTGTTATAACGTGCTGGTATGGGAGCCGGTCATTCAGAAAGCAATGGCAAACTACTAAACGTAACACTTGCCTAGTACATCAACGGCAGCTGAAAAATGCTGCTGTTGACAGCAACGTCCCGTAAGGGATTAGTTAGTCTTTCCTCTTGAGCCTAAGGCGGCGCATAGGGCAGAAGTCCTGACTCTCCATGCTTGGCGGTTCACTGCTACTTGTTGTAGATCTTGGATGTTCACTTGGCCGTTGAATGAGCCTTCTCTGATGATGGTTCTACACAGGGTCTCTCTTGGTCTTCCCCATTTTCTTTTCCCTACCGGTGACCATATGAGGGCTTGGTAGGGGAGTCTTGTCTTGTCCATTCTGAGTACATGGCCGATGTAGTTCCAACGGCGCCGTAAGGGATACGCAACAATAATTAATTAACCAGTGCAGCCCAGCATTTTTCTGAGAAGGAAAGGTGGACATGAAGGAAACAGGTTACATTTACCTCTTTATGAAAACCGAATTAGCACAAAACATAGCTGGCTATCTCAACGACAGGAAGGCCACACTCAGATACAAACAAATGTTTTGGTCGAAGTCTGTATCTTCTTCTTCTGCGTTCATCCGGAGTTTTTTTCGGACGTGATTGCGTTGTGCCTATTTACAGCAGAGCTGCGCTCTTGCGCCGTTAGGCCGACACATCCGACTTCTGCGGGCATTTGTTGACAGGGTTAACCTTCCCGGGAAGTCTGTATGAATGAGCAAAAGAACAAGAATACTTAGCTGGAAAACAGAAGCACCACAATCACAGACAAGTAATCAACATGATGTTGTGGAAAAAAAATGCCCTCATTAAACTGTGACTTAGAATATGTGAAGGCTAACCACTTCACACTTCACATCAGTACCAACCATAAGACTACCACTTCTATTTGTAGAGTTTGTATTTGTTGGTCATATGCAGGATCTCAATTTGCCATGCTTGTTATATTTTATATCATCATTATTATATCAAACAGCTTCTTTAGTAAATATGTGTTTGACATGTTCCATTAACACATACAAACATCATGCGTGAGTGTTTCCTTGTCTTGCCGTAGAAGTCTGATCTTGTGTTTTGTTTTATTGACACCTTTTGTTTTATTTGAAGTTTTCAAATAATAGTTGTTTGTCTCAAATTAGACATTTGAATTAATAAATATATTATGGTAGATTCAAATTAGATGATTGTCTTTATGTTAGTTGAAGATGTTTTAGTATAATAGACTCAAATTAGATTATATTATTTATTTCATTAGATATATTTTTTTTTTTTAATTAGACAGAGAATAGATAGTATGTGTTACTTTATCTGAATGTTTTATTTTTAAAAATACTTTATCTGAATGTTTTGTTGTTAAAAATACTTTATCTGAATGTTTTGTTTTTAAAAATAAATTTCCTTCCCCGGCCCAGTAGATGCTTTTCTCTATTATATTTCAAGGAAGACGGCTTATAGTCAGCAATATGTTTTGGGCTATAGAATGACGATATATTTATATTTAAGTGGCAGGCATATAAATTTATTGAAAGCTTGTAATGAAATAAGTAAGTTTTATAAAAAGCAACACTCTTCTCCATGTCTTGAGGATATATGGTGCTAGCTTCATATTTGTATAGACTCATTGGGACATGTTGGGTGATAGGGTCAGTATCACATCTGCCCCATTTACTTCCCATGGCAATTCCCAGTACTCTTTTTAGGCTAGATCAATCTGGGGACCCAAGCTAATTATTTTGTTGAGTCTGTTGGTGGGGATTTGAAAACCTGACCCCTGGGGCCAGCAGGTGGGTGTGCTAGCCGCTGTGCTGCCGTGGTTCCCTGTATTGAACCCAATGCAGTTAAGTAACATAAATATGTAAGACAGGTGTACTTGTAAAATGTTCCACTTGTGGTGTCTTTTAGAATTGCCTAAATATGTAAGACAGAATACTTGTATCACATTCCACTTGTGGTGTCTTTTAGAATTGCATAAATACGTAAGACAGATATAATTGTATCACATTCCACTTGAGGTGTCTGTTAGAATTGCATAAATATGTAAGACAGATATAATTGTATCACATTCCACTTGTTGTGTCTTTTAGAATTGCATAAATATGTAAGACAGATATAATTGTTATTCCCAGAGGTGGTAGAACTGGACATTTTCTGAAGTATTAAGAATCTGTGGAACAAATGCATCCATACTTCAAGAGCTGAATATTGAAGAAGGTTGGCTATTAAAGACGATAAAACAAAGAAAATTGAAATATTTTGGTCACTTGAAACGTCACGAAAGTTTGGAGAGAACAATAGTAGAGTGGTATATGCCTGGGAAGAGAGGAAGAGAAAGGCCAAAGAGAAGATGGGTGCAGGATGTGGCAGATGATCTCCAGATGGGTGTATCGGACGTGGGACATCTTTCTTATGATCAAGAGCTTTTCTGGAAGGTTGTTATGGGAGCGAGGTTCTGCAAAGGACATGCTACTGAATGAATGAATGAATGGAACTACACCAGCAAACAAAGTAAAGTAACGTTGTTTAGAACATGAATCTTTTTTGTGGCGACTTACAGATTTAAGTCATGGACCATTTCACAATCGCAAAGGAAGAAAATCTGGGCTTTTGAACTTAAATGTTACAGAAAATTTATTAGAATGCAATGGACGAAGAAGAAGAAAACATACTGACATTTTACAAGGGCTAAACATTTCATACAGTTGGCTCGTACACAGTACTGTCTCTGAAACTGATATAGTTTAGCCATGTTAAACATCCCAGTAGTTTGGACAGAAAGTCATGGAAGTCATAGGGGTAATAGACATGTCTGTTTGAATGTCTGCCTCACAACTGATATGAAGTTTTCTGAGCATGTCACTACACCAGAAATATAGAAGCCAGCTCCCATAAATTGTCATTACACCAGAAATCTAGCTGCCAGATCCCATAAATTGTCACTACACCAGAAATCTAGCTGCCAGATCCCATAAATTATCATTACACCAGAAATCTAGCTGCCAGATCCCATAAATTATCATTACACCAGAAATCTAGCTGCCAGATCCCATAAATTATCATTACACCAGAAATCTAGCTGCCAGATCCCATAAATTGTCACTACACCAGAAATCTAGCTCCCATAAATTGTCACTACATTAGAAATCTTTTTTCCCCCAGCATATCCTATTACAGGACATCACTGTTAACACCAGCATTTTACCACTGTTGTTGATTTCTTGGCAAGATTACGCTCAGTAGATTGCCATTGCTTTCTGAGTGGCCGGCTCACATATCCCGTAAGTAACGGGCACAGCGAGAACCGCTACTGATTCTAGCACAGCTGCGTTTGATCACATGGATAAATGGAATTACACAGAAAGTCACTAACCCCTAGGCCAGGAAGACCAGCTATTAGAAATCTAGCTCCTATAAATTGTCACTATACCAGAAATTTAGCTCCCATAAATTGTCACTACATCAGAAATCTAGCTCCTATAAATTGTCACTACACCAGAAATCTAGCTCCCATCTCCCATAAATTGTCACTACACTAGAAATGTAACTTCCAGCTCCCATAAATTGTGTATAATTAATGTGGTGGGCTTCCCTGGTTTTCAGATGTTTAGAATTATGTCAGGGTTGCTGCAAATTACTGCTTGAATGTTTTTACAATATTTATGTCTGATTATAAAGCGATTACGGTTTGTACGTATCATGTAGCAGTACAAGCATATTATTGTCATTTTATTTGAAGACTAATTAGACCCAGAATGAAGTGTCATTGTCTTGTGAAGGAATGATGCCTCCCCTACAAATGCTTTTCTGACATAACTAGATTGCTCTTCTGTCTTGCAAAGCTGGAAATGTTAATGTATGTGTGTGCTTGTTCTGGTAAACATTTGCTACTTAACTGAACATGCTGTGAGAAATAACAATGATATGCTGTGGTGTGTTTCTTTTGTGCACATTTAACATGTGGCTTCAGTTAAATAGACACCCAGGGTGGACTGATTTGTAAATAAATTGTTCACATTGCATTGGTCACAGTTTGTAGTCACAGTTAACAGGCTGAGAAGAATAAATGAGCATAGGACAATTGATATTTTCTTTATTAACTCTTGATAAACTTTAACTCAAAGAAGTTCTTAGTTTAAAGTAATAACTATCAGATAGGTGTAGGCTGTAGGAAATTATGACTTATTCAGTTGCAGAGATATAACAAAATGTTAACACAATCCTTTAGCCAAATTTCCGATCTTGTTCATGATAGAAAGTTTGTAATAATATTGTATTACATTGTGATTTAATAGTTCATAATTTTTGCAAATTTAATAGAATAGTCGTGGAGTTTTTATAATCAACTAATAATTGTCAAAGTCTGAAGGAGTTAAAGTAATGACAGTTGGAGAGAGAAGCTAAAGTAACAGCTAGAATTGAGTAAGTTAGAGGAGATAAAGTAACAACTGTGACGTAACCATGTAAGTTAACACCTGTCTAAAAGTAGTTTACAAAACTGTTACCTCTTCTTCTGTCATCACATGATCATAATAATTGTGTTTATTTGTTCTAAAATTGATATACTTGGAGAACAAAAGAAACTACAATGTTCAGTTTTAACTAATTCTAAACAAGCATATTTAGACACAATACCTAAATTTTCTTGTGTGAGTAGTGTTAGTCAAGTTTCACCAGAGTTCTCACTTTCAGTTGATCATCAACCACTTTAGGCTGCATGCATTTCAAACTGAATATACTAGCAGCTCCAAGATTTTTAGAATTAACAAAATGCTCTTAATTTTAAAAACAAAATGAAAGTTCCATATTTGTTTTCAGTATATTTGACCAAACTATGTGTTTTCTTTCTCCTGTTCATAATATTAACAATGTTCTTTATAATCATGCATACAATGAATATCATCCTTATCTTCTTTTTTCCATATCTTATGATCTTCTACCAAATGTTTCAGTTCATGTGCTGGTAATTTTCATTACCATGATAAAATGCTGTCAAGAATCTCCTTTCAACTTCCTCTCTCTCTTTTTCCATACATCTTTTCAGTTATTACATGTTCCCATTTTTCTCTCTGCATAAAGTGGCCAAAATGTCAACCGTCTCTTTGTTTGTTTGTGTCTTAGCCTCTTTCAAAACATTTTGATTGCTCATTATGGCTGTCAGATGTATTTTTAGCAATCTTGTGTAAAACAACATTTCTGGGGTTTCAAGGGATTTTTTTTTGTTTAGCTTGTTGACTAATTATCCAGGTTATGCTGCCATATGGTGATAGAGTGGAGGTGGAGGTGGCTACGAAGGGGATATCTTTGTAGACTATGAAACATTGCTAGTTGAAGACAGTCGTAGATAAAACATAGTTTAAGGATGCTTGAGTTTGGATTTTATAAAGGGATGAGACTGCAATCAGTGTGTTACCAGAACAAAGTTTGGATTTATAAAGGGATGAGTCTGCAATCAGTGTGTTACCAGAACAATTAACATCTACACCTTCTAACATTGGCTGAGGGAGACGGAGCATTAATGTGTTTGCCCAGAGTACAATTTTTAATTAACCAATATTGATGCTATATGTGAATCGGTACAGCTATCTTGAAACAGTCATAACATCTGATGGGAGGTGCCTTGAAGAGATTAGAACAAGAATCACTATGGCAAAGTTAGCTTTTGCAAAATGGAAAACATACTGACCAATAAAACGTTAACATTGCAACGAGAAAAAGTTAAAGTACTACATAGAACCTGTACTTTTGTATTGATGTGAAATTAGAATAATTAGCTGACAAGCTGTAAGACATCTGAGGCAGTGAAAATATGGTTTCTGAGAAAAAGGCAAAGAATACCATGCACAGTCAGAAAAACCTTGATCTGATTAAAGAGATTAGATGCAGACAGTCAAGATTTTCTGGGCATGTTGTAAGTAAAAATAAACTGGAGAACATGGTGACAACTGGCATAATTGAGGAAAAAAGAACAAAGGGACGATAAATATCTGCATGACTGGATGGATGGCATAAACAAGACAAAAACACAGCTGACCCACCACTCTGGAGTTTGTATGAGATGGCAAAACATATCTGCCCACACTTATTGGCATGACACATGATCATGATGGTGTGGATTACAGGGGTATTTTAGAATTATCACCAGAACAAAAAAAAGCAACAAAATATTTGGTCAATATTATTGATGATGCATGCTTGGAAATATCGGCCAATTTGTGCTGGCCTAGTGGGCAAGTTGGTGTAACGGTCAGGACATTACACTGACAATAACATGAACACGTTCAGACAAGGGTTCGATGCTTTCATTGTGTGCTACAGGAGGGAAAGACTGGGCCACCTTATTCCTGCATGCACTCAGGCCTGCAAAAGTATGATGACCTTAACACTTCATACACTTGTAACAGTTTTCTGCGAAGGGACTTGTTTCTCTTTTATTTTTTGTTTTCTACATACTGGCCGTAAAGTTACATTTAATAGTTCACAAGTGCTCCTGTGCTTTGTGTTTATGCTAATTTTCAATACAATGCCTGTTATAATATACTGTGTATGTCTCATACATTTCGAGTGTAAACACATACTATGGACTTTAGTAAATCGCTTTGATTGGACACAAATATCCCCATAATTCCTCAGTCTCCTCCCATAGATCACATAAGTAGAATTTTAGCACCGTGCACTATCTACATAGCACCGGCGAGGATCCAAATGTGTGTGTACCAGAACCACACAACTGGTGTGAATATTCTGTGATTCAAAACTGTATTTACTGAGTGAATTTGAACACAGAAGCCACAAACATTTTGTCTGGCATATTTCACTGTATCTCGTCAGGTCAACTTGATAAGATGCGGTGAATTATGCCAGGCAATAAATGGTGCAACATGTTGTTTGTGGCTTCTGTGTTGAAATATTATTTGGTTTGTGAGTTTTCCAGTTTTGAAATTTAGTCTGAGTAGCAGCTGATTGGACCTGATGTTTCTTTCATTTTTTAACTGTCAATTTATTTTTAATGTGTTCTGTGTACACATAAGTCCTATCACTGTTTTTTACCTTTGCTAGAGAAGGCTAACTGTCTTCTTCTTCTGCGTTCATCTGGATTTTTTTTTCCGGATGTGACTGCGTTGTGCCTGTTTACAGCAGAGCTGCGTTCTTGCAGCGTTAGGCCGACACATCCGACTTCTGCGGGCATTTGTTGACCGGGTTAACCTTCCCAGAGGCTAACTGTCTGATACACTAACTTGGGATCAGAGAGAGTGCACCATTTTTTTTTTGCTTATGTTGAATAATCTATATTGTTAAATCTATACCTCAAACACGCTGTGCTTTTATTTAAAAATTAAATGTGTTGGTTTAAAATTGTGAAGCAGGTCATAAACACATAGATTGATTTTGTTGGATTAAACTTACTGTTTCTTTCTGCAAGTAAATTAGCTCAACATGAAATACGGCAAATGATATTTAGGCAGCATGAAACGTTTGTCTACTTTGTGCCTGTTGTTTGTGATTACTTAGTATTCATTTGTTGTTCCGCTAGAGGCAATTGTTACTCTAAAATATTAAACATGTGGGTCAAAAGTAACAAATTAATAGAGTGGGTGAAAGTAACAGCCTTCTGGGACAGAGTGAAGTAAATTAATAACCAAGACTGAATAAAGCAATGTAACTGTCATGGATTGAGTGGATTTAATAGCAACTTCCTGAATGCAACTGTCAGAGGCTGGCTAAAGTAACAACTTTCTGAATTCAAGTGTCAGAGATTGGATGGGTTAAAGTAACAATTGTCTGAATGAATGATTAGATGGGTTAAAGTAACAATTGTCTGAATGAATGTAACTCTAAAGGATTAAGTGGGTTAAAGTAACAACTGCCTGGGACTGAAGCAATATGAAACAATGATACAGCTTGCTGATACTAGAAGGAGTAATCAGTAACAGCTGAGTTGATTAATGTACCAGCTCTAGCACAGGAATCCAAATGGACACAAAATATAATGAAGGAGAGTAATTAACCTTAAATTTCACCCCCTCATAAGTCAGTGATGTTCAAGGGAAGAGCATGCTGTAGGAACAAGAGGTTGTTCTCTAAACAGACACACTGGCACTTGGGCCCTGGCGTCAACTATGGATAGGACTCGTGACTCTATGATGATGATGATGATGATGATGATGATGATGATGATGATGATGATGATGATGATGATGATGATTATTATTATTATTATTATTATGTGCTTCCCTTCAGTCACTAGCAATGTTGACTAATGTTGCTATGATAGTTCTGAAATTATTGTTGTGGCTATGAAGATAATGACCCACATGTAATACAAGTTTTACAAATATCTCAATGTTTTCTACCCAGCCATGTTGCAGTCACATAATTGGCTCTGATTTCTTGTATTTTTACAGGTCGCAAGCAGGAAATCATCAAATTGACAGAACAGCTTCTTCAGGCTATTACTAGTGGCGATTATGGGGAATATACGTTAGTACTTATAAATCTATCTTTTAGATTTTATGTGTTTTCAGTAAATGAAAATGTTCTCAGCATTCAAATAAATCAGAAGTGTAATAAAAGAGACATGATTGTTAGTGGCCGTGCAGTAAGACATCAATGTGGTGCTAGTGTCTGTGCAATGATAGTAATGTAATGGTATTGTTGATGTGATAATATAGCAGTTATATTAGTGTATACACAATAAGACAGTAATGTGATGCTAGTATGTATGCAGTAAGACAGTAATGAAATGGTACTGACGTTGCAATATGATAGTAAAATAATTGTATTGCCCAAGTAACAAGGTATTGAACTAACTATTCCATGCAGCAATACAGGAAAGTTATATTTTTTTACATGTTGTGTGTCTTTTGCAGGAAACTGTGATCAACCCCAGGTTGATTTTCTAGGTAATTTTATGTTCAGTAGCTTGCCATTGCTTTCTGAACAGGAAGTTAGCATTTAAGTCTAACTTAATGCTGGTGTAAGGAATGAACTCCTACCCCACCATCATTACACCAGAAGTTTAAGAACAAGAGTTCTTATCCTTTCAGCCACGTCGACTTCTAAAATTATATTACTGAATAATAATAATGTCCATTCACTGAATGCTAATGATACATATAAGTGTCATTTGTAATCTCCATTGACAGGAAGTTGGTAGACCCTCACTTAACATCATTTGAACCTGAAGCGTTAGGAAATCTTATTGTTGGTCTGGACTTCCATAAATTTTACTTTGATCATGGTAAGTGACTGGATGTTGCCACCAGATATAGAATCAGAGTGTATTGAGAGCCAGACCATGTGTGTATGGTTGTATCAGAATAGCTCTAGAGAGGTGCAACTGGAAGTGTGGGTTGTGTGTACAGAGAGAGGGGGGCTGGGTGGGTTAGTGTAGAGGGAAGGAAAGAGGAGAATGGGATTAGGGAGTGTAGAAGATGAGAGGAGAAATGGTTAAGTGTGTGAGTGTAGAGAAAGAGAGAAGAAAAGGCTGGATGATTGAGTGTAGATGGAGCGAAAGTGGAGAGGTAATTTATAGCTGAAGCGGGGAGATGGGTGAGTGGTAGGGAAGGAAGAAATAGGGAATTGTCAACGTGGAGGAAAGATGAAGTTGAGTGAATAACTGTGAAGGAGGCTTTGGGTGTTATTGAAGAGAGGAAGGATATTGGGTAGATGGATGTAAATGGATAAAGAAAGGGTATTAGGTAGATGGAGTAAATGGATAGAGAAAGTATTTTTTGTAGATGGATGCAAATGGATAGAGAAAGGGTATTTTGTAGATGGATAGAGAATGAGTATTGGATAGATGGATGTAAATGGAGAGAGGAAGGGTATTGGATAGATGGATGTAAATGGAGAGAGAAAGGGTATTAGGTAGATGAATGTAAATGGATAGAGTAAGGGTATTGGATAGATGGATGTAAATGGAGAAAGAAAGGTATTGGGTAGATGGATGTAAATTGAGAGAGGAAGGGTATTGGGTAGATGGATATAAATGTATAAAGAAAGGGTATTTTGAAGGTGGATGTAAATGGAGAAAGAAAGTATTGGGTAGTTGCATGTAAATGGAGAGAGAAAGGCATGTGATGGATGCCTGCAAAAGAAGAAATGAAAAGCAAGCGAGAGGGTAGTTTTCTAGAAATGTAGCATCACTCTGAAAGATTAGAAGCAACTTAAAACATAAATTAATAGATAAGATCTGGAGTCACTGTTAAAACAAGCTGTAAATTAGTCTTTATATGTTCATATAAAATGTAAAAAAACTAATTACCAGTACTGTAAATTTCTCCTTCTTGAGATTATTTAACAATGTAAATAATCAATGAGGCAGTACTGTAAATTAGTAATATACATCTATGTATGGGGTGTTTATATAAAATTCAAATAATCTATTCTTCAGTTCAAAAGCCCCAGTTGTTACCAAGTGCATCCAATTTCAGTAGACATTTCTTTTAGGATTGCCTTCTCTAATCTTTAACTCCCCAGTTTACCTGCAAGTTGTTGTATTTATTTTTTGTCCTGATCCCTACATGTGGAGCCTGCCTGGCCAGGTTAACTCTGCCACTCACTATACTAGCATCAGCATAGCTTTTGGGTGTCAGTGTTATACATGGTTTTTGCTTAGGCCTACAAGTCACACGCTGAAATTCTGTAAACTGATACTGAAATATTGACAGTGGATATACTTAATGAAAAATATATACACACAATTGAGATTTTGATTGATTTTGACATCTGATTTTGATTTCTCTGTCTATTCTGTGATCACACTTCCACGACATTTGAGTTCTGTAACTTGTTTCAAAGATGTGCTATTTAGCAGCATACTTAGTAGACCAGGAGATGTGCTACCTTGCATTATGATCATTGCTGCGCTTTATTTGTGCCTGTGTGTTTTCATATTTTAAATGTTTTGATTATGAGTATTAACAAACTTGATGCTTGTTTTGTCTTCTAGTATTGTCAAAAAATAGCAAGCCTGTGAACACAAGTATACTCAACCCCCACGTACACCTGCTGGGTGAGGACGCTGCTTGTATTGCCTACGTCAGGCTGACACAGTTAATTGACAGGTAAGATACATTGTGATTGCAACAGGATATGGCAGCATAAAGTCTCTTCAAGGAAGCCTTGAACTATAAATTTCACAATATGATGCCTGGTATATTTCACTGCATCTTATCAAGTGCATTCTATGGAATTATATTTAAATTCACAAAGGGGAATTTCCTTAAATGTAAAATGAAACAGAAAAGGTACTAGTTGTTTTTTTTTTATTTCATGCGCTTTGGACTCAAGCATAGTCCCTTCAAATGCTATTCTAGTGCACTGGACTGATTTTTGCATGTGGATTAGCTTTCCCTATTACCAGTGTCCCTTGCCATCTGGCGAACCCACTCCGACTTCTGAGATGCTTGTAATTTACGTCCCCAAGCCAAGGACGAGAAGTCAACATTTTAGTCTAACTTACCGGAGTAGGGTTTGAACCCTCTACCTCTGTATAAGCAGACTGAAAGTTTAAGAGCGAGCGCCCTTATAAATTCGGCCATGCTGATCTCCAGAAAGGTATGTTAAGATCCTGCACAGAAAAATACACAAACACCAAAAAAAAATTGCACAAACACCCAAAAAAATGTACAAACACCAAAAAAAAAATGCACAAACAAAGAAAAATGCACAAACGCAAAGAAAAATGCACAAACACAAAGAAAAATGCACAAGCACAAAGAAAAATGCACAAGCACAAAGAAAAATTCACAAACACAGGTACATACCCGACAAGGACCTCAGGCTGGGGAAGTGATATCACAGACCATGTAAAAATTCTATCCCACTTATGAATAATTACACCAATGTGTTGCTGAGGAAAGAGTAGTAACCTAGCATGCATACTGTAAGAGATGACTGAGCGTGTTGACAGGAGAAAGTACGTTGGCAGGAGTAAGTGTGTTGGCAGGACTCAGTGTGTTGGCAGGACTCTCATTCGATAGAATATTTTAGATACACAAAGGGGTCTACATGGTGAAGTGGTCAAGCTGTCTGCCTCGCAATCTGAAGGTTGTGGGTTTAATTCTGGGCTACGTCTTTCAGTTCACAAGTGCATTTTTCTCAGAGATTCCTGGGGGTCATCGCTGGAGCTTTGGAGTTCATCCTTTGTGCAACGCTTTCGGCAGGCAGCCCTGTGGAAAATGACAGAGCCATATGGGATCAAACCCAGTCGATCCTCGCGACTTTCAAAACTTTTTAAGATACAGAATGCAACCAGTCATGAACAAGTCTAGAAAGGTCGGTGTGAGTTGGTTCAGCTCCTATGCTCCGTTGGGAGATGAAAGGCAGAAGAAGAGGAATAGTTAGTAAAACAAATATAAATGATAAAATACTGACAGAAAAGTCATGATAAATAAGGTAAAACAGACCACACATGTTTGACATTTCAGTTTTATCAGTATTTGTCAAGGCAACACAAACATGACTAATAAAATACACATCAGCGACGATATACATTATATTTCAGCAAAGAATCATTAATTTTTTTCACATAACAAGATATATGCCTCTGCAGTATGCACCTGACGAGATGCAGCAGAATATGCCAACCAAGAAATCGTGCAATATTTTATTTATGGCACGTGTGTTTAAATTCACTAATAAAATAATTGACAGATAAGCCTCTACCTATAGGCTTATTGTTAAGTGCCAGGTATCAGGTATTGAGAATATTTCTGAGCCATTAGAATACCTGCCTCTACCATCAGGCAGCACAGGTTCTGATGCACAGAGAAGCTGCATGTGTTAATATCAGATACACACACATTTAATTTACATCCTGGCAATTGTTTCAGTTTGTGCACTGTTTGAGATCTTCCTTCCTCCGTGTGTGACCTAGTGAATATCATATCTACATACATTTAGATCATCAGTATTGAACTAATAGCAACAATCAGATATGAAAATAATTACTTACTAAACACACATAAAGTTCAAACAGGAGCTGAAAGGTGCCATTATGGCAGCTTAACTGTTAAATTAATTTACTGATAAAGAACAAACATTCTACTCGGGATGAAAAAAACAACAAAAATGAGACATTCCCCTCTCTCTCTCTCTCTCTCCTCCACCCTCTCTCTCTCTCAATCATTCATTCATAACATTGAAATATGAATTGTTTATGTTTGCTGTATGTTTACAGCATTCATTTTAACGTTTTTCAACGTAAATCTAACATTCATGATAGATAAAAGGTTAGTTGTATATCCTTTACAGGACGTAACGGTCCACCCCAGCATTTTTTGGCTGTTCGTGATTCCCGGGCAAGTTTACACTCAGTAGTTTGCCATTGCTTTCTGAATGACCGGCACTCATACCATTTCATAATAAACCAACGTAAGGCGGTCTGCTGCCAAATCACTCACAGCTGTTTTGAATGCAGTATGCGGGATTATGAACTGGGTCCGTAACTCCTTCGCCAAGGAGCCGGCTCATGGTAGATAACTGGTGTGTAAAAGATGAGTGACTGGATGTATGACACTTTGAAAATACAGTTTGTTTGTTCGTTCCATACCTTGTAAAACCAAATAGCCATCAGCATAATATTCACCATGAAGTATCTTTGAAATAACTTTCTTCTTAACAGAAATGGACTGCCTGTTACAAAGCACTCAGAAGAGACCAGAATTTGGCAGCGAAAAGATGCCAAGTGGCAGAATGTTCACTTTCATAGATCTGGCTCATCTACAACAGAAACAGGGAAATAAGAGTATCCTGGCCAAACAAGCATACGACACTGTTTTACTCTGGTTCATTTGGTTAACTGTACGCTGACTGCCCACAGGCACATAACTAGAACAGCCCAAGTCTAACCATGTGTGTGCTAAATTGTTTGAGTGTGTCATGAAGGCCTGTGTAGACTGACGCTGTGTTGTAGCATGCAGTGACATGCATCACAGTGAGCGAAGTCAGCCTTTTACAGGCCCAAGCACACTGGGTTATTTTTCTCCAAATCTGAGAATATGACGTGTGGTTTGCATTGTATGAAACTGCGGTTTCTTTAATTACATTTTAATTTTCTTTTTTCCGCTTCATTTAAATGCCTTCATTCATTGGAACATGGTGATGTGTTGGCAAGTTGTGCACCCTTAACACAAACATACAAGTGTACGGTTTTCTTGGTCTTTGATATGCACTGGTGCTGTACACATACAGCTCATACATTTTAGCTGCCGTATTCAGGATGACGCGAGAGACTGTTTGTTTTATAAATGTTAATAATAGTACTTTGTATTTCTCTTATCTTGTCCTATTTGGTGGCATTGTTGTCCTGGTCTGTGTTAGGCATTGTTGAAGTTATTTCCATGCACATGTTTGATGAGAGTTTCTGGTTTATTTATGTCAGTGCCAGATTTCGGATGTGCATGTTTTGGTTTTATACTGAGCATGGGCGAATATTGTAACTTTTATCTATATGTGGGAAAAAGAGACTATTATGTGGTAAAATGAGACTAATACGTGATAAAATGAGATTAGTATGTGTAACAAATCAAGTTAAGGGCCTCTTTTCGTGCCATATTTGGGTAAATGGTGCAGGCCCCATATTTTAGACTAACTGGTATGATGGAAAGATGTGGTCAGTGTTTATCCCACAAGCCACCTTTGATTCCCAGCCTCACAAAATGGGTACTAGCAAATGTTCTCATAGACAAAACAGCAAGCGTGCTGCTGTCTACACCTCCTGTCAAGTGCTGTTTGGTCAAGAAAATATGCACCCAGGCCCCCTTCCTCAACATGCCATGATAGCATGAAAATGGGTTTCATTGCCTTTTTATTTTGTAACCATCTTTGTTTATTTTATAAAGTTTTGTTTGTTTTTCAGACAATGTAACCGACCTAATTGTATACATATATCCAGTTTGCTTTCTTGTGCTTATTTAAGGTGGACTACTCATATTAAAAGTGGAACAGTTCATCAGAAAGAAATGTAAAGATGAATGTAAATGTACAGGCCGTGTGATTGTCTCTGGATTGTATCTGGAGCTTAGAGGTGCATTCTATCATAACTTACAATGTAATCTCCTAGCCAGAAATATCTAAAATTTTGTGTCAGCTGCCTCTCAAACTGTTAATCCTGTGGGAACATCAGAAGTTATATTCAAGTTTGCAGGGAAACTCTGCACAAGAGAAAATAGGTTTGCAATTTGACAAAATGTTCATAGAATTATAATGGCAACTCTGACTTTAAGATGTAATTTTATTAAATCTGACACAGCTTGTTTAGTTAATCTGGCAGTTAAATTGTTCAGATAATTGTGTTTCTTAGTTTCCATATTTTAGATTTTGTAGTTTAAAACTTGTTTTTTAATTATATTTATCTAAATGTGTCAATATGTGTCAATAAGAAGATTGGATAAAGTTCTGTGAACACATTTTATTTTCTTCTGTTATGTTTAATTATAGATATTTCAGGAATTTACTGTTAAACTAACACTGACATTGTTATTTCTGAAGTTTCTTGTACTTTGGCTGGTAAATCATACTTGTGTTCTTTCGTTCAGAAAAAAGAAGACGTTGAGCACCGCTATTCTTGTTTACTTTGTTTTAACATAGTCCCTGCATTCCTGGCCCTTTTGGAGCCTTGTTTTAGTGACTTTTGTTAATTGTTTAAGTTCCATGAAACGGTAATAATAACAACATCAGATGATAAATACATATAAAAGCTGCAAAACAGTGGATAGTATCTACAAGGTAAATGGAATATTGGGAAACCATAAAATACACACAGACAAGAATTGGAGAGATGAGTAAAATAGGGAAAGACTGGAAGAAACAACAAGAAATAGCAAAGGTTAGAAGGGTTTTGAATGAGTTGGCTGAAGACCTCCGGCATGGTACTACAGGTGTATAAAGAATAGTAGTGAAGCATTACAAAGGATGAGGAGTAGTTTTTCAGCTGCTGTATAAAGAGTAGTAGTATTTCAGTAAACTGTATAAAGAATAATAGTGAAGTATTACAGAAAACGAGTTGTACTTCAATTGCTGTATAAAGAGGTGTAGTAAAACTACAGTTTCTGTTTGAGTAGGAGGGAGAGTATTTCTTCAGTTGCTGGATGATGAGGTAGTAGTAGTACTTTGGTTGCTATCTTTGTTCTAAGTGATCACAAAATACAGCTAGTTGTCTTCCCCTGTTGGCTGACTGTTCGCTACAGCATTTGGTATGCCAGTGTCATTGTTTTCTGCAGGTTTCTTTCTTTGTTTGTACAGTTGTTAAGCAGATATTACTGATTTCATAATTCAATAAGTTAGTTAGACACTTGATCAATTTTAGTAACTTCAGTTTATGTAAATATTATTAAGGGTTTTTGTATTCCATTATCTTTCTTGAGGTAATCTTTACAAATCTATCACTTTTCTTGTAGAGAAGTAATGGGCTTCTTTTTAAGTTGCCAGTTTTATTTATGGTGTATATTGTCTGTTTAAATATAGCTGGCTGTGTTTGCACATTTAATTATATTTGCAATATTTTTATTTTAAATACTGCATTATAAAAAGATGGATTTACTGAATTGTATATCTTACATGTGCTTAATACGTCTATATATATATATCTTTTGCCACCTAAAGTGGTAGACATTTTGATCTTAAATTATTGGTAGTTACTTCAGATAGCTAGTGTAGAGTACATATTTAGTTTGTAGCTGTAAACACAAAATAATTTACCTAGATAATAAATTAGCAGTTATAAGTGTCTGTTTATCATAGTTTATTCCCAAAATGTTAAGAAAGTTTGACAGGCCTGTATGCCCAATTCTTAACCTTTGGAAATAGAGTGTATTTATCTTTACATTCTACCCATCTACCTACACCACTCTGCATGACACATGATGATGATGATGCAAGTGTTGTGGGTAGATAACGGGTGACCACATCATTCTTATGACACTGACAGACATCACAAGCCAAAGCTAAGTGCAGTCTGATAGTTGTTGTGACGTATCACATGTGCTGTATATGTAATACAGAGTTAAAACGTATAGGAAATCCTGGGAACGAGAAATTGTATCTTTTGAAGATAGTTATAGTTCTATAGTAGATACGAATGTTTTGAAGATAAATATGTCCCTGCAACTGGTAGTTGTATTTCAAAGATCATTATGTCCCTGTTTGTATTTTGAAGATCATTATGTCCCTGTTTGTATTTTGAAGATCATTATGTCCCTGTTTGTATTTTGAAGATCATTATGTCCCTGTTTGTATTTTGAGGATCATCATGTCTCTATAGCTACTAGTTGTATTTTGAGGATCATCATGTCTCTATAGCTACTAGTTGAGGATCATCATGTCTCTATAGCTACTAGTTGAGGATCATCATGTCTCTATAGCTACTAGTTGAGGATCATCATGTCTCTATAGCTACTAGTTGAGGATCATCATGTCTCTATAGCTACTAGTTGTATTATGAAGATCATCATACTTCTATGGCAAACTACTGAATATAAAATTGCAGAGTAAATCACAAACAGCCAAAACATGCTGGGGTTATTAGCAACATCACGTACAGCACATGTGACTAACATGTTATACTTCTACAGCTGGTAGTTACATTTTGACGATCGTTATACTTCTTTAGCTGATAATTATTATTATTTTGTTCTTGTTCGCTCACATTGAGCTCATGTGTAGTCTATAAATGTGGTACTTCTTCTAGTGCACTGGATTGATTTTTGCATGTGGTTTAGCATTCCCTATTACCAGTGTACCTCGCCATAAGACGAACCCACACTGACTTCTGAGGTGCTGATAGTTACACTTTTAATATCTGAAAATCTCTATAATGAAAGTGAATGTGCAGCTCACATGGTGAAAGAAAATAAAAGGGGAAAATTGTAAAACCAGTCCGATATCTAATGTTGTGATAGAGACAGACATGAGCATTAGATCATTAAAGGGAAGAGAAAGATTAAGTAAACAGCTGGTCGGTGGAGTCAGTGGCACAACCAAGTGAATGAGAACAATCTTGAACAGGAAGGAAACAGTTTCAGCAAAGATCTATCTTGGAAAGGTGAATAGTTTCAACAACATCTATCTTGAACAGGTGAATAGTTTCAACATCAATCTTGAACAGGTGAATAGGTTCAACAATAATCTTGAACAGGTGAATAGTTTCAACATCAGTCTATCTTGAGCAGAGTGGTGCAGGGACCGTTATAAACCCAGACAAGGCATCGGTCGTGTGATACTCCCTGGATAACCGGATCGTCAAGACAGATGTCCCAGGTATAATGTTGAATGGATGTTCTCTTAGTCGAGAGAGTAAATTGAAGTACTTGGGTATCACCTTTGACAGGTGTTTGTCTTTTAAGGATCATGTGGAGGCTTTGGCGGTGAAGGCTGGTAGGGGACTTAATGCATTGAGGGCTATGGCAGCAACCGGGGTAGACCAGAGGATGCTCTACAGGCTCTTTCAGCAGTTAATAATTTCTGTCATTGAGTATGGTTTGGGGCTGCTGACAGTATCAAAGAGCCAGCTTGAAAGGTTGGAGCGCATACAGAATGCCGCCATGCGGTTAATCCTGGGGTGCACAAAGGACACACCAATTATATGCATGAGGCATATCCTGGTGCTACCAACAATGACGGATAGGCATAGGGCCCTTCAGGCCAAATGGTACCTGAGAGTTGCTGCAGATAGGGATCACCCGCTGCATGCAGCAATGGATATGGTCAAGGGTCATAGACTTAGACGAGGCAGGTCCTGGATGGCACAGGCAGAACTTTCTATATGTCAGGTGTGTGATATAGAGACCATCGATCGTGGAAGAGAGTGGGTTGAAGGTCCAGAAGACATCAAGGACTGGCACAATGTAATAATAACACTGGGTCGTGAGTGCAGAGAATGGGCAGCAGGCCGCACAGAGTTTGAAGTGCAATAGCTGATCCAGAGTCACACACATCAAGGTGACATAGTCATCTACACCGATGGGTCAGTGGTGAGAAACAGACGCAGTGGCTGGGGCTTTATTGCAAAGGCTAATGGACGAGTCTTGAAAAAGGAGAGTCTGGCATATGAGACCACGACCTCCAGTATGAGGCAGGGTGGAGGCAGTGACAGCAGCATTCCGGTGGCTAGAGAAGGCTACTGCAACACATGTTGTATTCATTACGGATTCAAAGAGTATGCTTAGTAAGGTGGAGAAAGGAATGTTTCGTGTGGAATGGCTCTTGTCGCTTCAGAGGTCACAGATTATGAGAATTGTATGGATATTTTGCCCTGGCCATGCGGGGTTACGGGGGAATGAACATGCTGATAGGCTAGCAGGGAATGCACCTCTTGCTGGCAGATTGCCTATGGACAAGGGGGAGGTGGGACCAGATGGAGAAGGCGGAGGAACAGATTGAGAACTCATATGTGGAAAGAATGAGATTGTGGGGGATCTGCAGGGGTTCTGGAAGAATCTCAAAACTGAGAGGGAAGACCAGGAGAACTTTTAATCAGATAGCGGTGGGAACGATTAGTAGTGCACTGGCTGTTGAATGAGGGGACGGAGCACGTATGGGAATGTCCTGAGTGCAGTTATGTCAGTTTTTAACTGAACTGAACTCAACTCAGTCTATCTTGAACAGGTGAATAGTTTCAACACCAATCTATCTTGAACAGGTGAATAGTTTTAACATCAATCTATCTTGAACAGGTGAATAGTTTCAACAACAATCTTGGACAGGTGAATAGTTTTTACAACAATCTTGAACAGGTGAATAGTTTTAACAACAATCTATCTTGAACAGGTGAATAGTTTTAACAACAATCTTGAACAGGTGAATAATTTCAACAACAGCCTATCTTGAACAGGTGAATAGTTTTAACAATCTACGAACAGTCGTACTATCAGATGGAAGGTGCCTTGTAGAAATTAGTAAATATAGCTATTTGGGAAATAGAAAATATATTCACAAATAAAACATTGTCAATTGCAGTGAGAAAAAGTGTATTAAAGTGCTATACAGTGGTATACTGGTGTGTGCAAGTGAGGCCAAGACAATAAACAGAAAACCAAGAAATATTGGATGAAGCAGAAATGTGGTTTCTAAAGAAAATGCAAAAAATACCCTGGATGGACATAAAAACAACTAAGGTCATCCTTTAATAAGCAGATGAAATCTACAAACTGATTAAAGAAATCATATGTAGACAGTCAAGATGATTTGGGAATGTTATGAGGAGAAATAAACTTGAGGACTTAATGGCAAACTTGATAGCAAAAGAGCAAGAGGAGGACACAGATAAATACCTAGATAGGCTAGCTAAATAACAATCAGGACCTAATAGGGCTCTAGAGATCCTGTGAGATGGCACGTATTCATGGCTAGTAGGACACATGATAATAATAAAGTCAGTGGCATGAGCGTTGCAGAGCACTTAGGGGGCTTTTATTTTTGTAAAATTGGAGGTGGTGGACAATTTTTAATATCTTAGGTTCTTGATTACCAACAATGGTGACACAATGAAAGAAATTACAAGATTAATATCTATTGCTCTTCAAAGACTAAAACAACTGAATACATTGTGGAGTGGGACAGATAGAACTACAAAACTTAGAACCTTTTTAAGAGCATGCATCTTTCCTATTGCAACATACAGCTGTGAGACCTGGACACTTACTAAACAAGCTGAACAACGCATACGTGCCTTTGAATATAAATATAAATGTTATAGACGAGTTCTAAGAATATCTTGGATAAAGAAAAGAACAAATTCATCCATACTTCAAGAGCTGAATATTGAAGAAGGTTGGCTATTAAAGATGATAAAACAAAGTAAATTGAAATATTTTGGTCATTTAAAACGTCACAAAAGTTTAGAGAGAACAATAATGGAGGTGTATATGCCTGGGAAGAGAGAAAGAGGAAGGCCAAAGAGAAGATGGGTGCAGGATGTGACGAATGATCTTCAGATGGGTGTATCAGTCGAGGGACAGCTTGCTTATGATCAAGAGGTTTTCCGGAAGGTTGTTATGGGAGCGAGGTTCTGCAAAGGACTTACTGCTGAATGAATGAATGAATATCTAGTGAACTATTCTCCCTGTGTGCCGGTTATCTAGTGGTAACATCATTTTGCGATCTGTATGGATATAAATACAACTAAACCTTAAGTAATGCAGGTTAGCAGATCTAGTCCACTAAATATACTAATAAATAGTCCACATCTGAAACAAGTTAAAGAAATTAAATATCTAAGAATTATGATAACAGAAGATGGCAGAATAGACAGAGAAATCAAACAGCAGGTGTGCTTATATACCAACTATCACCCATTCTGGATCATCCAAATATACCAATGTCCACAAAATGACAGATAACAAATAACATACTTACACCAACACTATGTTACCCGTGTCAAACTTGGACATTATCAGAATCACACTTGTGAGATGTGATGCTTTGAGAAGAGTTGCCAACTTAACTATCCATGACCAAATAAGAAATGATATTATGACAAACCCAAGAATAAAATGGATTAGCGACATCAAAGACATCGTACTATTGATTGCATTGAATGACACTATCCAGTGCCATCCATCAGCCACTGGGACATCAAATATTCCTCCCCACAGCACTTCACAGCAAAAGTGGAAGACGATGATGATGATGATGATAATGATGAAGTATGATGGACATTTAAATGTCTCTTTTTATATACTTATATTATTAAACGTCAGGGGGAAAAAATAGTCATCATTTTTGGCCACATTGTGAGAATCTGCAATATATTGTGACATTGGACAAAATTTATGGAAAAAGATATAAGAGAAAGATAAGTAGAGAAGTTTCTTGACCTCTTTTTTGTCAAGGCACAGAAAGATGTCAGCACACAAATTAATACATGATGTAGGGGATTGCGAGATGTGCAGAAGCATGACAACTCACACCAATTAGCAAGGCACTTAACAATAATGACACACACACACACACAATTTAGTGGTTATTATTCAAATATTTGGGGGACTATGATTTGGAAGAAATATCTGTATCAAGTGAGGAGATTTGCTTGTATGTATGTTGTATGTATGTATCATTGACATTATAACTACTAACTTTCATAGAATAATTGAAATATTGACTAATGTTGAAATTATGTGATGGCACCACACCTCCATATTTTGGTGCTGTGTATGTGTTTGTTTTACCTGAATGATAGTACTTTTATGTTAATAATAGTATTTGTATTTCAATTTTAATTTAGTGTTTTTGTTTTCTTGTAAAGTACCAGTAAAATGTGACAGTAGAAGACCAGAAAAAATGTTCAGTTTAGCAAAGCGTAGTCTGGGATGAATTGTTCCTTCACAAAGTACAGACATTTTGTCATTAAGCATAATTTTGTGTTGTGCCGTGAAGTCAGGTCTGCTCAAAATTGCATGTTGTATTCAATCTGTTTTCAATTTCTCCAAATGAACATTTTAAGATGCATTTTACCACAGCTAATTTTGATAAATCCATGTACATATACTACATTCACTGCTTGTCTACCATACTTTTCTGACATATCTTCAATAACTTTTTTCCAGATTAATATTTTGACTTTGACACATAATAACAATCTATTGCACTTAATGTATTCCCTTCATTTTTCTTGTTGGTAATATGTTCATTTTTATCAATTTCTGTGTTGCTCATTCAGATAGTTTTTGTCTTTTTTGTTTACAGTATTTCTCCTTCCAAATAGTATCAGTGCAAGATCGGAGACTCTTAGCCAGTTTATTTGTGGACTTGCAGAACTGGATATGAATTTCTTGGACAATAAGACAAAGCTATGTTGCGTATAATATATATATATCTTGCACATCTATTTATTGTACATTTCAATGAACATTGACTTCTTGAGAAGTGAGAACTGTTGTCAGTAAATGTTTTGTTTTATGGATGAGTATTCTGAATTTTTGAGAGCACATTCATATTTTTGTTTGGACATGTCATGGTTTTGTATATGTATACCTGTCCATTTCCTTCCCATTGTTGATTTCTGTTTATTGTGCGCCTTTGAACTTTGTTTAAACATTTCTGAATAATGTGTTAGAGATATCCTGTGTCAGTGTGGTTTGTTTCAGGGGAGGGGGACAGTTGGACGACACAGATCGTGTGTGATGCCTTTAGCCAACATTGGTATTCATCTGAGGTGAAAGGGAACACACAGAAGTAGAACAAGATGAATACAATCAATTTCAAGGCTGAATGTACCGATCTTATTCTGGCATTGTGTCTGGAAGTCTTGGAAAACAAGATACTCATACTTAGTGTACAAAGTTGCAACTGATACAGAAGTCCTCATGCAAATTTAGAAGTCTGCACTCTGATGTAGACGTCTGTACATTGATGTAGAAATCTACATACTGTTGTAGAAATCTACTCACTGATGTAGAAGTTTACTCACTGATGTAGAAGTTTACACACTGATGTAGAAATCTACTCACTGATGTAGAAACCCACATGCTGATTTTGAAGACTGATATCCGATATGTTCACTTTTGAATGAAATAGTCCATTTAGGCATAGGTAGCCATCCATCTATTATTAGAGTGGTACTTACCATTTTTATTTTTATTTTTTCAGAAATGATCCAAGTGTATTAATTTTGTTTTGTTTGTATTTCTTGTTTTTTTTAAATTCTTCTGGGCAATTATTATTTCATATTCATAGTTTCTTAGTACCTGCAATAATTTTGTTTTACTATCCATGTCATTTTCAACTTCCTAGATGTTTTTCATTCTTATAATAATATTTTGCATAACTGACTTAATTACATATTCTTTGAAAAAGTATTACTTCAGAACCCACCAAACTAGCCAGCATACTCCTGACAGTTGTTTATGTTAGATGGAATTGTTCACCTAATCATACTGAGGCCGGCCAGTTGTGTTTCATGAGCATTAATGCTGTAAAGTCCTGTATAAGAAGCTAATGGGGTTCAACTATGCTTTTGTTGACATCATTACAAACTGTTTTGTAATTTTACTTGAGAAGATATTGTTAACATAAAATGGTGTGTTTCTGTTATCGTAATTCAGTTGACAGTATCTTGTGAGGAAATCAAGTTAGAATTTCATATTTCTTATGTGTCATGAGGGTTTGGCTTCAGAATTATATCTCTTAGTGTTAATTTACTGTTGAACATTAGGGGTTAATTATTCCCAGGATTTTCACAACCATGTTGCTTTATAAGGGATAATAAAGGGGATATGCATCACCTGACATAAGGCTGGAAATCATGGAGAAATAGTAAACAAGCAACAACAAAAATCACTCAAGGACTCAGAGATGTGGTTTTACAGAAAAATGTTGAATATTCATTGAACAGCCAAAATGAGTAAACTGAATGTTTTTGAAGGAAGCTAAGAAATAAAGATAACATATTACAAACATCAGGAAGAGGCAGACATAAGTGTCTGGGTGATGTCATGAGAATATAAAAATTGGGACATGTTTTGACTGGAAAGATTTGTGGAAAGAGGGATAGAGGAAGACAACAAGAGAAGATTCTTTATAGCCATATGTCATGGCACAAACAGGTGTCAGCACATTCATTTATATATGCTATTAGAGGTCAAAAGATGTGCAGAAGCATGATCACCTATGCCAGTCGGCAAGACATTTGTTGATAGTCATGATTTAAAATATGTACCAGGGTAAATTTAAACAAAAATTATGTAGAAGCTCACATCATGATTGCTTGGATTCAGCAGAGGTTATTCCATAATGGCCGCTTGGATTCAATAGAAGTTATTCTATCATAATTGCTTGGATTTAATAACACTTATTCCATCATGATTACTTGGATTCAATAGAAGTTATTCCATCATGGCTGCTTGAATTCAGTAGAAGTTATTCCATCGTGGCTGCCTGGATTCGATAGACGTTATCCCATCATGATTGCTTGAATTCAGTAGAAGTTATGCTGTCATGATTGCTTGGATTCAGTAGAAGTTATGGGAATATCCTGAGTGCTTGATGTTGGCTCTTGACTCAACGGCTGGTTCTACTAACGCACAGGTTGTAATTACATATCTCTCCTTGCTGGATCCACTCTTCAAGTTAGACTCAAGCAAGCTTAGCTACCATCTACATCCATGAATTGAATTGAACTTTATTTTAAAAGGGTTACAAATTGGGCACATAGGCCCGTCTTACATTCGGCCCTTCCAATCGCTCATCAACAGTGCATGATACATTCACGTAGGAAAAAAACATTGTCAAATGAATGTTGAAAGCATGAACAATGCATATTATCAAGTTATGTGGCACATCCCCACTCCAACACAGACATCCCGCACCAACCCACACACACATCCCTCACCCATTCACACATAACCCACCCATACCCACACCCCCACCCACCACACATCCCTCCACCCACTCACACATCCCCTCACCAACCCACACAAACATCCCCACCCACACACAACTCCCCACTCACACACCCCAACCCACACAAACTCACACACACACACATGCTCCACCCACCCACCCACCCCCAACTACACACACATACCCCTCCCATACACGCATCCCTCACCCACTCACACATGACCCACCCATACCCACACATCTTCCCATCCACACACACACATCCCCACACACACATGAGAGAAGACAAGCCCTACAACATCTAATAACAAATGGAATAATGATCAAATGCATCATGTTTCCACTAATGAGCAGAAATATGAACAGAACAGATGTAAGAAATGTGGATAACAAAGCAGTGAATGTTTGAATTGTTTGCTAAGGTAAAGGTACATTCCGTGTCACTTAGTGCAGATCTTCACTACTGACTTGGGATTTAGCCATCAATTTGAATTGTCTGTGCCTTGATCAGTTGGCCCCAGCATAACATGACATGGCATAACATAGCAACCTTGTTGTAGTTACCTTAGAGTTAATTAAATGTTTGCATATCCTTTACAGGACATTGCTGTCAACATCAGCATCTTTCAGCTGATTGTTGATTACTTGGCAAGATTACGCTCGTTAGTTTGCCATTGCTTTCTGAGCGGCCAGCTCACATACCCCGTAATATACTGACGCGATTCGAACCACTGATGATTCTCACCGTCGTCGCGTTACTTACGAGAGTATACGAGATTACGGAGAAAAGTCGCTAACCTCTAGGCCAGGAAGCCGGCTGCCTTAGAGTATGTGTCAGGAATATACTGGAGCATGTTCACAAGATAGTGTAATGTTGATTCTTTGTGTCCCAAACAGTTCATACTTACTTAAACTCACTTTATTTCAAGTTGTTATTTCAGAAATAATGAAATGAGTGGACAAAGGATGTTAAAGTACTGATTGGGGTTAATAAATATATCTAGTTGATATAAACATGTGGTGATTTGCTTGATACATAATGTGCTCAGCTAAAATGTATACATAATGGGTTCAGCTGAAATCTCATACATAATGGGTTCAGCTGAAATCTCATACATGATGTGTGCAGCTAAAGTCTGATACAGGAAATGGTCTGCTGTAATCTGATACAGAAAATGGTCAGCTGAAGTCTAATACAGGAAATGGTCAGCTGAAGTCTAATAAAGGAAATGGTCAGCTGAAGTCTGATACAGGAAATGGTCAGCTGAAGTCTAATACAGGAAATGGTCAGCTGAAGTCTGATACAGGAAATGGTCTGCTGTAATCTGATACAGGAAATGGTCAGCTGAAGTCTAATACAGGAAATGGTCAGCTGAAGTCTAATACAGGAAATGGTCAGCTGAAGTCTGATACAGGAAATGGTCAGCTGTAATCTACTCACACCCCACAAAAATACACAAACATCCCACAGTCAGACTGTGATTTGTTGCCACAGAGAACGTCTGGTAAAAGTATGATTGATGAAAGTAATGACATGGTTGAAACAAAGGCCACTTGCTGCTCCTTGTCTGTCACAGTAAGAGTATATTGGCTGAAGAGATTGTGTTACAGTTACGTGTGGCCTAATGATACACAATTTAACTGTAAGGAATGCAGACAAAAAAGAAATGAATGTTGTAACACAATCTCTAATTTGTATTGAAGAATTTTACATCCCTTTATAAACAGAGTGGTTTTATAAACACTTAAATTCCAAGATAATGTTCATGTTTGTGTTGGAATCAGTGAAGTGGTTCAGGTATTTCCGTTGTCACGTGCGATCTGTCTCCTGCCCTCTTGCTGACCTGCTTGTGATGTGCCTGCATTTTGAGTTTGAGGTTTTTGTTTCTGACATTTTCTAGACATGAGTTATTTGACTTCTCTTTTGTCTGACTGCGTTCACAGTCAAGTACATTCATTAGCGCTTTACATATAGTGTCCCTTCTCTTTGAAATAAACCATTTGAAATTATCAAAGTGTTTGTCCTGTGTTTAGATATTTCATTCATATTATTTGTAGTTGCTGTATCATTACTTTTATTATTAGTGTGGTAAAAGAAAGAACGTTGTATGCAGTAAATTTCCGTTATTCGAGGTTAGAACAATAATTCAAACATATTACCTACAACCAGTTTAAACAAATGGCTACAATCCTGGACAGTTAGTAATGTTCAAGTTAGTTACATATCCTTTACAGGATGCTGCACTCAACCCCGCATATTTCGACCGTTTGTGATTTCTTGACAAGTTATGTTCAGTAGTTTGCCATAGTTTCTGAACAAATGGAACTCATACCTGGGTGAAACCAGCACAAGACGGTCTGCTGTGAAATCGCCCACAGCTGTGTATTGACCGCAGTATGTGGGATTACAAATTGTGCCCTTAACACCTTCACCACGGTGCCAGCCACAGCTAGCAAACAGTTATAAAATGTTATGTGTAACCAGTTTTTACATATGGCTGCAAATCCGGGCAGCTGGTAAACAACCAAAACATGTTACATATATCTAGTTTTATCATATGGCTGCAAATCCTGGACATTTAGTAAACAGTCAAATAATTTTTTACATTGAATCATTTTTAACACATGGGTGAAAATCCTGGACAGTTAGTAAGTAAACAGCTAAATTTTTTTTTTTTTTACATATAACCAGTTTTCATATATGGCCGTGCTCCCCCGATGTGTCTCCACCTTGACGTGGTGGGGGAGCTTGCGTGTCCCATAGACCCCATTTGCTTGCCGATGGGTGAAAAATTACATATCGGACAGCTTATGGGATAGGGACCAGACTAAGAGAGACACAACCTGCTGCTCTGCAGGCATAGACTGAGGATAGCAGTCAAAATTTAAATGAGGTGCACAAAGGCAGAATTTCTTGGTCCGGACAAAACTCTTAAGGCTCCCTGTCGAGGGCTGTGGCTGAACGCCTCTAAGCCACAAACCCTCGGATCTTAGAGCCAGGCTGATACCCGACTACCGGAAAATAGAAACATGATACTGAGCAAGCTACATGCCCAGGTCTGATACATATTCGAAGGCTCCCAGCTGGGGGATATGAGAGTTTCCCGGATGAAGGGGCCTGGTCGTTTCCCGTTCACTGCTGCACGAAGGTAAGGTGCTGAGCCGGCAGCACATGTAGCCTACCTCGTGAGCGAATACAGAAAAGTGCCCCAGTCGAAGGGTTACGGAAACTGTCTGTATCTAACTCATAGAGAGTGTAGACAAAAGTGGAATAATGTCTCATCAACGCAAAATGGAACGCACGGCGAGCGAACCTATTGCGTGGTCTGAAGTCACAAGCAAAAGCTTACCGAGTGGATGTCACTCGCAGTCTGACCGCTCCTGGTGTGTGACTGAGCGATCAGTGGCAAGTGGGATGCCCAACACATGGAAGTGAGGAACTAAAGCAGCCATGAGCAGGACGTGGAAACTCCTTGGGTGAGCCCAGTCTCAGAGCAATATGTGCCGGCTCTGCAATTATGGAAGCCTCCTTGGATAGCGAGATAATGCCCATGGTCTGCCCCTGCCTTCCCTTGAGGGCAGACCACGATATCGTTGATCGTTCTATCTTGACCAGCTGAGATGTGGGTGACATTACAACAGTCTAACGTGTCTCGAAACCAGAGGAAGGCTAACCTCACTAAAAAATGCCCGCCGGAAGTCGGAAGTGTCGTCCTACGGGTGGCAAACTAAAAATTGACACTACGCATTTACGTCCGAGTGAAATGTCTCGTCCGAATGTCTCCCGTGCTAGGAACAGCTCTGACTACCTAGTTTCCGAATGCCGCTCTTGTTCGGAACAGCTCTGACTGGGTAGTTTTCCGAATGTCTGTTGAGCCTGGAAAAGCTCTGATGGGCGCAACGACAAGCACATGTCCGAAAACTCGCTGAGTGGATGCCGCCTGCAAACCTGTCTGGTTTGTGCGGGAATGACCCGGGGAAACAAAATGACCAATATATTGAAGTGAGGATTTAAAGCAGCCATGAGCAGGACGTGACGATCTCCCTCGGTGAGCCCAGATCCAGGGCGTTATGTGTCGGCCCTGCAACTATGGAAGCAACCTTGGATGGCGGAAAATGCTATGGACTGTCCCTGCCTTCCTTTGAGGGATGACCGTTGTCTTCGACCGTTCCACCTTGGCCAGCATGGTTGCAGATGGCGCCACAAAAGTGAGAGTCTCCCAGGATTGCTAACCTGGTCAAAAATGCACGCTAAAAGTCGGATGTGTTGGCCTGAGGGTTTCGACCCGAGGGTGCCTAACCAGACACACCGCAATCACATCTGAAAAAATCACTCCGGATGAACGCAAAGAAGATATGGCCGTGAATCCTGGACAGTTAGTAAACAACCAAGCAATTTTTGATGCAACTAGTTTTAACATATGACTGAGAATCCTGAACAGTTAGTAAACAACCAAAACATGTTACATATAACTAGTTTTACCAATGGCTGCAAATACTGAACAGTTAGTAAACAACCAAAAAGTTTTAACATATGGCTGTGAATTCTGGACAGTTAGTAAACAACCAAAAAATTTTATATATAACTAGTTTTACCAATGGGAGCAAATCCTGGGGAGCTATTAAATAACCAATAAAATATTACATATAACTAGTTTTAACGTATGGCTGCAAATTCTGGACAGTTATTAAACAACAACAAAGCATTACTCAAGACCTCAGAGCTGTGGTTTTACTGAAGAATGCTCAAAATTGCTTGGAAAACTAATATGAATAACGGAGTGACTATACACAAAATTTTGTGAATAGTACGAGCCGCTGTACACAGAAATGTGTGGCTGGTCACGTGATGTCTAACTTCCTTTGGACTACATTATTAATGTTTGTGGAATTATCATTATGTTCTCGGTAGTGTAGTGGTTAGTATCTCCGCCTGCCATGCGGGAGACTGGGGTTTGACTTACCGCCAGCAATTTTTTTTGTTGTATTTTTATTTTTTAAATTTTTAATCAATCAATCAAGTGCCGTCTCCGCAATGAAGGTTGGCTGCAATGGATCTCCAACACTGTCTGTCTCTTGCCTTGACTGTACATTCTGTCAGGCTGATGTTCGTCCATCTCTTGATGTTATCTTCCCACTTGTATCTTTGTCTACCTCTTGCTCTCTTGCCCTCAACTGTGCCCTCCAGTATGGTTTTTATAAGAGTGTCATGTCTTTTAACATGGCCAAAATATTTCACTTGCCTCCTCTTTATTTCTTCAATCAATTCTCTCTTCATTCCCAGTTTTTCTAGAACCTCTGCATTTGATTGTTTTTTTTTAAACATGAAATACGACATATTCATCTGTATATCCACATCTCCAGGGCTTCTAAGCGACTTTCTAGTTGCTTGTTTTAGGAACTAAAATATATATCACTGTACGTAGAGTGTATCCTTGTCGACAAATATTGTCTTTGTGAGGTGTGAAGAAAAAGAACTTGCAAAAAAAAAAAAAAAGACAAGAAAAGAGAATAACAGACTTATTCAAATGTTTGTGAATAGGGGCTCGTACTATTCACAAAATTTTGTGCCGAATAATCACGTGACCAGCCACAAATCTGTGTGTATAGGGCCTTGTACTATTCACAACATTTTGTGAATAGGGGCTCCCAATGAGTAATATTATTATAAATGGTTTCAAAGAGGCTAAAATACAAAGACAACTTATTACAAGCATCAGAAAGAGACCGACGCCATTTGTTGGCCAAATGAGAAGAGAAAAACGAATATTATGTGACTTCTGGAAAAAGATATGGGAAAACAGCAAGAGCGGATTCTTGACATCCTTGTGTCAACTGCCATGACACGGAAGGGTATCAACACACAACTGATACTCGCTGTTGGAAATCACAAGATGTAGAGAAGCATCCTTGCCCACACCAGTCAAAGCTCTTGATGAAGATGTGTAAAGAAACCAGTTAACTCTTAAAGGCCGAGAGTCTAGTACTTGAGCCTAATAATCTTCTCTTCTTCAGCGTTCCGAGCCATTGAGGTTCTTTGCTGCAAATACAATCCGTCTCCATTCGTCTCTCTGGTGGACCTTCTCTTGCCAGTCGTTGATTCCAAGTGCTTGTAGGTCTGTACATGTGCCTAATAATACTAATACTAATATTTTCAAACGTTCATGGTAAGATCTCCAATGATATCGAAAATTGAGCAAAACTGATCGTTGCCTATTTTACAGTTACTAATTTTAGCTACAAAATAGTAGTAATAAGCTGAGTTCAATACTGGTATGCTGAAGATACAATATGAACAAAAATACAACAAAATTTGAAGTAATGCAGGTTATCAGATCTGGCTCACTAAATGTACAGATAAACAGCACATCTCTGAAGCAAATTACGTAATTTAAATATGTAGGAAGTATGATCACAGAAGATGACAAAATAGACAGAGAAATCTAAATCATAATCAGATGTCAAAAAGCAAGTGTGCTTATCATGTATGTATCAACTATCACCCATACTACTGAAACATCCAAATATATCCGCAAAACGACTGATAATAAATAGTATATTCACACCAACCCTATGCTACCGGTGTCAAATTTGGATATTATCCAGGATCCAAATTACACATACGTAAAATACATGTGAGATGAGACGCATGAGAAGAACTGCCAAATTAACTATCCGAGACTGAGTCAGACATGGTGTTATCACACAGGCAGTGGAATCAATAGTTGTACCACACAAGAATATGCCTTTGACAGCATGAATATATAATCTCTCTGGAATTGAAGGTGCAACTTGATGATCTGATCCCGCCGACGACACACGCGAAATCAAGATAGACTTAACACACCTGATGAGATGTCAACACACGTGATGAAAGGTCAACAGACGAGATGAGAGGTCAACACACGCGATGAGAGGTCAACACATGTGATGAAAGGTCAACAGATGAGATGAGAAGTCAACACGTGTGATGAGAGGTCACAACAGTTTAGGTTTAGTCAGCCATTTTTTGTTGCCGCAGACAGCAAATCACATACTTCAAGACTGTCCAAATTACGACACACCTAGACAAACCTTCAGGCCTAGAGATTGATTGATTGATTGATTGATTTAGGAAACGACATCACAGCATTCGGGGCATTCCCATAATTGCTCCGTCCCCATCCTCAGAAGCAAGCGAAGAGTTCCAACCCCAATAGTTTTTTTAATTGTTTGCTTATCCTTTACAGGACATTGCTGTCAACATCAGCATCTTTCAGCTGATTGTTGATTTCTTTGCAAAGATTACGCTCAGTAGTTTGCCATTGCTTTCTGAGCGACCGGCTCACATACTCCGTAAGTTACCGATGCGATTCGAACCACTGCTGATTCTCACCGTCGTCCCGTTACTTACGAGAGTATACGAGATTACGGAGAAAAGTTGCTAACCTCTTGGCCAGGAATCCGGCAACCCCAATAGTACCAGTACCAATCTTCTTCTTCTGCGTTCATCCGGATTTTTTTTTCGGATGTGACTGCGTTGTGCCTGTTTACAGCAGAGCTGCGTTCTTGCGCCGTTAGGCCGACACATCCGACTTCTGCGGGCATTTGTTGACCTGGTTGTGCGTCTCGCCTTTCCTCTAAGCGTCGAACCAGGCCTAGAGAAACCACAGTGGAAGATAAACTTTATGGACAACTCTCCCCCCCCCCCCCCGCGCATATCCCATTACAGGACATCGCTGTCAACACCAGCATTTTACCGCTGTTGTTGATTTCTTGGCAGGATTACGCTCAGTAGTTTGCCATTGCTTTCTGAGCGGCCGGCTCACATATCGTGCAGCTGCGTTTGCTCACGTGGATAAACGGGATTACGAAGAAAGTCGCTAAACCTAGGCCAGGGAGACCGGCTCTATGGAGCACTCAGTGAATAAAAAAAGGCAGTTAAATTCATACTAGAGATAACATTGCAGTTATAGACAAAATTTCTTCTTCTTCTTCTTCTTCTTCTTCTTCCCTTCTTCTTCTTCTTCTTCTTCTTCTTAATTGCGTTGTGGCTGTTTGCAATAGAGATTCGATATTTGAGCCGTTCGGTGGGCACATCCAGCTTCTTCGGGTATTTGTTGAACAGGTTAACCTTCACGGCATCTGCATTCAATAACAGGCACGACTACATGACAAGACTTCAGTAGCAATAGACAACAATATAGTCACATGAATATTAAAATAAGCAATTGTAGACGGATCACGTTCAACCATGAGTAATAGTTCACAACACAGATGGTGTCTATGGGGATAATACATAATGAATAAAGACAAGCGACAGCTGAACATGTAACGAAGCGAGATGTTATGGTGATAAATTTTACAACCACTCGAATAATAACACTTAAGACACGATATGACAAATATATCTGAAATCTTAACGCATTAAATAGCACCTCTGTGTACACAAATATAACAAACATGCAATAGGGATTACTTTGATAGTAGAACTTTGTAAGTTTAAACAACAATTGATGCATATCATATTCAGAGAACTATAGCTTGTGAAATATCAGGACATCAGAAATGTCCTCCTTAGAATATCACATCATATTATCGATCCAGAAATCGTTCATCTCAGAAAGCCTGATAGTCCTGCTGAATTCAGTACAGACAATATCTAGCTCATTTTAAAGCATACTTTAGCCCAGGCGTCGGCAACCTGTAGCACAATACATGATCCCATTACAAAAATTGGATTAATAATTAAATAGCAGCACATAATTCTTTTATTCATATAATTCTGCATTGTGAAGACAACAACAATCGCTACTATAAATTGGCTGATTCCCAAATGACATCCCTGTCTGAAGTGTTCACCACTTTGAAGAAAGTTGCATGTGCTCTGTTTTCGGAAAAAAATGCTAATCCACCCCGATGCGGATCGAACTCATGACCACCGGGTCACACGTGAATGTCTAGCCACTACGCTATCGCGGCTTTAAAAAAAAAAAGTCTTGTAGTAGGAATCTGCTGTTTCTATGTGAAGTGTGCGGACCATGACATACGTCTGAGTGCACTTGGGAATAGGTAGCCTGTCTGTTCCTCCCGCAGCGAATGGCGAGTGCGGGCACTGAACCGTCGTCCAACAGCACTCATAGGGTATATGGTGCTAGCCCGTATGTTATCATCCATTCATCAAATGATTGGTGCTGTGACTAATATTCCTCCGATCGCCTTAACTTCCCTGGACCTTTCCTGGTACACATTTTAAGCTTGTTCGACTTGGGGTGGGGCCTTAGTTACATTTTGTAAACAACCCGGCTTTGATAAGGATTCAACCAGAGAGGTCGTGATGAAAAAAAGCAAATAAAAAACAATCCACCTGAAAAATAATGTAAACTAACCACTTGACTCCCAGGTTCCTATATGTCAGTATATGTCAAGGATCACTGTCATGGTACACGCAATTCTCCATCAACGCTCCAGTCTCCTCCCATAGATCATACAACTCCCTATTCATGAACTAAAACACATGTTGCTTGCGCTTCAATGGGGCTTGTTACTGGTACCATTAGTATAGGGACGCTTCGCTGGCTGTTGCAGATGAACCCGGAGCACGTACGGGAATGTCCCGAGTGCTGTGATGTCGGTTCTTAACTCAATTCAACTTAATTCAACTCAACTCAACTCAACTTAGGACGTGTACGGACAGACAAAGAGAGCTGAATCAATAACAACAAGTACTCCATAAATATTGTTGGTCTGGTCCTTCACAATTGATATAATCTGTTCATGCCATATTCGTTGATTAATATAATTATAAATCATTTCGTCGATCCTGTCAGCACAATAGTCCTGCGTTTCGTCGGGTACAATGCCTTGGTTGTTCTCTTCATGTCTTTAATTCCTTTGACAACAGCATGTTTATATGCGAGACATTTCTGGACAAATACGTCTATTGTTGTAACCTATGTTGTTGTGTTTCATAGAATATGTTGTAATTTATGTTGTGTTTCATTGAATATGTTGTAACTTATGTTGTTGCGTTTCATTGAATATGTTGTAAACCTATGTTGTTGTGTTTCATTGAATATGTTGTAAACCTATGTTGTTGTGTTTCATTGAATATGTTGCAAACTCTGAGTATCCTGGCTTCATAATCATCGACACTGGGGACTGCTCGTAGGCTGGCAATGATAATTTTAAACAATATTAACTGATTAAGTACCAATGGATAATATATCGCCAAGTGTGCGCCCGCCCCCTCCCATTTGGACAGAAGGACGATATATCGCCATACTAGGGTTTCGTGTTATTTGTTTCGTTTCGTTTCGTCAATCCTCCTCAGCTTTAATGCTCAGTGAACGGAAATTTTTTGGGTGTTATGAGAAGAAATGATTTGGAGAACTTGGTGACAACTGGAAAGATCGAGGGGAACAGACCAAGGGGAAGACCTAGAAGCAATTACCTGGATGGCTTGGCCTCGTGGCATGGTCGAGACAGAAACACGGAGCTGATCCACGACTCTGGTGATCGAGTGAGATGGCAGAACATGACCGCCCACGCTTACCGGCATGGCACATGATGGATGGATGGATGGAACGGAAATTACATTATAATACTTGTTCATTTGATTCTACCCCATGTTTGATCCAAACCTATTTTTTTTCCTTTGGCACTGAATCAATTCAGAAGCTATGACACACCACCAGCAAACAAACACAGATAAAAACCGTTGAAATGACGCATGTTTGCTGTGGCAACATATGGATGTGGCTGACGAATAATTTCGCAGTCACGAAAGAAGCAAATCGAGACTTTAGAGTCTAAATATTTTTGCAAGCTAATATATTGCTTGGCTGGTGTAACAGAAGTTGGGTATTAGTGTTAGGTGGGAAAAGGCTACAGCACGATTGAGCATCGAGATGGAATGGGAGGAGAGATGCTCAAGTCGTGACGTAGTTTGTTGTCAAGAATTAGTTTTCCATCTGAACCTAGCCCTAGGAGGCAGGCTGTCAACACGTCTGTATTCTACCATGACTTTGTATCGACCATAACGTTTAATAAAGCTGATCTATAATTACTAGAAGACTCGTTGGTCATCGTTCCATCTGCACTGTTATATATGAGCGTAAATGGCGCCGCAGACCAGCATCTCGATCTTTGCCGCGGACACAATGCGAAGTACGTAAACCGGCTTGTCATGGCGGATTGCTGTGAGATTGTTGAGCAAAAGAATGGATCAATCAACAAGTTTTCTCTAGGTCCTTCAAACCAAAAGTCTAAGGCCGGACCATGTTTTTTTTAAGAAGTCCAAATTTCAAGGTCAAGATTGTGAGATGGAACCAAATATAGTTGACAGTGAAGGGAAGATGTCTGTTCCACATTTTTGCCATGACGTTCCACGCGCAAGTTAAGATTGTACAGGCTCAAGAACCAAGAACAAGAAACTTCCAAACAAATATAAGCAAATAGAGACGTTGATATCAGAGAGCAGTTGTCTACTTCTCGTCAGGAATGAACTAAAGGTCGCAGAGTCCTGACCTTGGAGCTTTTAACGAACAACTAAAATGGATTAACTAGAATGGAGGATCAGCTTCTTGTTGTATGATGAGCGCCACAATAATTCTGGACGATCAGTGAACGTTACCAAATTGTATCCTTGCTCGTTTCCAGAAGGTTGACGCCACTTTGATTTAGACCGAAGCTCCTTGTCAAGTTCGGCTGAAGTACTGTTTTTTGATCACCGTCGTCCAGTGATGGTTTTGATCGCTATGGCCCAGTAACTACCCAAGTCATTGTTACACAGTCCACTTCGTAAAATTTTGCTGGCCGGGTCATTACAATCGAGCAGTTGTCAAGTCATCTCCGGGCTCTGTTGTGTGAGAGAGCCGCTTTATCAAATCAGTCAGCCGCTGCTCTACACTGTCGGTGGTTTTGAGAAGCTGACTATCATTCATTGCTGATTTCAAGGGGCTGGCCAGTGCTGTCCTCTGATACGTCCAATCGTTCATTGCCTTGTTTCAAGAGCCCGTCCCTGGGTGGCTGATACATACAATCGTTCCTTGCCTTGTTTCAAGAGCCCGTCCCTGGGTGGCTGATACATCCAATCGTTCCTTGCCGTGTTTCAAGAGCCCGTCCCTGGGTGGCTGATACGTGCAATCGTTCTTCACTGTTCTATCGAGCCCAGGCGAGAATTTTTGGATCCTTACGGAGCACTGAAGTCAAGCACTCGTGTACCAGATACCGTACTTCTCAGTCTCGGCATACAAGGGAATAGACGTTTATTTCAACAAGAAAAAGGGGTAATATAAATTATTATTCTATTAGATAGAAAATTATTGAGTTTTAGGAGGAAGATAACGTCTTTTGGTTAATTTAAGACTGATTGTTAATAAGAATTGATTGTTTGTTTGCTTGTATAAGTATAAATATTTCAGCATGACAGAACAAGGTTCATTGACACAGGTGTTGACGGGAGTGGGAACAGTGATAGACAGACTTAATACGGTCATGAAACAACAAGGAATGGCAACTGAAATTGTTAAGTTTAGCGGACAAGCAAGAGAGTTTAAGAAGTGGATTACTTCCATAGAGAAATATGCATATTTGGTATCTGCATCAGATGAAGAGAAAATGAGACTTGCTTATCAGGCAGCAACAGAACCGGTTTCACAGCATATTAGAAGAAAATTAGAGGCTAGAGTGGATGAGACATGGGAGCAGTTCAAAGACGACCTGGCACACAAATACGCGGAAATAACGGATCCACAACATGCGTTTTCGGTATTGAGACAGTCTAAACAAAATAATGGAGAGACGGTACTATTGTTCAGCGATAGGTTTATTAACCTGGCCGAAGAGGCATTCTTGGGACAGAATGTACAAGGAGAAGAGGTGGAGAGGATGTTAGTTGGGATTTTTGTGGATGGCATAAAATCCGATGGACTGAAGTTTAAGTTGATGAGAGAAAACCCCGAGAGGTTGTCACAAGCTGTAGATATTGCAGTACAAGAAGAAAATTTGAGACGTAGATTTAGATTGAGAACAGGACGAGAAATAGGAACTAGTCGAGAAGATAGAATTGAGGAGCCTATGGAGATAGGACAGACGAGGTTCGGATGGAATAGGAGAGGAGGTGTACAGACGTTACAAGGTAGTAATAGAAATGCGTATGATGAAAGAAGACAAATGAGATATTCTACCAGTGAGACAGTGGGAAAAACAAATAACACAAATGTAGTCTGTTGGTTTTGTGGTCAACGCGGACACGTTTCTCGTTTTTGTGATAACAGGCATGTCCAGTCGAATACACAGAGTAGAAATGGCAATAGCAGGTTAAATAGGAATGCAGAAGATAGACACAGAAATTTTACAGGTACAAGAACGCAGGGAAACGGGCGCCCTACCTATTAAATAGGACCTGTGATAGGAGGGAAAATAATAAGGTCCCAAGGTTTAAAGAATATGTTAATAACAGGCATAGTAGAACGAACAGAGAACACTTTCAACTAGATGAGGTCAAACAGGTTACAGAAAATAAAACAGATTATAGCTCATGTATAATAGAAATAGGAAAGTATAGAATTCGTACATTAATTGATTCGGGAGCTCAGGTTAGTGTGGTAAAAGAAAGTTTTCTATACAAAATAGTGAGAAATTGTAGAATATTTATGAGTCATAATAATCTTCACTCTGTTACAGGACAGAATTTACAAGTAATTGGACAAACAATGATAAATTTTAAGTTAGGAGGGGTCAACGTAAAACATCTTTTTCATGTAGTGAAAGATTTAAATAGAAACATGCTGATAGGAAGAGATTTTTTAATAAAAAATGGAGTAAGACTTTTCTTTGATTTACATAAATTAAAATTCAAGGACGTCTATGTAGATATGGAAGAAGACATGCATATATCAGCACTAGTTAGAGTTAAAATGTCCACGACGTTAAAACCACAGTCAGTTAATTTGATACAAGCAAAGGTGAAGAGAAACCCATATTATGTGGCAGGAAACACAGTCAGAATCACTGAGTTGCAAGAGGAAGTAATTGATGAGCCTGGTTTGGAAGTTCCGGATGGAATAACAGCGTTAGATAAACACTTAACCTTTCCAGTAATGGTTATTAACAACACAGGTAGAGAAATTAAATTATCCAGAGGATGCGTAGTAGCTAAACTGGAACATAACATTAGTGATATATTAGCAACAGATAGAGTAGAAATGCCGGGAGCAAACTATTCACAAACTTCTAGTGAAAGAATTAACAACAGACGCGGACGCGGAAGTAGAGAGAACGCACAAATGGATGAATTGATCCATCCATTTAGAAGAAATACAGCCCAAATACATTCACTAGATAAAAAGACAAGGGAACAAGAATTGTTGGCACAGTTAAAGGCTCCACCAGAAAATAAGAAAGTGTTAGAACAATTTATAAAAGAAAATCAAGATGTATTTGCAATTAATGATTTAGAATTGGGAAGGACAAAAACAGTTACAATGGAAATAGATACGGGAGACCATCCACCAATTAGTTTAAAACCATATAGAACTCCCTTAAGAAATAGAGAAATTGTCGAAAAAGCAATAGAAGATATGTTGAAAGCAGGAATAATAACAAGATCAAAGTCAGAGTGGTCATCTCCGATTGTAATTGTGGCCAAACCTGATGGTTCAAGTCGGTTCTGCTGTGACTATCGGGCGTTGAACAAAATCACTAGGAATGTAGCGTACCCACTGCCGGTGATTGATGATATTTTGGGGTTGCTTAATGGCTCTACATTTTTCACGACACTAGACGCAAGATCAGGATTCTGGTGTATCCCGATGTCGAAGGACGCTCAAAAGAAAAATGCTTTCTGTACTCATATGGGTTCTTACGAATTTTTACGAATGCCATTCGGGGTTCGAACGGCTCCATCTCACTACATGCTCTTAATGAATGAAGTATTAGAGGGTATGCAAAGGTTTGCACTAGCGTACATAGACGACATTCTGATATTTACAGCAGGAGATGTGGAAGATCACTTAAAACATGTCAGACTAGTATTCGACAGATTAAGAGTACATGACGTTAAATTGAAGCTTAGCAAATGCCAATTTTTAAAGACAGAAACAAAATATTTGGGGTATATTATAAATAGAGACGGAATTAAACCAGACCAAGACAAGATAAAGGTTATTAAAGAATTACCTCCTCCAACTAACGTGAAAGAAGTACGTGCTTTTATAGGAACTTGTGGGTACTATAGGCGCTTTATCCCAGGGTTTTCAAAGATAGCAGAACCTATCACTAATTTAACGGATAAATACGCTAGATTTAAGTGGGATGATGAGTGTCAAAAAGCGTTCGAGTTTTTAAAAAACAGCTTAACACTGGTACCACTATTGACGCATCCAGATTTGAATAAACAGTTAATACTATATACAGATGCTTCGGATAATGCTATAGGAGCGTGTTTGGTTCAACCATATGAAGGAAAAGACTCTGGAATACCAGGGGTTAAAAATGAAAGGCTAATTTATTTCTTGTCTCATAAGCTTAGCAGGACGCAACGGAAATGGTCGACTATTGAGAAAAAAGCATATGCTAGACACTACGCTCTACAGAAACTAAATTACTACTTACATAATGCAAATTTTGTTATTAGAACTGACCATATGCCTTTAAAATCTCTATTAGAAGCTCCAGTGCAGAACAGGAAAATACAGACGTGGGCATTGAATTTACAGGGATACAATACAAAGGTTGAATACATTCCAGGTAGGATTAACACATGTGCTGATTTATTGTCTAGGATCCCGTACCCACAGTCATCAGGAGACACAGAAGATGAAGGTGAACCAGAGATCGACGACCGAAACTGGCAAGTAAATATATTAGATTCTGCCATAATAAATAGAGAAGAGTTTGAGAGTTTACCATCGGATCAAGAGGCTGAACATAGAGTAGAAGAAGACCCACATTTAGCACAATTTAGTATGAAGGAAGAACAAGAATTAGATCCAAAAGTCTTACAAATAAAACAGAAATTAAAAGAAACGGAGGAGAACAAATATAAGAACAATTATTTAGTTTTACAAGAGGATGAACAGTTATATTACATGTGTGAAAGGAATGAACAGCTAAGGAAATATATTCCAAAACATTTGGAAAATGAAGTTTTAAAAGCATATCATGATGAGAATGGTCATCTCGGTCGTGATAAATTAGTGAAAGCACTTACGAGTGAATATTATTGGCCGAATTTATTTAAATCTGCTTGTAAGTATGTAGACACCTGTGAAAGATGCAGATTAAGGAATATGAAAACAATTAAGTGTCCCTTACAAGATACAGATATTCCTCAGTTTCCTATGCAAAAAATTAGTTTAGATATATCGGGTCCACACCCCAGAACATTGTCAGGAAACGTGTATTTAATTCATATAGTAGACGTCTACAGTCTTTGGCCCGAAGTTTATGCAATCCCAGATAAGAGCGCGGATACTGTCATTAATATTTTTTTACAGGAGTTCGTACCAAGATTTAGTTGTCCACAGATTATACTCACGGATAATGGTAGAGAATTTGTGAATAAGAAATTCGAAAAGTTATTAAAAGATTTGAATATAAAACATGTAAAGACATCATACTACAGACCTTCTTCAAATGCTAGGAACGAACGACAACATAGGACATTATACGATATTATAGCAAAGATTGTCGATGAACATGAAAAAGATTGGGATTTGTTCCTGGGACCAGCGCTTAGCGCTATACGCACAAATCAAAATGAGAGCACAGGGTTTTCACCATTCTATTTAATACACGGGAGAGAACCAGTACTACCTATAGATAATCTGTTAAAACCAAGACGGAAATATATGGGAGAAGATTTTCAAGAGTTCATCATACAAGAAATGCATAGAGCACACGTAAGATTAAAGAATAATATAATTAAAGCGAGAGAAAGACAGAAAAAGTACAAAAACGTGAATACAAAATTACAGGAGTTTAAAGTGGGTGATAGAGTTTATTACAAGAAGCATAGAAGGAACTCTAAGTTTGATGCTCGTTGGGTTCCAGGTTATTACGTTTTGGAAAAGCTAGGAAATGTATCGTATAGTATCAAGAACCAGGTCACGGGACATGTGGCAAGGGCACACGTGGAACACTTAAGAAGAGATGAGGATGAGAGGGAAAATAATAATTATAATAATAATTATTATTCAGACACTGGATATTTAGATGAACAAGTCGTCAGAGGAGCTACAATAACCCCAGGTTTTAGAAGAGATCCAGCACAAAATCAGTTAATAACAACTCCAGTTTACGATGATACTCAAGAACAGACAATACCGAAAACGATAGAAGAAGAAAAAATGAATGAGAGTCATTATGATAGTATAGAATCTATGGAAGAGGAAATAGGTGCTCCATTTAAGAATACTAGACAAGCAACGAAAAGAAGAATGGATAAACAAAGAGAAAGAGAAGTAAAAAGACAGAGAAGAATTAGAGACTATTCAACAAGCGGTGAAGATATGCCTCTACTGGAAAGGTCCTTAAGAAATAATGATAGACAAATTAGATGGGATATTGAACGGAAGAGATTAGCGGCTGCTAGCGAGAGACATACAGGTGAAGAAGAGGAAATGGATGAGAAGTCAGAATCAAATAGTAGTATGGAAGAAACTAATAAGTTATACGAAGAAGAAGATATTGATGTGGAAATAGCACTTATTCAAAGAAACTTGGAGTTATTGAAGAGGTGGAAAAGTAAGAAGTAAATGATTAGAAAATACTGCAGATGGCAAGAGATAAGTTTCATGATGCGAAAAAGAAAGAAATACTTGGTGAAGTATATGAAACGGTGGAAATGGAAAAGGCTTCTATGGATACTTTTCATAAATGGTCTTGAGGAGTAGTTAAGCATTGAGATAACTAATATAGAGGTAGGTTCGAGTGAGGCATATATTTTTTCCTCTCTGTGATGGAATGGCTGGTTGATTTTGTGTTTCAACTTCTTGAGTTTTCGTAGTTAGTTAAGTAGTTAATGGTACAGCAGGTAGATGTACTCTATAGTAAATAGACAAGACAAGTTTGATTGGTGCTAGAAATACCGTGGGTAACGGTAATGATTAAGAAGTTGTAGTGATGTTTGGTACAAATCCAAGGGAAACAGTTGGTGTGCTGAGACACAGGTTAATTAGTGGATAAATGACGGCTGGTACATTGAGATGACATTGGGATAATCGCCACATTAGTAATAGATGAGTTAACCTATAGTTACAGTGCTTGCTTAAGATGATATTCCAGACATGGTGATGTGTTAGGAGTTAGGCTGGAAAAAGATAGAATATTGTGAGGGGAGAGAATCAATGATTGCTGATTAGTGATTTTTTTGTGTAGAGAGAACAGATATTGTTCTAAGTTAAGAAATTGGTCTGTAGTTAACAGATATACATACTTGGCAGTGAAGTGTTTTGTTTTCTCGGTTATAAAAATGGTGGAATGACTTGTATGAATAGATATGTGTTACAGTGGTTCGTATAGGAGGCCAATGTTGATGGGCCACTGTACGTAGTTAATTTTAAGAGAATTATGTTTTTTTTTGAAAACCTTCTCTTTAGCGAGAAGACACTTGTTTAATTGAGTCTGAGTTGTTAATGCCTCATATATAATATGTTTTGTTTGCTTGATTTGCTCCTGTGATATGATTGTTGTTATTTGATTTTATAATAGGGTTATTGTGTTCCTAGACTTTTGCGTACAAACTATTGGTCCGTAAAAGAGACCAGTAGTGTTAGGTAATATTAGAAAATTTTATTTTAATTTGATAAGATGCATGTTGTATTATTTTAAAGTCTGTTTTCTTTGAATGAGTTGGGGGATATCTTGTTTTGATTTTATTTCGCTTAATTTAATTAAGTTGTTTTGTGTATTAGGTTACATGGTTATAAATTTAATTAAATAAATTAATTTTCAAGTAGTTATGGTGTTGGCTGGAATAAAGAAAAAAATATGAGGGCTAATAAAGAGACACATACTGAGGGCTAATAGAGAGACATATAGATCATATAGATAGTCGGCATGAAGAGGTTCTTATGGATATGAAGTATTAGAAAATAAAATAGGAGCTGCATTAAAGTCAGCATTATATGAGGAAAAAGGAGGGGGAGACTGTGAATGGCAGCATATAAGCGGGAGTGTTTATATAAGTATTATGGGATGTGAGGGGGAAAGATATAGGAGCTATGAAATACCAGCGTTAATTAAATTAAAAATGTTCATGGAATATGAACATTGGCTCGTGGTAAAAGGTGAGGTAACGGAAATATAGTCAATATTGTGGATGGCAATATACATGTTGAGAAAACTTATATCAAATTGATTTATAGAGAACAAGGATCTATTTCATAAGATGTATTTAAAAAAATTATTGTACAAAATTTTTTTATTGACAAGGAAGGTAAATGTGATTGTGTGGACTATGCATTACTTTATGTGATCATGTTGACTATTCATCCTTTATGCTTTTCACTGGGTGCGCACCCCTTCTTTACTTTTTCTAACTACGTTATTTCTGTTTGTCCAGTGTTGTGAAAGAGTGAGGAATTTCGTAATGTCAAGTGTACAATAACGATTATACGAGCTATTCTTATGATATGTATATTTTATACAGGAACTGTGAGGAGCCAGGAACGAGCCAGAAATATATAGTGGATTACTATATGGCAGGGGAAAGAGTTAAAGAATAGAATATTTACTTAAATTGGAGTTGATTTGGGGAAGATTAGAGGAACTGTGGGAGGTAAGGAAAGAGAGGGAATAGAGTAAGGGGATTGGGAGTAAAGACTTTTTCCTTTACAAGAAAAATTCTTTAGAAAACATAGAGAGGTGTAACAGAAGTTGGGTATTAGTGTTAGGTGGGAAAAGGCTACAGCACGATTGAGCATCGAGATGGAATGGGAGGAGAGATGCTCAAGTCGTGACGTAGTTTGTTGTCAAGAATTAGTTTTACATCTGAACCTAGCCCTAGGAGGCAGGCTGTCAACACGTCTGTATTCTACCATGACTTTGTATCGACCATAACGTTTAATAAAGCTGATCTATAATTACTAGAAGACTCGTTGGTCATCGTTCCATTCTGCACTGTTATACTGGCTTGTGACTGCTCTAGAAGACCGAGACCTCTTAAGTGCCTTGCATTAGCTTTAAGGTCATCATAGTCCTAAACTGGCTTATATCTATTAAGGAGTGTCGAGTTGACCGTGTGTCGAAATACACTTGTACCTGCACCGAGGCGCCGTCTTCATTTGGTGGGGGAAGGTTCGAATCCGGTCGGTAACCATAGCTTTAAATTTGTCTGTTGTCTAGTGTGTCCTCTAGTCTCTACATTTTTTCCCTACTTCTATGAGAGCCAAACAATACGTGTGTGTTTATTTATGGATTGCACCTGTCCACTGCAATACGAGGTCTAACGGCTTCTTGCTTTACTTCTGGCAATTCTCATTCTATAAGCCACTTGGAGATCTTGAAAACTTTGATCCTAGAGTTCCTTTTATTTCCTATGTCTTAAATTAGTTTTTCTGCCTGAATTTACGGTCCTTTGTTGTTGTTGTTGTTGTTTATTACATCATTAAAACACGAAATTACATTGCAAATGAGGACGGGGCATGTCGGGAATGCCTCGATTCTGAGATGTCGGTTCTTGACTTAACTCAAGCACGACATGAATTTCATCCTTCCTTCCTAATCTCATCTGCTCCTTTCCATTCTTTGATGTACCATGTAATCTACGCAATCTTGGGTCATCTCCTCTTATAAGACTACTGTAAGTTTGCTAGGGCGCCTTTTATATTGCCGCCCATCCTTAGGCGAGATCATCGCTGTCGCATGCATGTTGGCTAGAACGTATATTCTTTCAGAATCACTTGTCATCATCCCTTAATCATTGTTTTACTGTTGGGAAGACAGCATGTTGATCCCATAAGCGACTCTTGGATGGTTCGACGACGCATCAGCACAAAAATGTAAGTTCAAATTTCATTACAACGAGTGTGTGTTTGGATAGTGTTGCCAAGTGCGTGTTAACGCATCGATGCCGAGCTTGTATATAAAAGACCAGTTCGCCTTGCATGCATCCCACGTCGTCATTTATCATCAGGTCACCTGAACAAGTCAAGCAACCTGATACGGGGGAAAATGACATGCCGCAAGAACACAGAAAAGCACGTAGCATCCAAGATGTGCAGTGTGGGAGCCAACAAGACCGTCAAGAAGACGAAAGTGAAGAACCTGTCTATGAGTTGTAACAAAGAACCTAAAACTACAGTCACTATTGAAGCTACAACTAAGACAGCCCACTGCAGACAAGAGCCAAAACAGTTGAGAGGAAGGAGGAGAAAGACAACAGAGTAAGAAAAACCGACTCAAAAACAGTCAGATGGGTTGTCCAGCGGATAAAAGTGGAGCTGTCAGATGAAGCAATCCAGAAGCAGCTGCAGGAAGAAAATCTTCACATCAAAATCCTGAAGACAGAGCGGATTCTGACCTACTCAAGGACCCCCACAACGATGGCGGTGGTGACGACTGAGGGCAGCGAGATACCACAACAGATATCAATAAATCAAAAACTACAACAGCCCGAGGGATTCCTACTAAGAATCACGCAATGTTCCAGATGCCAGAGGGCCGGCCACAGCAGAACAATATGTCGCAGCACGACGGAAATCTGCCGGTACTGCGCTGATCACCACGCCTTCAAAGAGTGTCCGCTGGTCAAGTTGGACACGGAATTCAGAGCACCCAACAGCAAAAGAAAGTGCGCCAACTGCCTGGGCAAGCATGGAGCAAGATACTTGGGCTGTCCGTACCTCCAAAGACACAGGGACGTGTTAAAGATTGCTATTGTCACTAAGATACCATTTAAGGAAGTAATGCGGAGGAGCGAGACAGCCACGGGCATCTCGCAAGCTGAAAGAGCACAACTGCAGAGCCAGATTGACGAGTTGGAAAAAAAAACAAGTCAAACTTCTGCAAACACCGGCACCGACCAGCGACATTGAAAAATTACTTGCCGAAATAAAAGAGACCCAGAAAAACATAAAACAAGAGGTGGAGAACATGGCACAGATAACAAAGAAGAACCAAAAGATACTACATACAAGCAATACAAGCCGAGAGAAAACTGCTGAAAGCTGAGAGGGATTCAACCCAAATTCAACCAGCAGAAGACACAGAAAAGAACACAGAAAAACCACACGATGAAACTCAACAAGAAAACATAGAAACGCCGATAAAGACACTACATAAAAAAGGATGTAAACAAACGCATGAAGAAGCCAAGCCAAAGACCAATGTAAAACCTCAAGATGAAGCCAGCAACCCATTCACATTTACGAATAAGTTCAAGGGGAAACCAGACTTCAATCGGAAACGTGACACAAGCCTAGTCAGCCTAGATGCGACGATCAGTCCTGTAGAAGGACGCAGATTACCTGACTAGACAGAAGAAGATATAGAAAATGCAGTCAATTTCACCAGGGGTCAACTAGAAGAAAACAAAAGCAAGCAAACCCAAGGATGAGTCCTTATAAGGACTGGGCCCTATCACATCATGCGAGCCTGAAGCCAATGCCGACAAAAGAAACCATACAAACAGATACTAACCTACCAGAGCCAGACATCACTCGAAAGAGCGCACAGGAAATAAACAGGGAAAACCCCACACAAACCTACGGATCTCCACTCTAACCACCGCTGAAAAACGCAGGTTGAACGAGACCGAGTTTGGAATGTTTGTTTTTGAATCAAGCAAGCGTGCATCCATCCAGACAGGCGCAGTGACCTACGAAGCGTCTATAAATACCATGTCTGAACAGCGGAGACAAGATAAAAAAGTCCCCATTAACAGGAACTTAGTCGACAATCAAGTGGGGTAAACTTAAGGAAACCCTTTATACAACAGCGGTTGGGGGGGGGGGGGGGTTACGGCACTGTGGATCATAAGAGGCAGGACTGGTTTGCGGCAAACAGCCTGACACTGCAGCCCTTGATTGATTAAAAAGAACGTTGACTGGAGAAATCATAACTGATAAGAAACAGCAGATGGATAGATGGGTAGAGCACGATGTGGAGCTTTACTCAAGTGAGACCAAACTAGCGGATGATGCCCTCAGCGCCATAGAGGCCCTACCATCTCTTGACCACCTGGACACACTTCCCACCATAACAGAAGTTAAGTGTGCTACAAATGAAATTGCATCTGGCAAGACTCCAGGAAATGATGGGATTCCAATAGAGGTTATCAGGAGTGGGCAAGACACACTCACTCTACAGATAATAGAGCTATGCTGACGAGAAAGATAATTCCCACAGGATTTCAAAGATTCAAGCATCATAACACTGTACAAGAACAAGGGCGAACCGAGCGACTGCAACAACTATAGGGGTCTTTCACTTCTGTGTATTGTTGGGAAAGTATTTGCCAGAATTGTTCTGCGCAGACTTCAAGTCCTGGGAGATCAATTCTACCCCGAATCACAGTGTGGCTTTCGACAGAACTGGTCTACCATTGATATGATATTCTCATTGCGACAAATGCAAGAAAAATGCCTCGAACAGAATCAACCACTGTTTATTGCCTACATGGACCTCACAACGGCATTTGATTTGGTCAGTCGTGAGGATCTGTTCAAGGCACTAAAGAAGTTTGGCTGCCCACCAACTCTTCTGTCCATTGTGGAATCATTCCACACAGGCATGAAGGGTATAATCAAGTTTGATGGTGCAACTTCAGAAGAGTTTGAAATCAAGAGTGGAGTTAAGCAAGGTTGTGTACTAGCTCCCACCCTCTTTGAAATATATTTTTCACTTCTACTGAAATATGCCTTTCATGATAAGAATGGTGGTATATGCATTCACTTACGCTCAGATGGCGGCCTTTACAATGCTCAGAGATTGAAGGCCAAGATCAAAATTAGGAGTGTACTGATCAGAGAGTTGCTTTTTGCAGATGATGCTGCAGTTATGACCCACTCTGAGGAAGACTTGCAACGTCTACTATCTGCATTCTCCAATGCTTGTTCTGAATTTGGTTTAACAATTAGCAAAAAGCTGACACAGATTATGTCACAAGGTGCATGGGGTACCATCAATCTTTATTGACAGCGCCGAACTAGAGATGGTACACCATTTTACATATCTAGGATCAGAGGTAAATGGCAAATTATCCCTAGATCAGGAAATCAACATCAGGAAAGGTAAGGCAGCAACAACAATGAACAGGTTAAGAAAAAGAGTCTGGGAGAACAGGAAGCTTACTGCCAAAACAAAAGTCCTTGTCTATCAAGCCTGTGTCCTTAGTACTCTTCTTTATGGCAGTGAAGCCTGGACAACTTACTCACGCGAAGAGAAACGTTTAAACAGCTTACATACGCGGTGTCTGCGAAGAATACTTGGTATTAAGTGGCAAGACAAAATCACAAATATTGAAGTATTGGAAAGACCAGGTTGTGTGACGGTTTATTCCATGCTCAGTCTTTGTAGACTTAGATTGATAGGACATGTAAGGAGGATGGATGATGGTAGAATACCAAAGGACATCTTTTTTTTTTTTTTTTTTTTTTTTTTTGTGAATTACAGATTGGTAAGAGATCTCAGGGTCGGCCTCTACAATACAAAGATGTGTGTAAGCGGGGCAGGATTGATACTGGCATTGATAATGCACACTGATAAAAAGTCGCCGCTGAACGTGTGGCATGGAGGGCAAATATTAGAAATGGAATAAAGACAAAGGACAAAATGATTGCAGATAAGTCATACACAGAACCTGTGAGACGTAAAATGGTGCATGATGGTGGAAATGACCAGGTGTTCACATGCATCCACTGTGGACGAATTTACAGCGCGAATTGACCTTATCAGTCACATTCGCTACCGCCATGGGTTGTAGCTATTGTGCCTTTTTGAAGCACAAACTATCGTCTGTCAAGGTGGCAAGGTGCCAATGTATTCAACAATCATGTATGACAGTATGTTAATCCACATTGAATGCGTATTTTTATATCGATGCTGCGTATTTTTATATCGATGCTGGGTATTTATGTATCGATTCCGTGTATTGATGAGAAGTAGTTGTCTACGGATGCCGAGTCTGTGTGTATGTGTTGATGCTAAATGTGTATTTGTGTTTCGATGCCGAGTAATGCTTGTATATTGTTGCCGAATATGTATTTATGTATCGATGCCTTGTGAGTGGTATGTGTCGATGAAGAGCTGCATTTGTATACCGATATCGAGTGCATCGATTCCAAGTGTGTATTTGTCTATCGAGCCGAGTCTGTGCCTGTGTATTGATGTCCAGTGTGTGTTTTTGGTTTGAACACACAAAGCTTGGAGTAAGGCAGGGATGTGTTTTGTCACCGGATCTCTTCTTCCTCTATAGCGAACTAATAATGAGAGAGATCAAAGAAACGCCAGGAATAATATTCGGAGGTTATAATATAAATAATATACGCTTTGCATATGACACAATATTGATGGCGGATAATGCAACAGATCTACAGCAATTGTTGGACATCTAGTAACAGAAAGTGCAAAGAAAGGACTCTCCTTGAATATTGTGACATATTCACAATCCATCATTTTACAGCGCGTAAACATTTCACACCAACCCAGAGATTATCAAAACAATTACTGCACGATTGAGAATCGAACTCACCAAGTGACACTCATAACAGACAGATGCCAAGTTAAAAATAGGAAAGTTAGCGTCAACAGACTGGAAACCCATTGGGAGGAAGACGTCACGTGAATATAGCGTCGCCCCAGCTCAGGCGTCGTTTTATTGAAACCGCGCACTCCTCAAACTTCAGACTCAGGCGACAGTCGCAAAGCCTATGTGTCCAGCTTTCAAAATTTTACAACCGGCAGTTTGATTCTAGTTCTGAGGTAAGCTTGTAAATTCTCAGATCTAAGTGATACCAAGATGTATGAAGCAGAGGTATCCAGTGTTGTACGTCCAATTAATTGTATTTTTGATAAAATAAATCTCTAAAAATGTGAAAACTGCCGACTGCAACTTCCAGTTACACAGAGCCTTTTCCCCGGCGAACCAGACATCTTATACTTTCTCAAAACTGCAAAACTCTGACATTCTTTACTACATTTACTTACTTTACCAGGTGCATACAACTATAATCTATCACAGAATAATGTATGAGGTGAAACTTCCAATGCACTCAAATGCATTTCATCAAAAACTTCTATAAAATGCTTCTGCAGAGCCAAGTCAGTTTGTGCAAACGAATCACTACCTCACTTTAAATTGTACTTATTTCTGTCTATTCGCAATCTAAAGAGCTGAAACAGGAATTATATTCTTCCTTTCCTCTTTACGAATTGAAAAAAAAAATAGTATTTGATGGAAATTAGTTGTATTCATGTGTCAGATTTAATTTAAACAGCGCACTCTACCGATTGCATTGCTTAAAATGGGTTTACGTTCACAGACGCCTTTTGTGATAGCCGGACTAAGTAATCTGTCCAGACTTAAAGGTGAAAATTACCTCGGTCTATAGCCAACTGTGATCGCCGACAGAATGGACATGATGTGCACTGGTAATAGATGTAGGAGAAGTATAAGTAGACGAAGAGAAGGAGGGAATTAGGAAAGGTACTTCAAGTAATAACCTTTTTACTAATGTATTGTGTCATGACCTTGTATAGATTACATTTTGTAACAAATACACATCAGAAATTCTGCATGTTGGACATGAACCACAATAAAACACACTAGATGAGTTAAACTCAGATTAACTGCTGAAGGTGAGGGAAAGTAGTATAAGCTATAGAACCCCACACAACAGAAATTAACTCAACACAATACACCTCACAACACTCCATTCAACACCACAACAACAGCAGGAACAAGAAAAGGATTTAGAATAAGAAGAGGAAGACAAGCAGTTGCTTTGGAAGGTACAGATAAACAATTATATACACAATGTAGAACAAAAAGAGTTAATGTAGATGTTTAATTGTATGTCATTTATACAAATGCATCTCATCCTTGTCTTGATCTTGCCTGTCAGCTTGATTACAATGATCCAAGGAACATCACATTATCAATCTTATCTGTGTCTGACTGTAACTTCTCACTGAACTACAAGTCCGCTGAGAGAATGCATACAGCAGGTACCAGACAACAGAAGATGCATCCAGTGTAATAATCTCTGACCCCACCCCAAATCAACACAACAACACTTCTTCTAAATCTTGTCCTTCCTGTTATGTTGTGTTTACTCTATGAACATGCTGTAAAGGATTATACATATCTATGCGAATTTTGTACAGTGATGTCTTGGTGCCAATCTGACCAGAAAGAGGGAAGATGAGAGAAGAAGATGACCAACACCTGTGATGGAAGAGAACCCAAGCCTTGAGCAGAGCATGGGGAGCCTTCAGGGAAGCTAAACTGGCCGGAACTGAATTGGATCCATCAGACCATGGACCCAGGCTTATCCACATCTCCCATACACAAGGTTACCTTTTTCCTTGCCACAAACTTCACCCCTCTCAGGAACTGATTTTCCTAAATAATGGTTATAATTGACAAACTTAGACTGTACAACATTTTAACAGTTACCATGTCTCACTACACATTGAATGTTTTTTTATTATTGATTGACGGTGTTTGGTCCTATGGGCATTTTTCTATTTAATTCTGTATATGCCAAACAGATGTTGAAAAAAGAAAATGTTAATAGGCCAAAAGACACTGGCCCAGTCAATAAATCATTGAACTGTAGCTATATTTTCTATTAATTTGTCAGTCCAAACTATCTGTTGATTCTCTATCTTGTTTGTGTAAAACATGTTGTCAATGACCACTTGTGTTTGTTAAATGTTTAATGAACAAAAACACATTCACACAAAATGAATTAAATAAGATGAGGAAAAGAGGAGACTCGACATCTCTTGACTGTTCCAGATCCATGTTATATTTCACCTGATTCTTACTGAGAAAGTCTTTTCAGACATTTTCTTAAGCTATCAAAAGGGGGTTCGTGAGCTATTACCATTAAATTCCAGGTGAAAAGACAAGGGACAAACCTAGTGCTTACTTTTCCCCAAAAGAGGACCACACACTCCTAGACAAATAACGAAATTCGAGTCTGTAAATTCTTCAAGGGTCGTATTCTTGATTTATTTGCATACAAGAAGGATGGGGCCCAGCTTCCTTTAACCGAAATGGGTCATGCACATTAGTGATTACCAGTCCCTTCAGAATATACGACAAATATCAAGAAAACAATAACAATGGCGATATCAAAGAAACAGGTAACGGTACTTCAATTTTAATTCACCGCAACAAAGAAGAATCCCTTCGAGCCTCATTTGCATCGGACCGGCAATCATTTTCCGGTTTAGTGTTCGGTGGACTGCTAGACCGATCGATGGATGTTTTTTTAGTTTTGGCCCCGTAGGGCCCTCACTGTCGTCGACAGTGAGGGCCCTAGGGGCCCAAAAACTTAAAAACATCCATGACGACTGTGAGAATCAGCAGTGGTTCGAATCGCGTTGTTAACTTACGGGGTATGTGAGCCGGCCGCTCAGAAAGCAATGGCAAACTACTGAGCGTAATCTTGCCAAGAAATCAACAATCAGCTGAAAGATGCTGATGTTGACAGCAATGTCCTGTAAAGGATATGCAAACAATTTAACAATACAAGACCAGAATTACTTAATTTCTCCAACACCTTTGAACAGAGAAGACAGCTGCCGTAAAAAAAAAAAAAAAACGACATCTAATTATCACAACATATACAAGACCAGAATTACTTAATTTCTCCCACACCCTTGAGCAGAGAAGACAGCTACCGTAAAAGAAACGACATCTAATTATCACAACATGCCCAGACACTACCGGCTCTGCGGCGAAGGCGTTACAACTGCAATTCGCCATCCCCGCATACCGCGTTCGAAAGAAGTGCAGGAAATTTGGCAGCAGACCGCCAAACTTTGATTTCCATATACAGATATGAGTGACGGTCATTCAGAAAGCAATGGTAAACTACTGAGCATTAACTTGCCATGAAATCACAGACAGCCACAAATGCTGGGTTTGACTGCGACGTTAAGAAAAGGATATGCAACTAACTACCCCAGACACTCAGCAGAAATATAATTCTATTTCTTTGACTTCTCTGTGTTTACTGACAGGATTGGGTCGTGATGATGAAACAAGAAAAGGGAGAAGAGTTGCTGGCCGCGGTAAATATTTCTTAAAATATCTGACCAAACTTAGGCTTGTCAAGACCGCACGTGATTGCTAATGAATATTGCCTTCCAGAAGAATGACTTCCCGCCAACTTGTATGGTGTAATATCTGAATAACAATTGACTGTGAGACGACGTGCGGGCACATCGTTACAGCTTCATTTAGCATTATTCATTCGTCTCTGAGAGCGTGTTAGGCGTTTTAGCTTTGACGCGAAGTGGTTCTAGAAATGTGGCTGTATGGTTTTCTAAGGACTGAGTGGACTGTTCTTTGTCTTAATTACATCCTTATTGGTGGTGGCCTTTGAGGGGCTGAGTGGTCTAGAGGTATGGTGTCCGTCTCGAGTACTGGACATCCCGGGTTCAAGCCCCGGTGAGGGTCGGGATATTTTCACGTGGACTTCTAGTAACACATTTCCCCTGGTCTCTGGGTAGTGAGATCGGACGCCCGTGTGTATTGTTGCGCACGTAAAAAATCCCTTGGCAGTTGAAAATCGAAAAAGATTAGTCTAACGGCGCTGCCCGGGCAAGATTTCGAGTTAAAAATCCACCTAAAGTATTTCATGATTCTCGCCGGTGCTACAGGGTTCATGCACTGAGCTGAGATTTTCCGGACTCAGGCTTGAGTTAGGAGTAGAACGGAGGACTTATAGTTTACACCCGTGTGCCGTGATGCTGATCCGTGACTAAACTAAACTAAACTGGTAGTGGCCTGGGGGTAGGTTACCTGCTTGAACCTCAATAGTTGTTCAGGGAGTTTCCGTGGCCAAGTGGTTAAGCCGACTGCCTCGATCTCCTAAGGTCGTGGGTCGTTCGGGGCAAATGGGTCATTACGGTCTGGCAAGAAGGAGACAGCGAGGAGTGACGAGGGGATCTGGCCGACGCTCGACGCTTAGAGGAAAGGCGAGACGGACATATAATCAGATTGCTGCTGGTACTATTGGTGTTGGAACTCTTCGCTGGCTGCTGGGGATGGAGACGGAGCGCCTATGGGAATGCCTCGATTGCTGTGATGTCGGTTCCTAAATCAATCAATCAATCGATCGTTCGGTTAACGAGTGCAGTGTTCTCTGAGACTCCTCGGGGAGTGCTTTGTGCGATGTTTTCGGCAGACCGTCCTGCGGAAAGAGACCGAGCCACATGGGATAAAACACGGTGCAATGAAGTCGACCCTCTTGCCTTTAACAACCCATTTAGCTACCAAGATTAATCACATCACTGAATATATGGGAAATGGGATTGTTCTCAGAACTAATGGGTTATGCATTGTACTAGGAACTATTAACAGTTAGCTACGTTATCTTATGAAAAGTTTCTTATACAATAAGTCACTATCATTTAATGTGAGAAAGAGAGTGCTGAAATTTTACATAGAATCCGAGTTTTTTTTTTTTTAATGACAGTGAATCATTGAAAATTAATGAGCAAATTAGGAAGAGCTTAGAAGCAAAGGAAATGTGGTTACTTAGACGAATGTTGAGAATTTCTTGAACTGTCAGAGTAACTAACAATGGTTGCCTGAAAGAGGCTAATAAAACTAGAATATTATATACAACTATAGAAAAGAGACAAACAACAATTATTTCGTCATGTGGTAAAGACGACAGAGAGGGGCGAATGACATACAGGTCTAATTCTGGAGCAGTCGCCATGCAGTGTTCATGCTTATCTATATCTATAAAACAGAATGTATGTATGTGGGTGGGTGGGTGGGTGGGTGGGGATGTATTGGATGCGTTCGATAACGGTCCATCCGATTGAGATGAAATTTTCTAAACGTCTTCTTTTCATTCCCGTGCAACCAATTGTCATAGTTTTTTTTTTAGTGTAGAATCACCTATTTACTTACTAAAATTTAATAATTAAATTACATGACTTAACATAAGAAAAATATATATAAAGGGACATAACTTTTAGTAGCATTGCTATATCTTAGGTTAAGTCCCCTGGCTATAAATAGATAGATGGATAGAGAGATAGATAGATAGGTAGATAGATAGATAGATGGATAGATAGATAGATAGATAGATAGATAGATAGATAGATAGATAGATAGATAGATAGATAGATAGATAGATAGATAGATAGATAGATAGATAGATAGATAGATAGAGAGGGTGGGATAGACGGAGGGAGAGACGGACGGACGGACGGGCTGGCAGGCAGACAGGCAGATAGATAGACAGACAGACAGACAGACAGACAGACAGACAGACAGACAGACAGACAGATAGATAGATAGATAGATAGATAGATAGATAGATAGATAGATAGATAGATAGACAGACAGACAGTCTGGCCGGGTCGTCAGACAGACAGACAGACAGACAGACAGACAGACGGGAGCGGGAACTTATATGACTACTTATATGAATTAAATGAGATGCTCCACTTCAGGGTCTGGGCGAAGCCGGGCTGGGTCAGACAGACAGACAGACAGACAGACAGACAGACAGACAGACAGACAGACAGACAGACAGAAAGTCGGGAATGGGAACGGGAGCTTATATGACTACTTCTTCTTCTTCTTCTTCGTCAGCGTTCCGAGCCATTGAGGTTCTTTGCTGCAAATACAATCTGTCTCCATTCGTCTCTCTGGTGGACCTTCTCTTGCCAGTCGCTGATTCTAAGTGCTTGTAGATCTGTACATGTATTATCTCTCCACCGCCTTCTTGGTCTACCTCGGGGTCTACGGTCATTTATTTCCTGAGTGTAAGCGAGTTTTGTTTCCCTATTATCTTCCATTCTTTCTATATGCCCCAGCCATTGTAGTCTATTAGCCTTCATGATACCAGTGATTAGCGGGGACTTAAACAAATCATAAATGTCTTTGTTACTTCTTCTTTTCCACTCTCCACTTTGTGTATCTCTAATGGGTCCAAAGATGCGTCTTAAAATTTTGTTCTCAAACGTTTGTAACAAGGCTTCGTCTCCTTTCGTTGTACTCCAGGTTTCAGAGCCATACAGCACAACTGGTCTGATCAGTGTTTTGTATATTGTGATTTTGGTGTTACGAGATAGCGCCTTTGATTTTAGTAGATGTTGTAGTGCATAGTATATCTTATTTCCAGAGTTGATTCTAGTTTGTATTTCTTCCCTTATGATGTTGGAGCAGTTGAAGATTGTACCCAGGTATTTGTATGTTTCCGTTCTTTTAATGGTCATATTATCTATTTGTATGTGGCCAGAGTTTTTAGCCATTCCGTCTCTTGAAATTACCATATATTCTGTCTTATCTTGGTTGATAACCAGCCCCATCTATTGGGCTTTTTCCTTTAAGTGAGTCAATATTTCCAATGTCTTTTGTTTACTTTGCCCTATAATATCTATATCATCTGCATAACCAAGCAGCTTGGATGTTCCTCCAATATCACATTCCTCCTTTACCTTCCTTACAACTTTCTCTAGAGCCAGATTGAAGAGTAGCGGCGATAGTGCATCACCCTGTTTCAAGCCAGATGTTATTTGGAAGGGGTCTGATTTCCTGCCTTTATATGTTACTATATTATAAGTATCTTCCATGCATAGTCTGGTCATGTTGATTAACTTCCTTGGTATTCCAAATTCCTGCATAGCATTCCATAGACTATTCCTATGGACACTATCATAAGCCTTTTTAAAATCCACAAAAATGTTATGGAGATCTCTTTTATATTCCCAGTGTTTCTCGGCTATTTGTCGTAAGATAAATATCTGATCTATTGTTGATCTGTTTTATCTAAAACCCGCCTGGTAGTCACCTAATATGTCTTCTGAATATGGTTTTAGTCTATTTAGTAATACTGCGGATAGTATCTTATAGCTTGTGGACAGTAGTGATATTCCTCTATAATTTCCACATTGGAACTTGTCTCCTTTCTTAAAGATAGGTATCAATAATGACTCTTTCCAGTCATGGGGTAATTCTTCTGTCCTCCAGATTTTTATTATTAGTTCGTATAGCTTTAGATGTAATGCATGGCCACCTGCCTTTATAAATTCAGCAGCAATTCCATCAGTCCCAGTTGCCTTATTGTTTTTAAGTCGTGTGATTACATATAGGATTTCTTCAAATGTAGGTTCTTCAATTTGTGGTTCGCATGTTAGAACCTCTTCCTGTGGGAAAATGTTACTTGGAGCTTCACAATTTAGTAATTCAATAAAATATTCTTTCCATGTGTTGCACATTTCCTCATTGGTATTTATCATATTCCCATTTTTGTCTTTTAAACCATATGTGTTTTGTTGGTGCCCTCGTTTCATTGACTTCAGTTCTGTAAAAAATTTTCTGGATTCATTTTTCTGGTGATTAGTTTCCATATCTTTGATTATACTACTCATATATTCTCGCTTCTGCTGTCTGACTATTTTTGTAGCCTCTTTACATTCATTTCTATAATGCTCTTCCTTTTGGATGTTATTGATGTCATTTAACCATACATGTCTGGCATTTTTCTTCCTAATGACTGCTTCTTCACATTTTTGATTGAACCACCTGTTCTTTCTATGCGTGGTTAACACACCGAGACATTCTTCTGCGGTAGATTGAATTGTATTCTTGATGTTCAACCAAGTTTAGTCAACGCTTTCCTCCAAAGGGTTTTGCAAAGTTTCAAGTTTACATTTTATTTCATCTGTAAATTTCTCTTTGACTGTAATGTCTTGTAGTTTTTCTCTGTTATATGTTGGGCGTAATCTTTGTAATTTAGTATAGAAAGCTCTCTTAAGTTTTATTTTAAATTTTGCTCCAACGAGGAAGTGGTCACTGTGGCACCCAGCTCCTCTATAACTTCTGACTTGCTGTATGTTTGATGCATTTCTGTTGTTAATTAAAATGTGATCTATTTGATTATAGGTTCTCTTGTCACATGATTTCCAAGTTTGTTTGTGTATATCCTTTCTTTGTAGTCTGGTACTGCTAATCTGCAGTCCTTTGGCTTCTGCCAGGTTGATGACTCTCCATCCATTATCATTTGAAGTTGTATGTAGGCTTTCCATACCGGCCACTTTTTTATTAGTTTGCTCTCTACCTATTTTTGCATTGAAGTCTCCCAGCACAATCAGGATGTCCTGTTTGGGGGTTTCTTCTATGACATCTTCCAGATCATTATAAAAGTCTTCTTTAATATAATCTTCTTTCTCTTCAGTAGGTGCATGTACATTAATCATCGTTATATTTTTCCATTTACCTTTTATTCGTAATTTACTAATCCTGTCATTAAAAGCTTTAAAGTTTAAAACGTTCCCCCATAACTCTTTTTTGATGACAAATCCTGTTCCTAATTCATGTTTATTTTGGGTGTTTCCTCCATATATTATAATCATTCCATTTTGCTCTAAAGTACCCTCTCCTGGCCACCTTATTTCTTGAATTGCTGTTATATCCATTTGATATTCAACCAGCTCCCGGGTTAGTTCTTCGGCCGCTCCAGCTCGATATAGTGTCCGTACATTCCATGTTCCAAATCTCAAAAGTCCTTTAACGTTCCAAGGTCGTTGTCCAGATAAGTCAGTCAGATATCGAGGCTCATGTTTTTTGTTTCGTAACAAAGAAAGGCTTTTACAAAGGTGGGGATGTTAACCCCACGCTTCAACCCCCAACCTGGAGGACCAGAGTGTTTCTCTTTGTCTGTTCTCTACCCTTTGACCTGTCCGGCTTGGGAGGCCCTGCTGGTAGCTACGCTACCGCCGGCATAGCTCTCAGGGTCATTGAGAAACTCAAGCACCCCCACCACGACAAGGTGGAAACATTATCGGGGGAGTTATATGACTACTTATATGAATTAAATGAGATGCTCCCCACCAGGGTCTGGGTGAAGCCGGGACGGGTCAGACAGACAGACAGACAGACAGACAGACAGACAGACAGACAGACAGACAGACAGACAGACAGAAAGACAGATAGACAGACAGACAGCTAGTCGGGAACGGGAGCTTATATGACTACTTATATGAATTAAATGAGATGCTCCCCACCAGGAGCTGGGCGAAGCCGGGCCGGGTCAGACAGACAGACAAACAAGCAGACAGACAGACAGACAGACAGCCAGACAGACAGATAGATAGATAGATAGATAGATAGATAGATAGATAGATAGATAGATAGATAGATAGATAGATAGATAGATAGATAAATAGATAGATAGATAGATAGATAGATAGATAGATAGATAGATAGATAGATAGATAGATAGATAGATAGATAGATAGATAGATAGATAGATAGATAGATAGATAGTAGATAGATAGATAGATAGATAGATAGATAGATAGATAGATAGATAGATAGATAGATAGATAGATCTTTGAAAATTAATGAGCAAATTAGGAAGAGCTTAGAAGCAAAGGAAATGTGGTTACTTAGACGAATGTTGAGAATTTCTTGAACTGTCAGAGTAACTAACAATGGTTGCCTGAAAGAGGCTAATAAAACTAGAATATTATATACAACTATAGAAAAGAGACAAACAACAATTATTTCGTCATGTGGTAAAGACGACAGAGAGGGGCGAATGACATACAGGTCTAATTCTGGAGCAGTCGCCATGCAGTGTTCATGCTTATCTATATCTATAAAACAGAATGTATGTATGTGGGTGGGTGGGTGGGTGGGTGGGGATGTATTGGATGCGTTCGATAACGGTCCATCCGATTGAGATGAAATTTTCTAAACGTCTTCTTTTCATTCCCGTGCAACCAATTGTCATAGTTTTTTTTTTAGTGTAGAATCACCTATTTACTTACTAAAATTTAATAATTAAATTACATGACTTAACATAAGAAAAATATATATAAAGGGACATAACTTTTAGTAGCATTGCTATATCTTAGGTTAAGTCCCCTGGCTATAAATAGATAGATGGATAGAGAGATAGATAGATAGGTAGATAGATAGATAGATGGATAGATAGATAGATAGATAGATAGATAGATAGATAGATAGATAGATAGATAGATAGATAGATAGATAGATAGATAGATAGATAGATAGATAGATAGATAGATAGAGAGGGTGGGATAGACGGAGGGAGAGACGGACGGACGGACGGGCTGGCAGGCAGACAGGCAGATAGATAGACAGACAGACAGACAGACAGACAGACAGACAGACAGACAGACAGACAGACAGATAGATAGATAGATAGATAGATAGATAGATAGATAGATAGATAGATAGATAGATAGACAGACAGACAGTCTGGCCGGGTCGTCAGACAGACAGACAGACAGACAGACAGACAGACAGACAGACGGGAGCGGGAACTTATATGACTACTTATATGAATTAAATGAGATGCTCCACTTCAGGGTCTGGGCGAAGCCGGGCTGGGTCAGACAGACAGACAGACAGACAGACAGACAGACAGACAGACAGACAGACAGACAGACAGAAAGTCGGGAATGGGAACGGGAGCTTATATGACTACTTCTTCTTCTTCTTCTTCGTCAGCGTTCCGAGCCATTGAGGTTCTTTGCTGCAAATACAATCTGTCTCCATTCGTCTCTCTGGTGGACCTTCTCTTGCCAGTCGCTGATTCTAAGTGCTTGTAGATCTGTACATGTATTATCTCTCCACCGCCTTCTTGGTCTACCTCGGGGTCTACGGTCATTTATTTCCTGAGTGTAAGCGAGTTTTGTTTCCCTATTATCTTCCATTCTTTCTATATGCCCCAGCCATTGTAGTCTATTAGCCTTCATGATACCAGTGATTAGCGGGGACTTAAACAAATCATAAATGTCTTTGTTACTTCTTCTTTTCCACTCTCCACTTTGTGTATCTCTAATGGGTCCAAAGATGCGTCTTAAAATTTTGTTCTCAAACGTTTGTAACAAGGCTTCGTCTCCTTTCGTTGTACTCCAGGTTTCAGAGCCATACAGCACAACTGGTCTGATCAGTGTTTTGTATATTGTGATTTTGGTGTTACGAGATAGCGCCTTTGATTTTAGTAGATGTTGTAGTGCATAGTATATCTTATTTCCAGAGTTGATTCTAGTTTGTATTTCTTCCCTTATGATGTTGGAGCAGTTGAAGATTGTACCCAGGTATTTGTATGTTTCCGTTCTTTTAATGGTCATATTATCTATTTGTATGTGGCCAGAGTTTTTAGCCATTCCGTCTCTTGAAATTACCATATATTCTGTCTTATCTTGGTTGATAACCAGCCCCATCTATTGGGCTTTTTCCTTTAAGTGAGTCAATATTTCCAATGTCTTTTGTTTACTTTGCCCTATAATATCTATATCATCTGCATAACCAAGCAGCTTGGATGTTCCTCCAATATCACATTCCTCCTTTACCTTCCTTACAACTTTCTCTAGAGCCAGATTGAAGAGTAGCGGCGATAGTGCATCACCCTGTTTCAAGCCAGATGTTATTTGGAAGGGGTCTGATTTCCTGCCTTTATATGTTACTATATTATAAGTATCTTCCATGCATAGTCTGGTCATGTTGATTAACTTCCTTGGTATTCCAAATTCCTGCATAGCATTCCATAGACTATTCCTATGGACACTATCATAAGCCTTTTTAAAATCCACAAAAATGTTATGGAGATCTCTTTTATATTCCCAGTGTTTCTCGGCTATTTGTCGTAAGATAAATATCTGATCTATTGTTGATCTGTTTTATCTAAAACCCGCCTGGTAGTCACCTAATATGTCTTCTGAATATGGTTTTAGTCTATTTAGTAATACTGCGGATAGTATCTTATAGCTTGTGGACAGTAGTGATATTCCTCTATAATTTCCACATTGGAACTTGTCTCCTTTCTTAAAGATAGGTATCAATAATGACTCTTTCCAGTCATGGGGTAATTCTTCTGTCCTCCAGATTTTTATTATTAGTTCGTATAGCTTTAAATGTAATGCATGGCCACCTGCCTTTATAAATTCAGCAGCAATTCCATCAGTCCCAGTTGCCTTATTGTTTTTAAGTCGTGTGATTACATATAGGATTTCTTCAAATGTAGGTTCTTCAATTTGTGGTTCGCATGTTAGAACCTCTTCCTGTGGGAAAATGTTACTTGGAGCTTCACAATTTAGTAATTCAATAAAATATTCTTTCCATGTGTTGCACATTTCCTCATTGGTATTTATCATATTCCCATTTTTGTCTTTTAAACCATATGTGTTTTGTTGGTGCCCTCGTTTCATTGACTTCAGTTCTGTAAAAAATTTTCTGGATTCATTTTTCTGGTGATTAGTTTCCATATCTTTGATTATACTACTCATATATTCTCGCTTCTGCTGTCTGACTATTTTTGTAGCCTCTTTACATTCATTTCTATAATGCTCTTCCTTTTGGATGTTATTGATGTCATTTAACCATACATGTCTGGCATTTTTCTTCCTAATGACTGCTTCTTCACATTTTTGATTGAACCACCTGTTCTTTCTATGCGTGGTTAACACACCGAGACATTCTTCTGCGGTAGATTGAATTGTATTCTTGATGTTCAACCAAGTTTAGTCAACGCTTTCCTCCAAAGGGTTTTGCAAAGTTTCAAGTTTACATTTTATTTCATCTGTAAATTTCTCTTTGACTGTAATGTCTTGTAGTTTTTCTCTGTTATATGTTGGGCGTAATCTTTGTAATTTAGTATAGAAAGCTCTCTTAAGTTTTATTTTAAATTTTGCTCCAACGAGGAAGTGGTCACTGTGGCACCCAGCTCCTCTATAACTTCTGACTTGCTGTATGTTTGATGCATTTCTGTTGTTAATTAAAATGTGATCTATTTGATTATAGGTTCTCTTGTCACATGATTTCCAAGTTTGTTTGTGTATATCCTTTCTTTGTAGTCTGGTACTGCTAATCTGCAGTCCTTTGGCTTCTGCCAGGTTGATGACTCTCCATCCATTATCATTTGAAGTTGTATGTAGGCTTTCCATACCGGCCACTTTTTTATTAGTTTGCTCTCTACCTATTTTTGCATTGAAGTCTCCCAGCACAATCAGGATGTCCTGTTTGGGGGTTTCTTCTATGACATCTTCCAGATCATTATAAAAGTCTTCTTTAATATAATCTTCTTTCTCTTCAGTAGGTGCATGTACATTAATCATCGTTATATTTTTCCATTTACCTTTTATTCGTAATTTACTAATCCTGTCATTAAAAGCTTTAAAGTTTAAAACGTTCCCCCATAACTCTTTTTTGATGACAAATCCTGTTCCTAATTCATGTTTATTTTGGGTGTTTCCTCCATATATTATAATCATTCCATTTTGCTCTAAAGTACCCTCTCCTGGCCACCTTATTTCTTGAATTGCTGTTATATCCATTTGATATTCAACCAGCTCCCGGGTTAGTTCTTCGGCCGCTCCAGCTCGATATAGTGTCCGTACATTCCATGTTCCAAATCTCAAAAGTCCTTTAACGTTCCAAGGTCGTTGTCCAGATAAGTCAGTCAGATATCGAGGCTCATGTTTTTTGTTTCGTAACAAAGAAAGGCTTTTACAAAGGTGGGGATGTTAACCCCACGCTTCAACCCCCAACCTGGAGGACCAGAGTGTTTCTCTTTGTCTGTTCTCTACCCTTTGACCTGTCCGGCTTGGGAGGCCCTGCTGGTAGCTACGCTACCGCCGGCATAGCTCTCAGGGTCATTGAGAAACTCAAGCACCCCCACCACGACAAGGTGGAAACATTATCGGGGGAGTTATATGACTACTTATATGAATTAAATGAGATGCTCCCCACCAGGGTCTGGGTGAAGCCGGGACGGGTCAGACAGACAGACAGACAGACAGACAGACAGACAGACAGACAGACAGACAGACAGACAGACAGACAGACAGACAGAAAGACAGATAGACAGACAGACAGATAGTCGGGAACGGGAGCTTATATGACTACTTATATGAATTAAATGAGATGCTCCCCACCAGGAGCTGGGCGAAGCCGGGCCGGGTCAGACAGACAGACAAACAAGCAGACAGACAGACAGACAGACAGCCAGACAGACAGATAGATAGATAGATAGATAGATAGATAGATAGATAGATAGATAGATAGATAGATAGATAGATAAATAGATAGATAGATAGATAGATAGATAGATAGATAGATAGATAGATAGATAGATAGATAGATAGATAGATAGATAGATAGATAGATAGATAGATAGATAGATAGATAGATAGATAGATAGATAGATAGATAGATAGATAGATAGATAGATAGATAGATAGATAGATAGATAGATAGATAGATAGATAGATAGATAGATAGATAGATAGATAGATAGATAGATAGATAGATAGATAGATAGATAGATAGATAGATAGATAGATAGATAGATAGATAGATAGATAGATAGATAGATAGATCCCCGCCAAGGCCTGGGCGAAGCCGGGCCGGGTCAGCTAGTGCTTTTATATTTTACTTCCAATAAGTCTTAAAGTCTTAAGAGTTGAGAGAATCGACTTCATTGCACCTGGTTTTACCCCACATGGCTTTGTCTCTTTCCACAGGGCGGCCTGCCGAAAGCGTCGCACAAATCACAAGCTCCGTAATTCCAGCGACGACCCTCAGGAGTCTTCGAGAAAAATGTACTCATGAAACGAAAGTCCTAGCCCAGAATCTAGACCACAACATAGCGCGAGGCAGACGACTTGACTACTTCGCCAGGGAGACTCTATTTAATAGGTAAACATGACTTTGAAAACATTGATTTCATCCTTTGTTTCTTGATATATAAGGCCCGTATTCCAATACCTCGGCCTCTCTTTCCCCCAAATGCAAACACCAGAACAATAAGCAGAACAAATACCAACCAGAAAATCAAACATCAATAACAACAAAAACAAGAAGCAGAATAAAACAACCGTAAATGCAATAGTAATGTCTGAACACGGTAGGTTATAATGAAAAAACACAATTTACAAGGCCAGACTGGTGTCATATCCTTTCAGTTTATTGCCTCGTTAGATTCAGAAGCCTTGTATCGGCTTTCCGGTTGATTTTTGATGGAAATGTGTACTACTTCTAATAGGTTTCTGTACAGAAGAAATCAATGATAGCTGTTACGTCACTTACTTGACATCACAATTTGCGTTATGTTCAATTCAGCTATGTCCAGGGAGACCAGACGTCCCAGTTTTACTTGCACAGTCCCGGTTTTTGATATTTTGTACCAATGTCCCGAAAACGTTCTTCCAGCGCAACTTGTTAGTTTACAATTTTAAAAAAAAATTAATAAAAACGATCAAGTGTTCATAAAAAGAGTAGCTCAATTTGTTTACATTATGCCGAAATTATACGCGTAGTCATTCATTCATTATGTGCCATTCCGATAAGCGTGGCGGTCATGACTCGCCATTTCACTCGATCACCAGAGTCGTGGATCAGCTTCGTGTTTCTGTCTTGACCATGCCACGTGACCAAGCCATCCAGGTATTTACTTCTTGGTCTTCCCCTTGGTCTGTTCCCTTCGATCGTGCCAGTTGTCACCAAGTTCTCCAATTCATTTCTTCTCATAACATGCCCAAAAATTTGTGATTGTCTACGTCTAATGTCTCTAGTTAGTTTACGATCTTCATTTGTTTCTTGAAGGACTTGTTCATTGGTTTTTCTGTTTGTCCATGGTATTCTTTCCATTTTCTTCAGAAACCACATCTCCACAGCCATCAGATGTTTTTTTCAGCTTGTCTGCTCATTGTCCATGCTTCACATCCATACACAAGTATAGGTTCTATGTATCACTTCAACACTCTTTTTCGCGTTTCAATTGATATCTTTTTATTGGTCAGTATGTTTTTCATCTTGCAAAAGGCTACCTTCGCCAACGCAATTCTTGTTCTAATGTCTTCAAGGCATCTCCTATCAGATGTTATGACTGTTCCGAGATAGTTGTACCGATTCACTTGTTTAAGAATATGCTAATTTACTTGTATATTACATTGTGGTATTTTTTTTTCCTTCCTAGTGACGACCATAATCTGTGTCTTCTTACAATTCAATTCTAACCCTAGTTGTTCCCTGTTGTACGCGTATACGTACACTGAAAAGTCAACAACTTCTTGATTATAACTTGATTGTTTTTTCTAAAATATGACAAAAAATATTGTCAGAATTACATTATTTTGAGAAGTACAAAACACACAATTGTGATTGAAACACTAATGATTTTGCCCACTCGCTTTGAACTCGAGCGTGTTCCAAAAACTGGTCTGATTTTTGCGCGTGGAATAACTTTCCCTATTAACACTCCGACTTCTGAGATACTAATTACTAGTAGTTTACGTTTCCAAGTCAAGGAAAAGAAGTCAACATTTTAGTCCTCGCCATCAGCACACCGGAAGTTTAAGGGCTAGCGCTGTTTTCCATGCCGCCATTTGACCTCCATTTTTATGACGTAGGTAAACACAGTAACATGTATAAATGTTTGTAATGTAACAGCTGTCAATATCCTACCCTTTTCACGTAAGGATTTGTGAGTTGTATAAATAAACAAATAAATATAAATAATATATCTTTCGTACGACTAATTTGTTGGGCAATTTTGTATCGCTAAACTGTTTCACAATTCCCCAATATCGAGTCGAGGCTTTGAAATCACTGGGCGATTTGTAAACATACCATTTCGCGTTGATTTTGATGGCATGAGGCATCGGCCGTTCAAATATCAGTGGCAGGCTTCTTCATATTCTTCTTCTTTTGCCCTCTATTCCCCATTGGGAAAAATAGCAACTACAGAACTAAAATTGCTCAGTAAGTCACAAACATCTTTGTATTATGGGGTTGACTGCAACGCCCTGCATAAGACATGCAACTAAGATTTATAAGTGTCAAGGTTGTTTATTTCCAAAATCTGATCACCTTCGCTATATATCGCTAGAGAAGACAATGGTACGTTCATTTATTCAGTGCCGAAGGATAATATATGGCCAAATGTGACTTGCTATTTGGCTCGAAGGGCGTTATATCGCCGTACTAAGGGCATCGTGTTATTTGTTTCTTCTCGCGGTACTTTCGCAATTTTAATGCTCAGTGAATGGAAATTTACATTATATCATCAAGATCATATCATATATCATATTAGATCATCAACAACTGCTAAAATAAGACAGCTAAGAGATTGAGGCCGGTCTCTCTGGTCTAGGTGTTAGCGACTTTATCCGTAATCCCGTATACTCTCGTGAGTAACGTGACGTACGCGAGAATCGGTGGCGGTTCTAGCCGCGTCGGTAATTTAGGGGATATGTGAGCCGGTCGCTCAGAAAGTAATGGCAAATTACTGAGCGTAATCTTGCCAAGAAATCAACAATCAGCTGAAAGATGTTGATGTTGACAGCGATGTCCTGTAAAGGATATGCGGGAAAAAAAAGAGATTGAGATCACCAACAACTGTTAAAATAAAACAACCCAGAGACTGAGATAATCAACATCTGATAAAAGTAAACACACCAGGGACTAATGATTGATTGATTGATTGATTGATTGATTGATTGATTTAGGAACCGACATCACAGCATTCGGGGCATTCCCATAAGCGCTCCGTCCCCATCCTCAGCAGCCAGCGAGCAATCTGATTATATATGTCCGTCTCGCCTTTCCTCTGAGCGTCGATCGTCTGCCAGATCCTCTCGTCACCCCTCACCAGGGACTAAGATCATCACTAAATGATAAAAGTAGACAAATCACAGCTTGGGATCATCAACAAACAACGTTGAGTCTTTGATGAGACAATATCGGTGTATTTACCTGACTACCACTAGCTTCATAGAAAAACTCAAAACATTTGCGTTAAATAGGGAAACAAAACTTACACTCAGGAAATAAATGACCGTAGACCCCGAGGTAGACCAAGAAGACGGTGGAGAGATAATATATATATATATATACAGACCTACAAGCACTTGGAATCAACGACTGGCAAGAGAAGGTCAACCAGAGAGACGAATGGAGACGGACTGTATCTGCAGCAAAGAACTTCAATGACTCGGAAAGCTGAAGAAGGTGCATGAATATTTATTGGCATTTATCAAAGACAGTAGAAAGAAACATATATAGAAGACCGATATTCTTGCATATTGACATATATACACATGTTGTATATGCTTTTGCAGGACGTTGCAATCAACCCCAGATAATTTTACGTTCAGTAGTTTGCCATTCTTAGAATTTTCAACTCTATTTTAAATATGTCATACCGTATGGATCAGAAACACGGATAATAACGAAAACGATAACAAATGAATTACAAAAACGTTCACTAAGTGATGCCTGCGCAAAACAGAAGGTATGCAATGGTATGAAAAGATTATCTAAGTGGAGTTCATGGAGGGAATTAGACAAATACCAATGAGGAGCGACGAGAAGTAAAACTTGTTAGTTAGTCGTTAGTTAGTCGTGGTTCCAACTTCACGGCAACGGGCCGTCCCCATATTGCTCCGTTCCAGTACCAGTGAATATCACACAAAATGCTCCTCACTGTCCGATGTGAATAATGGAATAGACAAGAGTATCGGCAAGCCAACAGCCCGCACAGGTACACTGTGCATAATGCCGCCGCCAGAATGCCAACACATGTGGAAAGTCCTCCACAAAAAATACAGTTCATCGTCAATGGAAACGGCAGTCACCAGAAAGACTTCATTGACCCCGGTTTTATCCCATATGGCTCGGTCGCTTTCCGCAGGACGACCCGCCTAAAGCGCCGCATAAAGAACGAACTCCGTAGTTCCAGCGGAGACTCTCAGGAGTCTCCTGAAAAATGCACTCGTGAGCCGAAATGGCAAATCATTCAATCCAGCAACAGCCGGCCGCCATCGTTCCGAACATGCAGTTCACGCTACAAACAACCACGGACAGGTGTAAATGCATTCCACGCTAAACTCACAGCTCACAGCGTCGCGCCACGCACTCACTCAGTAGCAGGGCGACGGAACCATATCCTCCTTAGTCGCCTCTTACAACGTGCATGGTAGGCAACAGTGTTACTATTCTTTGCTCCCCTGTATGGGCCCCGGCAACACACGGACGAGTAAAACTTGTGCGAGAACCAAGTCATGACTGCGAATTTACAACCATGGCCAGACTGCGAAAACAGCAAATCAAAAGAGAGGTGGCCAAACAAGAACACTTCGCAGGAAGCCAAAGAAGATTGATAAACCAACACAGAACTGGCGTCGTTAGCCGCTATAGGCTGCGGGATTTGCTGAGGAGCTGATCCGAGCACTTATGGACTGAATGGTTCGATGTGCAATGAGGATGATCTTTCGACTAACTAAGTAACTAACAATGAGGAGCGGTTGTGGCCGAGTGAGGAGCGGCTGGCTGGATGAGGAGCGGCTGGCCGAGTGAGGAGCGGCTGGTCGAGTGGCTAGAATGCCGGATTCTCCTTCGAGAGACCCGGGTTCAAATCCTCGGTAAGTTGTAGGGGTTTTTATTTTTGTAGGGGGCAAGAAGAAAATCCGGCACTCTTCCGAATAACGGTTATAAATGGGGGCATAATCCTTTAGTAGTATCCCTTACAGGGCCTCATTGGATGATTATTTCCGATTCCGGGGCGATATACTGATTCAGGAGTTATTTCCCTATGCTGCTTAGCAACCCAAAGTTGGGAGGATTTGATGCTAACGGAGGAGTGGCTAGAAAGCCGGACTCTCCTTCGGGAGACCCGGGTTCGATCCCTCGGTAAGGTGGGGGTTGTTTTTTTGTCGGGAGCAACAAAAAAAAAATCCTAACCTGCACAGTTCGCGGCGACTGCACTAGCCAGGCGGCCTTAATTCCTCAGGCTCAAAGACCGTTCTGCCATACACCGCAAGGTACTTACTATATTGGCAGTAAATGACAGTTGACAGTTGACAGTGACAGATGCTAACGGACAGTCAATGGTCGTTGAAATTGACGAGAGCTACTTTTTCCACCGTAAGTCAATGGGTAGTTGGACTAGTTGAACGCGGTAGTGGTCGTTGCTGGTTGGAAGTTTTGGAAAGGCGAGATGCGACAACACTGGAACGCATTATAAGTGATCATGTCTTACCAGGAACGAATCCATATTGTCACCGATGCCTGGCGAGGCTACAACAACGTCGGTCAACTAAACCATGGCATCTACGATCATACAGTTGTTGTTCATGCCAATAACTTTGTTGACCCTGTATACAGTGACATTCACACACAAACAATTGAAGGGTTACGAATGCAAGTGAAAAGGAAACAACGATACCAAGGCGGCACTAGTCGTGCAGAATTTCAGTGGCGCCACAGTCAAAAAGAACATGTTTTCGGGCAATATTTACAACTTTTGTGCCATAATTTCCAGATATACCTTTTCAAATATTATTGGTATATATGTTTGTTTTAAAGACTACAAGAAAGCTTTTAATAGAGTATGACATGAACGACTAATTACGTGCCTTCAAGATATAGGAATTGACGGAAAGGACATCAGACTTATTAGTAACTTGTACTGGGAACAAGTGGCGTCTATTAGATGCTGAAATCCCCGGGAAGGTTAACCCGGTCAACAAATGCCCGCAGAAGTCGGATGTGTCGGCCTAACGGCGCAAGAACGCAGCTCTGCTGTAAACAGGCACAACACAATCACATCCGAAAAAAAAAAAAAACTCCGGATGAACGAAGAAGAAGAAGAAGATGCTGAAATAACTATTCGTCGCCTATAGAGATAAAAAGAGAAGTACGGCAGGGATGTGTACTGTCCCCAAGCCTCTTCAGCTTATACACAAAAAGAATTTTTAAACAAGTTGAAATGCCTGGACTTAACATCAATGGAAGAATCATAAACAATCTTAGGTATGCTGACGATACCGTGTTACTAGCAGAAAGTGAGCAAGAGTTGCAAGACCTAGTGTCCAGCTCAACATGGAGTTCCTGCGACACTTGTTCACGGATGAGTTCAGCCATTACCTCATCTACTGTGTCATATTCCTATACTCCTACCCGGTCACAATGTGTCTGATTCCAGTATTCCTGTTTGCTGTGTTGCATGCGTGTTCTTTTACGAAAACCATATTCAATTTGATGGGCCCAACTTCTCTGATGTTTGTACGTAGCTTGATCAGCAAGTTGAAGACTCAACAAGTCAACATCCTCCGCTTCATCGCCAGCACCGAGATATTTCTGATGCCAGCCATCATCATCCTCATCTTCAGTGGCAAGTGTAGCGTTTTCCTGCTTACCGCTTCCTGACCCTGAGGTATGCCTCACGCAGAAATCCTTACTCTGTTCTACGAGTTCCGGTTGGCTGCTGAACACCTGTGCTCTCGACCTCAGTGTCCGCAGTTTGTGAGGAGTCTGTGTTTCAGCGCAATCAGCTTGATCTGTCGGCTGGCTCTATCGGTGCAGACGTGAACATGCCGGTAGATCAGAAAACATCACCACCACCACCATATATGAGGACATGGCCTCAAGCACATTATATTCCGTTACATTATTTATCATTTGCTTGTTATATGTTCTGATTTATTAGCCGTTAGTGTTCATGTTTGTTCCTTTGTTGCATTCTGATATGCCTGCAACCATCTTAGCTGCCTGTTGTGAAGATTGTTCTTGTGAGCATGCTGCAACTTTTCTGTAATCACATACCTGTATATCCAGTGTCTGAGATGATTCATCGATTGACCAACATCCACCTCACAGCACTAAGGCCAACGGCATATCTTCTCAGTGTCTCTCTGCAGACGTAGGAATTCTGATTGAGAACGCCATGAGTCAGTGAATGTAGCCTGTTTGTCTCTCTGTGTGTGTAGCAGGGGTTTCACCTTCTTGTCTCTATGCTTGATTGTTTTGTTAATCAGAGTCAGGTGTGTTGTGGGTTGGTTGTATATCTGCAGCAAGACATTCAGACAGCAGTCAGTTGTGTTGTGTGTTGATTGTATATCTGCAGCAAGACATCATTCAGAAGTGTTAGGGGCGGGGTGGTTGTATTTCTGCAACAAGACAGCATTCAGACAGCTGTGAGGTGTGTTGTGGGTTTGTTGTATATTTAATGTGTTGGGAAGGGTTGCGGCAGAGTTGTGTTGTATATGAGGTTATGTACAGGTATACTGCATAGCCAAGCTTGGTTACATTCAGCTCACAGCTTTGATGGGGACAGAGGTCACAGCTGTGATTGCTGGCTGGTCCATCGTGTTGCGTGAGTGTATTTGATAGGTGACTCTGCCATAGAGTCTCCTGTGGTATGTGACTGTAAAAATAGTGTCCTGTGGTATGTGACTCTGCCATAGTGTCTTGTCATATGTAACTCTTGCATAGTGTGTGTCCTGTATAGCCTACTGACACTGAAAGCCATGTGGTGCATTACACTGACATAGAGTGACATATTGTATGTGACACTGGCACAGGGTGACATACTTTATGTGACACTGGCATTGCTGACATTGAAAGCCATGTGGTGTATCCCTCAAGGTGACATATATTATTTGTCACTATCAGGATGTCATGTGGTACTTGACACTGGCATTATGACTGCCCTGTTGAACTGATGATGCTGATGTTTGGATCAACACATTCACCAGTTGACATTGCGCATGTTTTTTTTCCGTTTCTTTTCCATTATAAATGTTAATATAGTAGTCTATTGTACTTTTATTTTCTTTTTTATTTGTGTCAGGTCTTAGTCAGATATGACTGAGCTACCGTATAACAGTAGACTGTACTACCTGCTTTCTGTTAGCGCCGAATGTTGGGCGGCGCTTACCAAACCCGATACCCCAAATTGTGCCAACGGCTTCGGGCGGAAGAGCGCTATCGGGAGGGTACAAGCCTTACCCTGGTGCAAGGAAATGCAACCTAAAGACAAAGTGTCATGGCAGGGCAGACCAGGCCCTAAGCTTTGGTTGGCGGCTGGTCTAGGATCGGACAATTAGAGCATTGTTTTGCTGATCCGGCAGCTTTTGCAGCTTGTCTTGTTCCAGATGTAGGGGTGTTACCTTTCCTCTGGAGTGAACTAGGCAGGCCGAGAGAGGGATCATGCTGCATGGGCAACACATGATCTCTATATTTTAGCCTAGGCTTTGTGCTATGGAGAGGCAGTTACTCCATCCCTTACCAACTATTGTCTGTCAAGACGGCAAGGTGCCAATGAATAAATGAATGTACTTTTATGTTTTAATACACGGACATTTTTATCTAGACTCTGTTATGTCATTGTGTTCACAGCTCAAATGTTTGGAATATCATTGTGTTCTTATGCATGTTGTGTGATATATAAATATGTTCAGTTGTGGTGTGTGGTATATCATTGTGTTCAATATTATGTGGTGTGTCCTTGTCATATCAACTTAGCTAAGTGGCATATCCTTCTGTGTGAGTGCACCTCACGTGAGCTTTGTGATCTTCTCAATGTTCTTTATTTGTCTGTGTGCCATTTGTGAAACATATCATACAGCCTAAGCTGAGAAAGGAGGAGTGATTCTCTCTGGGCAAGAGAGGTAAATGCATGTCCCGCGAGAGACCAGGAGACTCACTAGATGAGAGAAGTCCACACAGCCTGAGCTGAGAGAGAACAGGGGACTCACTAGATGAGAGAAGTCCACACAGCCTGAGCTGAGAGAGAACAGGGGACTCACTAGATGAGAGAAGTCCACACAGCCTGAGCTGAGAGAGAACAGGGGACTCACTAGATGAGAGAAGTCCACACAGCCTGAGCTGAGAGAGAACAGGGGACTCACTAGGTGAGAGAGAACAAGATTCTCACTAGATGAGAGAGGTCCACACAGCCTGAGCTGAGAGAGAACAGGGGACTCACTAGATGAGAGAGGTCCACACAGCCTGAGCTGAGAGAGAACAGGGGACTCACTAGATGAGAGAAGTCCACACAGCCTGAGCTGAGAGAGAACAGGGGACTCACTACATGAGAGAAGTCCACACAGCCTGAGCTGAGAGAGAACAGGGGACTCACTAGGTGAGAGAGAACAAGATTCTCACTAGATGAGAGAGGTCCACACAGCCTGAGCTGAGAGAGAACAGGGGACTCACTAGATGAGAGAGGTCCACACAGCCTGAGCTGAGAGAGAACAGGGGACTCACTAGATGAGAGAAGTCCACACAGCCTGAGCTGAGAGAGAACAGGGGACTCACTAGATGAGAGAGGTCCACACAGCCTGAGCTGATAGAGAACAGGGGACTCACTAGGTGAGAGAGAACAAGATTCTCACTAGATGAGAGAGGTCCACACAGCCTGAGCTGAGAGAGAACAGGGGACTCACTAGATGAGAGAGGTCCACACAGCTTGAGCTGAGAGAGAACAGGGGACTCACTAGATGAGAGAAGTCCTCACAGCCTGAGCTGAGAGAGAACAGGGGACTCACTAGATGAGAGAAGTCCACACAGCCTGAGCTGAGAGAGAACAGGGGACTCACTAGATGAGAGAAGTCCACACAGCCTGAGCTGAGAGAGAACAGGGGACTCACTAGATGAGAGAAGTCCACACAGCCTGAGCTGAGAGAGAACAGGGGACTCACTAGGTGAGAGAGAACAAGATTCTCACTAGATGAGAGAGGTCCACACAGCCTGAGCTGAGAGAGAACAGGGGACTCACTAGATTAGAGAGGTCCACACAGCCTGAGCTGAGAGAGAACAGGGGACTCACTAGATGAGAGAAGTCCACACAGCCTGAGCTGAGAGAGAACAGGGGACTCACTAGATGAGAGAAGTCCACACAGCCTGAGCTGAGAGAGAACAGGGGACTCACTAGATGAGAGAGGTCCACACAGCCTGAGCTGAGAGAGAACAGGGGACTCACTAGGTGAGAGAGAACAAGATTCTCACTAGATGAGAGAGGTCCACACAGCCTGAGCTGAGAGAGAACAGGGGACTCACTAGATGAGAGAGGTCCACACAGCCTGAGCTGAGAGAAAACAGGGGACTCACTAGATGAGAGAAGTCCACACAGCCTGAGCTGAGAGAGAACAGGGGACTCACTAGATGAGAGAGGTCCACACAGCCTGAGCTGAGAGAGAACAGGGGACTCACTAGATGAGAGAGGTCCACACAGCCTGAGCTGAGAGAGAACAGGGGACTCACTAGGTGAGAGAGAACAAGATTCTCACTAGATGAGAGAGGTCCACACAGCCTGAGCTGAGAGAGAACAGGGGACTCACTAGATGAGAGAGAACAAGATTCTCACTAGATGAGAGAGTTCCATTCTGTGACAGAAGAATGGATGCTGACTGGATCTGACAGGTGTAGACATACAGGCAAGTGTGCGTTCAACCTTGACCCATTCAGGCCATGACCTTCATCGTGCAACCCAAGTCAAATCAGTCTCGTCTCACAGATAGTAACCAGTACCAGATACAGACGTCTCACCTGATAGATGATGGCTGCTAGAGAAGAAAGGCTTTCCCCCCTCTGCTGTGTGTCCACCGTGACGAGGTAGAGGGGCTCGAGTGTTCCAATGACCCCAAGAGCTATGCCGACAGTTGCACAGTTACTGGCAGGGTCACCCATGTCGAACAGGTCAACTGAGAGGAGCCAGACCAAGCGACACACAAACCTGCTGCCTTGTAGGTAGACTGGGGACAGTCAAAGGCTAGGGCAAGCAACCCGAAAAATGCTTGTCGAAATCGGATGTACTGAGCCACAGGCTTGACAAAGCAGTGCAACGTAACTTAATTCATGATGTCACAAATTAAAATTAATCCCGAGAAGTCCCATCAGGAGGTGATAGTGCTTCGAGGGGGTCCACCCATGACTACTGGTGGTGACCTTCCCCTGTGCTGTGGAGTCAAGGCACAGAGGAGAAGATTAAGAGCTATTGACCAAACACCCCGGACACTCAACATACTACAGTGGAATGCCGAAGGAGTTTATAACAAGAAAGTCTCCCTAACAAAGCGTCTTCATAAAGATAGAATAGATGTGGCATGCATTCAAGAGACACACCTCAACGCCAATCGCAGATTCTCAGTCAGAAGATAGCAGGCCAAACGTTTCGACCGCGAAGCTCACAAAGGAGGAGTTCTAATACTTACACGAAATACAATACCTTACAGCGAAATGTCTGTGATCTCTGACAACCAAACGGAAATTATAGGTGTTGATATAATGATAAAGGACGTGAAAATAAGAATTTACAATCTGTATAGCCCAGCAGATAAGGACCTTACAGTCTCAAAAATGAAAATAACTGACACAAACTGCATTATTGTCAGAGACTTTAATAGCCGTTCAGAAAGATGGGGATACCCAGATACTGACAACAAAGGAGATGAAATGGAGGACTGGGAAATAGACTCAAATCTCCATCTACTCAACAAAGCGAATGACACACCGAGGTTCTACTCCAGAAGATGGCTTACCACTTCTACTCCAGACTTAGTTTTCTGCACAGGAGACATCCTCCACAAAATCGATCGCCATGTGCTTGACCAATTAGCAGGTAATGACCACAGACCAATCAAGCTTGTAATGAATATGGAGTATGTTCCACAGGAGCAAAAGCCTTTGTCCCGCTGGAATTACAAACGAGCAGATTGGGACAGATTTGCCAGACTAACAGACAAATATTGTTAAAACATAAATACACGATATGACAACATGAAGCAAATGGTGGAAAATCTAAACAGAGCAATAATACAGGCGGCCACTGAGTCTATTCCTAGAGGAGCGAGGAAAAATTACAAACCATACTGGGCTGAATAACTACACAGTTTGGAAGACAAAGTTGAAGATGCCAGGAAGACAGCAGAGAGAGAGAGAGAGAGAGAGAGAGAGAGAGAGAGAGAGAGAGAGAGAGAGAGAGAGAGAGAGAGAGAGAAAGAGAGCGAGAGAGAGAGAACAAACAACTGAAGCGAACATCTCTCTCAAAGCCATCTCAGCAAAATATAAAAAAACAGAGGAGTTCTTTCACCAACATTATTCCTAGTATATATAAATGACATCACGGAAAATTTTCCACCCAGAGTACACACATCCTCCTTTGCAGATGACCTACCCATATTAGCATCTGAAGAATACAGCTGACAGCAGAATACAGCAAGCCTTATTAGCGCTAGAGGACTGGTCAAAATCATGGCTATTAACGATAAGTGAGGAGAAAACAACATGCACAATATTTTCCCTCTCAAATAAAACTCAGCAACCTAAGCTGGTATTGAATGGAAAAATATTTGCGCCATGAAGAAAATCTAAGCTATCTAGGGGTCATCTTTGATCGTCGCCTGACATGAAAGACACAGGTAGAGAAAAATCGAACAAGAGCAAGGCAAAGAATGGCAATCATGAAAAAGCTTGCTGGTACAACATGGGGAGCAGATGAAAAAGTTCTCAAGAAGTTATATACTGGAGGGTGAGGCCAGTATTGGAATATGGCATCGCAGCTAGGGCAACAGCAGCTAAGTCAAGCTTTCACAAAATACAAATCGCAGTCACAAGCATAAACACTCCAGGGGCCTTAACAGTTCAACCGCCTATCCTCCATATTGGGACCGAAAGTCCTCTTGGGTAGTTAAATTAGATATCTAGCTTTTTCAGACGAGGGCAAACAAATAGGAAGTACTCTGTGCCTTGTTAAAAAATCTCTTAGCATTTGAAAATCAGAGTTTAAGCTCATATGAAAAGTGAGTACATTACATTATTCGGACACTTAGTAACCAAGCTGAGAGATCGACCCCTTTCCCCCCCCCCCCCCAAAAAAAAAAGAGAGAGAGAGAGAGAGAGAGAGAGAGAGAGAGAGAGAGAGAGAGAGAGAGAGAGAGAGAGGGAGAGAGAGAGGTAGAGACTTAAACAACGCATTCAGACAATGTTCAGAAACGAGAAAAGCCTCACTTACAGTAACAGCAGACATTATTGTTGTGGAAAGAAGATTAGACGAGGTGTACCAATTAATACCTCAAATAGTGTGAGATAAGGTGATTTCCTCTTTCATGATGTTCCTTCTTCTGCTCAGAAGAAATTGAGTACCCCATTGAACGGCTGGCTGCGTTAACGTGATGCGGTGATTTGGTTTCTAACTAGGTACTTTTATAAGTGAACACATGTGTAACTGAGCGACCTCTCAGCTACTGTCTAGAACTAAAAACACTAATGATCTCCCATAAACATTTCACGTTTTACTGGAGATGGTGACTTCGTCCATTTCTTTCCGCCATTGTTTATACCTCGGCTTAACCCACTGAGTGTTAGGTTGAAGTCTGTTGACAATGAAATATCTAAGACTTGTAGAGGAAAAATGACCCATCCCTGTCTAATGTCAACGTCTGTAAATGCTTGGCTGAATCTCGACCTGGCTACATCCTAAAGTTCCACCCCGCTGGTTTCTCATCTTGGGGAGTGGAAGGAATCCCATATATATGGCACTTCTGTAGCTGGTCGGGAGAAAAGTGCCTGCACCAACATCACTCGTTAGGTGCAAACCTTTTTCATTGCTCAAACGGCTGAACGTCCTGGCGTGTTATTTTTTCATTACCTCTGCCCCGTTCAACCTCAGAAGAGATCTCATAATTAGAGCCCATCCCAGCCTCAGATTAATAATCTTGTGATCAAATCAGCCACAATTTAGAAATTGATTTGAAAGGGTTTGTTGTCTATAGGAGGTAATGTTCCAGCATTGGGACTGACAGTTTTATAGAAGACTAGCAGACCCGGCCCGGCTTCGCCCAGCTCTGGTGGGGAGCATCTCATTTAATTCATATAAGTAGTCATATAAGCTGCCGTTCCCGTTCCTGTCCTGTCTGTCTGTCTGACCCTGCCCGGCATCGCCTGGCTCCTGGTGTGGAGCATCTCATTTATTCATATAAGTAGTCATATAAGCTCCCGTTCCCGTTCCCGACTATCTATCTGTCTGTCTGTCTATCTGTCTGTCTGTCTGTCTGACCCGGCCCGGCTTCGCCCAGCCCCTGATGGGGAGCATCTCATTAATTCATATAAGTTCCCGTTCCCGACTATCTGTCTGTCTGTCTGTCTGTCTGTCTGTCTGTCTGTCTGTCTGTCTGTCTGTCTGTCTGTCTTGTCTGTCTGTCTGTCTGTCTGTCTGCCTGTCTGTCTGTCTGTCTAATCATTATTGGTTGCGGTTAGAACAACC
>OY992880.1:27327000-27415248 GCA_963921405.1 Cepaea hortensis | reverse complement strand
GGAGGAAGAGGAGGGAGGAGGAGGAGGAAGAGGGAGGAGGAGGGAGGAGGAAGAGAGAGGAGGGAGGAGGAAGAGAGAGGAGGGAGGAGGAGGGAGGAAGAGATAGGCGGAGAGAGGAGGAGGAGGGAGGAGGAGGAGTAGGGATGAATAGGAGGGAGGAGAAGGGAGAGGAGGGATTAAGAGAAAGAGGGGGGAAAGGGGAGAAGGAGGAGGGAGGAGGGAGGAGGAGGAGGAAGAGGGATGAGGAGGGAGGAGGAGGGGAGGAGGGAGGATTAGGAGGAGGGAGGAGGAGGAGGGAGGATGGTGAAGGAGGAGGAGGAGGAGGGAGGAGGGTGAAGGAGGAGGAGGAGGGGGAGGAGGGAGGGGGAGGAGGAGGGAGAAGGAGGAGGAGGGAGGAGGGAGAGGAGAACGTAGGTGGGGGAGGATGAGAAGGGAGGGAGAGGGAGAGGGAGGAGGAGGGAGGAGGAGTAGAGAGGAGGAGGGAGGAGGTGAGGAGAAGGAGGAGGGAGGAAGAGGTAGAAGGAGGAGGGAGAAGGAGGGAGAGGAGACAGGAGGAATAGGAGGGAGGAGGAGGGATTAGGAAGAGGAGGGAGGAGTAGGGTGGAGGAGGAGGGGGAGGAGGAGGGAGGAGGAAGAGGAGAAGGAGGGAGGAGGAGAGAGAGGAGGAGAGGAGGAGGAGAAGGGAGTAGGAGGAGGGAGAGGGAGGAGGAGGAGAGGAGTAGGCGGAGGGAGGAGGCGGAGGGAGCAGGAAGAGGAGGAAGAGGGAGGAGGGAAGAGGGAGAAGAGGGAGGAGGAAGGAGGAGGGAGGAGGAAGGAGGAGTAGAGAGAGTGGGAGGAGGGAGGAGGCGGAGGGAGGAAGAGGGAGGAGGAAGAGGGAGAAGGGAGGAGGAGGGAGGAGGTAGTAGGATGATGATTGCCATCCCACCAGGTTAATATGTTATCGCGGACCTCAGAGAGAAGTGTCTATGTAGAAGACCATTTCCTGGACGTACGTATTTTGGAGGGGAGGAGGGAGGAGGGAGGAGGAGGAAGAAGAAAAAAAAAACTACGACAGTTGGCATCTCTGGAATGAAAGGAAGGGCGTGTAGAAAATTTCATCTCAATCGGATGGGCCGTTCGCGAGCGTATAAAGGACATACATACATACAGAGATACATACGCACATCCTAATTTATATATAAGACTAGCTGACCCTGCCCGGCTTCGCCCAGACCCTGGTGGGGAGCATCTCATTTAATTCATATAAGTAGTCATATAAGTTCTCGTTCCCGTTACCGACTGACTGTCTGTCTGTCTGTCTGTCTGTCTGTCTGTCTGTCTGTCTGTCTGTCTGTCTGTCTGACCCGGCCCGGCATTGCCCAGCTCCTGGTGTGGAGCATCTCATTTAATTCATATAAGTAGTCATATAAGTTCCCGTTCCCGACTGTCTATCTGTCTGTCTATCTGTCTGTCTATCTGTCTGCCTGACCCTGCCCGGCTTCGCCCAGTCCCTGGTGGGAAGCATCTCATTTAATTCATATAAGTAGTCATATAAGTTCCCGTTCCCGTTACCGACTATCTGTCTGTCTGTCTGTCTGTCTGTCTGTCTGACCCGGCCCGACATCGCCCAGCTCCTGGTGTGAAGCATCTCATTTAATTTATATAAGTAGTCATATAAGTTCCTGTTCCCGACTGTCTATCTGTCTGTCTGTCTGTCTATCTGTCTGCCTGACCCTGTCCGGCTTCATTAAATTCATACAACAAAAAAAATGTAACTTAAAAGAACGTTCTACCACACACCATCCATTATTTTTAATGAAAACTCTTTCTAATCACCTGCATGACTACAGTAACTTCTTAAGCAAAAAAAGATGAGTTACAATGTTATGCATTGTGCATCATTTTTATGAAAACTTTGAAAATGCCTTACAGATTGTATCATTATTTATTATAACTCATATGCCGGTACATAACTATGGACAAAGAGTTTATAAATCTTTGAAAACGATGCCACAATATGACTATAAGTTATACAGAAAAGTTATGCCCCTTGAAATAACTTTTACAGAGTTAGGTCCCCTGAGATATATGAAATTATGATGAAAAATGAAAAATGAAATAATACTGAGTAAGCAGGCGATTTCACACTAACAAAATATCACAGTTGACAGCTCTGGAATGAAAGGAAGGCGTGTAGAAAATTTCATCTCAATCGGATGGGCCGTTCGCGAACGGATAAAGGACATACATAGATACAGAGATACATAAATACGGACGCACATCCTAATTTATATATAAGATTAACAATACCATTTTTATAGAAGTTAACAACCAACTAACATTGTTTTAAATTTCAGTTCATTGAAGTGGTATGCTGTTCGTTTCTGGTGCGGCAATTTTAGTCCTGAAATCACGTATCCACTATCACTAAGCAATTCCAGCACTCAAGTAAATGATACTGAAAACCGATATTCTGTAAGGGCCGCTACTCGTGGGGCGTAATTGAAAGAGGCATTATGAAAGAGGCGAGTTGCCGACCTAGGAGCTGTAACTCTTATTTAACGCTCTCACGAAATCATTGTTTATGAGTCTTGGGAAGATTATTCTGGTGATCCCCAAAATGTGCGGCAATCAGATTTAGTGTATTTAGATGAGGCTTGCCGGCTCCGTGGCTAAGGGCTTACGGACGCGGTTCGTAATCCCGTATACCCGCGTTCGAAATACAGCTGCGCGCGATTTTCCAACAGACAGCGTTGCATCTGTACTAAAAACATTGGTTAAACAGGTGTAACTGTTAGACGGTTATGCTGCTAATGGCATGGGCGCGGTCGGACAACGGTTTGATGCCAGCTCTCTGTTTTCGCTTCTGGGGGAAAGACTGACCACCTATTCCTAAGGACACTCAGACCTACTAAATGTGATGGCCCTAACACATCATATACTCACAGCAAGTTTCTGCTGCATCATCATTGCTGTGGCGGTCATGACCTGTCGTCCTTGACTCGGGGACGTAAATTACAAGTACCTCTGAAGTCGGAGTGGGTTTGCTTGATGGCGAGGGACACTAATAATAGGGAAAGCTAATCCACCCGCAAAATTCAGTCCATCACTACTATAGTGTGTATGGGCTACGTTTGAGTTCAACGCGAGCTAACACACACACACACACACAACCTGGTGTTCTCCAGTACCTACTAGATGTTCATAAGTAGTATGGCATAATATTAACACTAACATATCCTAGACACAACCACAGCAACTTCTATCTATTACAGAGGATTGTGACACTCAAAATTATCAGGAGCAACCGAGTGCTGAAAATTTAGAATAATCAGTCACATGCGCCACACACCGAACATACTGCTCAAGATCGTAACGAAAGAATGCAAAATAAAACAGATATAGAAATTTCAAAAAGAACAGAGTGACTCTTGAAACAAAAGGGAATACTAATGCTTTGTTTGAGAACATTGTCGAAAATTGTTGAAACAGCTATCAGCTAAACAGCTATGGAGAAACGAAATCTCCTACTTTGGTCGAAATTTTTCTCACTTTGGTTAATAATTCTCTTCCTTTGGTTAACATATTTCATATTTTGGTGAACTTTTTTCATACTTTTCCCATAAATATTTATTAGTTTGATCATTATTTTTCCTAATTTGGCTAACATCTTTTCTTAGTTTGGATGAGTTATTTCTTGACTTTGCAATCAACCTGTAACACCCGCTCACCATATGCCACCCATATGTACCGTCAACACTAAAAACCAACAAGCGAACGCAATTAAAAGGCATATAACTGTTTATTTTACAGTATTTGAAGTAAATTTTACAAAAATAAAAAAAGCAGCATAATATCAGTATACAAAATGGTTGGTGCAATTTGGGATGTTATACATAATATGATGATATGCGCACCAAGCACAGTAGTGTGCAATGTTGGTCATAAAAGGGTTGCTATTTATTAAACAACCCGAAATTCTGGGATATGATAGAGATAAAAACTTATAGCTGGAATCGTCTATGTAGTGTATTTCCAAGAATTCTGAGGTAAGGATGAACATTGTTTCCAATTTTCATTTTCTCTTCATTGCTTTCATTTTTTCATCTTTTTATTATTCTCGTCCTGTCGTCACGTTTTAGTGTAGTCACAGGAGATCTCCGTGATTATATTTTGTGTTTTGTGAATGTGTTTGTTTGCTGATGAAGGCTAATCGCCGCAACGTTCTGTGTGTATCGTAATTCTGTTATGTAAAGTTGCACTACTTTGTTTCATTTTATATTGTTTATATTGTCACAGCTTTACAGCAGTTCCACCAAATTTTATTCATATTTTGACTGGGGGACGTAAATTACTCATACAATTACTTCTGAAGTCACCTGATGGCGAGGGACACTGATAACAAGGAAAGCTGGTCCACGAACAAAAATCAGTCCGGTATACTTGAAGTAGTAGCGCGTGTATGGATTAAGCTTGAATTCAAAGGGAGCGAACGCAACCAAACCTTAAAAAAAAAATATATCAAAAACAGTTAAGTTGCAAATTACGACTAAAGGAAGAGCGATACATGTTTAGGTTAGTCCAAATGCAGAAACGTGGACAACGAATCAACAATGCGAGGATACAATTGCAGATTTCAAAATGTAATTATAAAAAACATTGTTACTTTTATTTCTGTGTCGGTGTTGTGCCATAAAAGTAAAAGTAAATGCCCCTCTTACGTGCCTTAAGTGCACTGGGCAAACGGTGGAAGACACATATTTCTTTAGACTGATCGGCACTCGGTGAGTGATGTCAGTATTACAACGGATGCCTTTACTTCCTATGGGTACCCATTTAGGCTATGTAGATCTGTTAACCCAGGTCAATTTAAAAAGAAAATTAGAAAAAAGAAATATCTCAATCTGTCTTAATGCGGATCGAACCCAATGCAACGGGATAGTAGGCGAGCGTCTAGACACTACGCTATTGAAGCTCCCTGGAACTGGAAGATTGATGACTGATCTTCTTCTATGATGGATGTTTCTAGACCTCGATCACTTTTTCTTCTGCAAAATCTCGACTCGTCTCAATCGGATTGACGATCGCTAACCAAAAATCATGTTGTTGTCTAGGTGGATAATGAATCTGAAACTATCATTTCAACCAACTAGCGATTGGGCTCACAGGCGCGCAACAAAAGACACAGACATGGTGATCTTTGAAACTCAACAAAGCCGTTTCTTTAGTAGTCAGACTTCAACGAAGACAGTTTATCTTCTTCTTCTTTCATTGGCTTGAAATATGTCTATAACTGCAATGTTGTCTCTTGTATGAATTTAACTGTCTTTTTTAGTTCACACAGCGGTCCATATGATTTATCTTCCACTGTCGTCTCTCTACGCCAGAAGGTCCGCCTAGATATGTTATACTTTGAGCAGTCTTGGAGTATGTGCTCTGCTGTCTGCGACGCCAATCCACACGCGCACATGGCTGATTCATCAATCTTGAATTTTGTATACATGTGGTTGCGTAATCTGTTGTGTCCTGTTCTGAGGCGAGACAGTTTATTATTCGCAGTGCTGCATCTCAACAGGCATAGAAGTAGTAACACGTGTATGGACTACGCTTTCAGTTCAAAGCGGGAGGGCACAAAATACAATTACACCCTGTACATGTGCCCCTAGGTATTGGATTGGAGTTTGTTGACAAGGAAATACCTAAAGCTCGTGGAGGAAACATTACCAGCCTAGGTCTTGTGACAAAACGCCACTGGCCCATGTCCTCATGTCTTCTTTGGGTTCGGGAACCCTCAGTTCGCATATTCGCTCAATCCCCATGGAAGATAGTTCTCTTGTGTACTCTTACAAACCGATCTTCTGAAGAGAATTATTGGAAATATGTCTTTTCTTTGGGGAAAACCCGATAGGGCACCTTGCACCAAATACACACGGGTTCAACTTCTGGGGAAAACAATGTCCGTTTAATCAAGTATGATTTGTAGACTGCCTCTTGTCTATTTGACACTTCAAAGAGTGCGACAAATGAAGCGCAGCATGCAGATGGTTGACTGAAAGGTAATAGGGGGGTTTATTTAATACTGCTAGACCTTGGTCTATAAAGCTAACTGGTTGTCTCGACTGGTGAGACGAATTGGCTAAACGGCAGTCTTGCCATATTGGTAGTGGGTTGACCGTTGGCCAATCTAGCTAAGCGTCTTGTTCTTGGCATTGCCTGGGAACGAATCTGAGCAATATAGCTCCCCAGATGATTTCGCTTGTTCTTGGCGGCAGATGGGCGGGTGCTATCTTTCTTCCTATGGCCGGAACTTGGCATAGTAGCATCTCTCATTGAAATATAAACACCATATATATACAGTATGCCGGAAAGGGGGGAGGTCTCTGTGGGGACGGATTCCATCCATCTATCTTCTTGAGCCGGAAGAGGCTATCCACAGTGCTATCTCTTTCATCTTTTGGCAGATGGGGTGGCCAGGTGGACTGAATGGTTACTGGTCGATAGGATGATGTCGGGGATATAATAAACTTCTTTATCTCACTGAGAGAACCTGAACTCCTCTGAATCTACGTGTTATGTGAGGCACTGCCGGTACATTGCGGCGACAGCTCAGACAAGAGCAGCGGCCGGAAGGGGTAGTATCTTCTTTCCTATTCTTGCTGGGAATGGGGAACAACACTTCTTTGATTATTCACACAACACAATAAGAGCTTTGTCGTGTGAAAGAGAGGGTTTGCCAGTGAGAGAGAGAGGCCGGGAAACGAATGTGCCCAATAATAATAAAGGCTTGGTATGAGTGTGGAGAGTGAGTCTTGTAGGCAAAAAGTACCTAGGGTCAAACGACAAGACTTCGTCAAGCTGAAGGCCTAGTCTAGAAAAGACGCCGCCAACCCAGGACCTCTTGTCAGGTCAGGCTAATTCACGCAGGTCTGGTAAAGAGTTATATATCTATTAATATTATATATTTTGTTGATAACAGCTGATGTGCTGAGACCATTAGGAGTCTCCATGTCGGCTGTACCAGAAGTTTAGGCTGGAGACTCTCACAACTGTTTATCCTTTACAGGGTCCTTCTTTTTGAAAGTAAGAACAGAGCTGAAGGTCTCGACAGGGCTATACGCAGAAAGTATGTTGAAGACGAGGCCATGTCAAGTTTTGGGCCATGCCAGGTCCAAGGGTATGATCTCTACCAGATAGAGCCACAGCTGGCCCGAAAGAATGATCATCAGTCTTTCCAACACCTCGCCAGTCATCTCGATACGCTAGGATCGAGTCAGTTTGTATTCTGGACTGAATCCCGCATAAATATCAGACCCACCCATCCTTGTCTGAGACAGTGAAGGATACCTACCCAATTCCCGCTAAGGAACTATTTCCCTTTGTAGGAACTTTTACTTAGCATTGTGACCAGGGATCACAGGACATTTCCCACGAACATTAGTCTGGTTCCACGGAGACCTGTTGTTAGCCCAACGTACCGGGAGGGAAAGCAAGGAGGACTTATGATTCGGTGAGCGATATGTGGACAGAACGGACCTTGACTACAGCTTGGTCTATGATGTAAAGCCATGATGCTCTGTGTATGAACTGAACTCTGTGTCCCGGTTTTGTCTGTGTAGAACTATCTGTTTTAACTGCCTTAATGTTTTCCTGTGCTGTTCTTTATTAGGTTAATAAAATTACTTTCAAGTTATTCTGACGATCGCCATGTTATTTATGCGTCAGCCAGAAATACACCTTAGGGACTAGGTCCCGAGGTCGAAAGAGAGAGTGACAGTGAGTCCAGGGAACGGAGGAGGGTTGGCAAGCAAAGACCTATCCCAGCCAGGGCTATAGAATAGTATTGAAACATTGTGACAGGAGATTTGGGACCCTCCATGTAGCTTGTTACAGGTCTAATCCCAGCCAGTCCGTGTGTGCTGTGTTTAATCATGGCCTCTTTACATTCTAATATGTCTTTCATTTGTTATGAGAAGTTTCAGTACCAGCCTTGCACCCCCCCCCCCCCGAATTGGTTTTTATTTTTAGCTGAGAACTCTGCAACACAGCCCCCGTGGAGATGACATATTTATACCGGGTTGGGGAAACAGTCTCTACACCAGCCTCACTTCGAAGCACACCCTTTTAAGAACTTCAAAGACCTGAGTGGAAAGGAATCTATTTTTATAGTTATAACTCAGTTTTCTAAATGATTCACGACCAACCGACCGCTCGCCCGCCCGCTCGACCAACCAACTAAACAATCAACAAACGAATTAACCAAACTACTTTAAATCCCCCCCCCCCCCTCTATGGTGTGTTTTATCTATGTCTTCGATCTACTCCAGGGTGTGTTTCTAAGCAACCACATTTCCCACAGCAATCTTCTTGAACAGGCAGCTTATCAGATTGTCCGAACTGAGTGACCCCCTTATTCGTTCAGCAATCTCAGTGCTATTATATGAGTGAATTACTTCCCTTACAAACCTTTGCACCTTTAGAAAGAGGGGATGCTTCGTTACCCCCACCTCATTCTCTGTCTTCTCTATCTCTTCGTATGTTAAAACTGAAAAAAAAAAAAATACAAATAATGTTTAACATACAAAGACACTGAGAGGACTGAGATCTCTCCGTATGTATGGTTATATATTTATGCTTTAATCTTTCTGTATGCCTGGTTTCATACATACTCTTTAGTTTTTAAAATGTGACTTAATAGTCACTGATGCTTTTAGTCAATCTATATGTTGCATATCCTTAGCAGAACGTTGCGATCAACCCCAGCTTGATTTTCTACATCTTATTTGCTATAGTATTCTTTTATTGTATCTATATCTATAAAACAAAGTGTATGTATGTAAATATGTATGTAAATATGTATGTCCTTTATTTTTTCGCTAACGGCCCATCCGATTGAGATGAAATTTTCTACACGTCTTCCTTTCATTCCAGAGCTGCCAACTGTGATATTTTTTTAGTGTGAAATCGCCTGCTTACTCAGTATTATTTCATTTTTCATTTTTCATTAAAATTTATATATAGCTAAGGAACTTAACTCTAGAAAAAGTTATTTCAAGGGGCATAACTTTTAATAACATTGTTGTATAACTTATAGTCATATTGTTGTATCGTTTTCAAAGATTTATAAACTCTTTGTCTATAGTTATATACCGGCATATGAGTTATAATAAATAATGATACAATCTTTTAGACATTTTCAAAGTTTACATAAAAATAATGCATAATGCATAACATTGTAACTCATCTTTCTATACTTAAGAAGTTATCTAAAAGATGTTGAACAATATCATCGCATCTTTAATGTTTTCCGCCATCATATCGACACGATTCGCTTGACAGCACTTCTCAGCGCTTATCAAGCCAAGACGCCTTACACATTTCAAGCAGCGGGGGGAAAATGGCACGTCGTAATAGCACAAAGAAACAAGCAGCTTCCAAGATGCATAGTGAGAAAACCGACCAGACTATCAAGAAGACGAACCTGCCTTTGGAGAGTCTGCATGGAAGCTGTAATAAAGTATCTGAACCTACAGTCAATGAAACTACCAATAAGAAGAGCGACGACTACCCACAGACGAACACAAAAACTTGTGAGAGGAAGGAGGACCAAGACACCAGAATCAGAAACACTGATTCAAACACAGTCAGATGGGTGGTCAAGCAGCTAAAAATGGAGCTTACTGATCAACAAATACAGAAGCAGCTGCAGGAAGAAAATCTTCACGTCAACATTTTGAAGGCAGAGCGGATTCTTACCTACTCAGAATTAAATGAGATGCTCCACACCAGGGACTGGGCGAACCCGGGCCGGGTCAGGCAGACAGACAGACAGACAGACAGACAGACAGACAGACAGACAGACAGACAGACAGACAGACAGATAGACAGATAGATAGATAGATAGATAGATAGATAGATAGATAGATAGATAGATAGATAGATAGATAGACAAAAAGACAGGGAGGGAGGGAGGGATAGACGGAGGGATGGGTCTATTAGACAGACAGACAGACAGACAGACAGAGATAGATAGACAAACAGACAGACAGACAGACACAGACAGACAGACAGACAGACAGACAGACAGACAGACAGACAGACAGACAGACAGGGAGGGAGGGAGGGATGGAGAGACGGAGGGAGAGACGGAGGGACGGGTAGGCAGAGAGACAGACAGACAGGGAGGGAGGGAGGGATAGACGGAGGGAGAGACAGAGGGATGGGTCTATTAGACAGACAGACAGACAGAGATAGATAGATAGACAAACAGACAGACAGACAGACACCGACAGACAGACAGACAGACAGACAGACACAGACAGACAGACTGACAGACAGGGAGGGAGGGAGGGATGGAGAGACGGAGGGAGAGACGGAGGGACGGGTAGGCAGACAGACAGGGAGGGAGGGAGGGATAGACGGAGGGAGAGACAGAGGGATGGGTCTATTAGACAGACAGACAGACAGACAGACAGAGATAGATAGATAGACAAACAGACAGACAGACAGACAGGGAGGGAGGGAGGATGGAGAGACGGAGGGAGGGACGGGTAGGCAGACAGACAGACAGGGAGGGAGGGAGGGATAGACGAGGGAGAGACAGAGGGATGGGTCTATTTGACAGACAGACAGACAGACAGACAGACAGACAGACAGACAGGAACGGGAACGGGAGCTTATATGACTACTTATATGAATTAAATGAGATGCTCCCCACTAGGGACTGGGCGAAGCCGGGCCGGGTCAGCTAGTCTATTATATATATAAAACAAAGTGTATGTATGTAAATATGTATGTAAATATGTATGTCCTTTATTTTTTCGCTAACGGCCCATCCGATTGAGATGAAATTTTCTACACGTCTTCCTTTCATTCCAGAGCTGCCAACTGTGATATTTTTTTAGTGTGAAATCGCCTGCTTACTCAGTATTATTTCATGTTTCATTTTTCATTAAAATGTATATATAGCTAAGGGACTTAACTCTAGAAAAAGTTATTTCAAGGGGCATAACTTTTAATAACATTGTTATATAACTTATAGTCATATTGTTGTATCGTTTTCAAAGATTTATAAACTCTTTGTCTATAGTTATGTACCGGCATATGAGTTATAATAAATAATGATACAATCTTTTAGACATTTTCAAAGTTTACATAAAAATAATGCATAATGCATAACATTGTAACTCATCTTTCTATACTTAAGAAGTTATCTAAAAGATGTTGAACAATATCATCGCATCTTTAGTGTTTTCCGCCATCATATCGACACGATTCGCTTGACAGCACTTCTCAGCGCTATCAAGCCAAGACGCCTTACACATTTCAAGCAGCGGGGGGAAAATGGCACGTCGTAATAGCACAAAGAAACAAGCAGCTTCCAAGATGCATAGTGAGAAAACCGACCAGACTATCAAGAAGACGAACCTGCCTTTGGAGAGTCTGCATGGAAGCTGTAATAAAGTATCTGAACCTACAGTCAATGAAACTACCAATAAGAAGAGCGACGACTACCCACAGACGAACACAAAAACTTGTGAGAGGAAGGAGGACCAAGACACCAGAATCAGAAACACTGATTCAAACACAGTCAGATGGGTGGTCAAGCGGCTAAAAATGGAGCTTACTGATCAACAAATACAGAAGCAGCTGCAGGAAGAAAATCTTCACGTCAACATTTTGAAGGCAGAGCGGATTCTTACCTACTCAGAATTAAATGAGATGCTCCACACCAGGGACTGGGCGAACCCGGGCCGGGTCAGGCAGACAGACAGACAGACAGACAGACAGACAGATAGATAGATAGATAGATAGATAGATAGATAGATAGATAGATAGATAGATAGATAGATAGATAGATAGATAGATAGATAGATAGATAGATAGACAAAAAGACAGGGAGGGAGGGATAGACGGAGGGATGGGTCTATTAGACAGACAGACAGACAGACAGATAGAGATAGATAGATAGACAAACAGACAGACAGACAGACACAGACAGACAGACAGACAGACAGACAGACAGACAGACAGAGAGGGAGGGAGGGATGGAGAGACGGAGGGAGAGACGGAGGGACGGGTAGGCAGACAGACAGACAGACAGGGAGGGAGGGAGGGATAGACGGAGGGAGAGACAGAGGGATGGGTCTATTAGACAGACAGACAGACAGACAGAGATAGATAGATAGACAGACAGACAGACAGACACCGACAGACAGACAGACAGACAGACAGACAGACAGACAGACAGACAGACACAGACAGACAGACAGACAGACAGACAGAGACAGACAGACAGACAGACAGACAGACAGGGAGGGAGGGAGGGATGGAGAGACGGAGGGAGAGACGGAGGGACGGGTAGGCAGACAGACAGACAGACAGACAGGGAGGGAGGGAGGGATAGACGGAGGGAGAGACAGAGGGATGGGTCTATTAGACAGACAGACAGACAGACAGACAGACAGACAGACAGACAGAGATAGATAGATAGACAAACAGACAGACAGACAGGGAGGGAGGGAGGGATGGAGAGACGGAGGGAGAGACGGAGGGACGGGTAGGCAGACAGACAGACAGGGAGGGAGGGAGGGATAGACGAGGGAGAGACAGAGGGATGGGTCTATTTGACAGACAGACAGACAGACAGACAGACAGACAGACAGACAGACAGACAGGAACGGGAACGGGAGCTTATATGACTACTTATATGAATTAAATGAGATGCTCCCCACTAGGGACTGGGCGAAGCCGGGCCGGGTCTGCTAGTATTTACATAAATTGTTAGCGTAACAGAGGTAATGGTTTCAACGTGTACCTTACAAGTTTTGAGGTAGGGGGGGGGGGGAAGTGAAAAGGCTGATAGGCTGGCAGGGAATGTACCTCTTGGTGGTAGATTACCTATGGACAAGGGAGGGTGGTTGTGCGCCCGTGGGACCAGGTGGAGAACGTGGGGGAACAGACTGAGAACCGGTATGTGGAAAGGATGAGATTACGGGGGATTGGCAGGGGTCGTGGTAGAAATCTCAAAACTGAGAGGGAAGACCATGAGAACTGTCAATCAGATAGCGTTCGGAACAATTATAGTCTGTCCAGAAATGAATGCCTTCATTCACGATCAATTATTTTGAAAACTGTCTGGAGCATCGTTATGAAATTTTTCCTGCCGTCTTATATTTACACCCCCCCCCCCCACCCCCCACCCAAGGAATATGCCTTTGATAGGTCCAAAGGAAACTTAAATCATGGAAAGAGGTGACATTTCTTTAATGTTTTGGCGAAAAACTAGTGAATTCACGCTAACAAACTTGCTTTACAGTACCGCACCTCAATTCCGGTGACGACACAAAACGTATCCACATTCTTATGGGAGTGGGTGCAATGTGTATGTAATTTAAGTAAAGACATAATTTACAGATGCATGTGGTAAATAATGTGGAACCGAAATGGAATTGGACAGGAAAGTAGAAGGAATATATTTCTTACCTCATATTTCATTTTCTTCTTGCTTCTCCAGCTTCTTGTTAATAATGTGTACACAAGGAGTCATGTTGCTAGGATGCATTTAGCTTTTTATATGGAGTTCGTGATGGCTTCCAAACAGCTGTGCGTTAGTGACCATAGCGCAGATGATACAGCAATTTAGTCATCATGTGTCAATTTTTAAGGATCTGCTCAGCTGTCTGTGTAGTTTGTTCACACGTGCGCATTGGTGACAGAATCGTTTTGAGTCTTCGTGAAAGATTGTCTACTCTGCTGTTTACTATTCAGAAACGGAATATGATTATTACCTGTTTTGCAAGACGAATATAGCTATGAATGTCTCTGTAGTGGGCTTCCTTCTTAATGGCCAAGATGTTGGTCCTCTTTTCATTGAAGTTCATAGATTGATTCGTATGTTCGTGTGTTGTCTCCTCATTTGACAACGTGTTTGTCTCACCTTTCTTGGAATGCCATACCATGTCAGTTTCCACCGCCATATTACTCTTCTGTTGGTATTCAATGCATTTAGTTTTTTTTTTTTTCAATGCCAGTTGTTTGTCACCGTTGAGGGCTTGCGGAACTGAAAATTCATCACTGTGGAATACAAACTGTTGCCATTGACATTGTGCTGATGCTGTAATGTTTAGGGCCTGCAATTCGTCTGAATAGTTGGAGCAAAATATCCTAGTAAGTGCGCATGTGGATTAATGTCTGCGATCTGCCCAGACCTGAATCTGTGTCGGACGATTACAGTAGGTTGATGACTGCTCTCGGTTGCATAAAATTCAATCCATCCTTTCTCCAATTGTCATCTACCTCTATCGATACATGGTCCTAACATTTTTTCCAGTAACTTGTATCAATATTTAATAGCGCGGACTGGGTTAGTATCCTGACATCAGACAATTTGAATGTAATATTGTCAGCTGCTACCTGTCCTTTTATTTTAGCCCACACAAGTTTTATAGGGTTTAAATGAGAATGATACGGCGGAAGCCTCAAGCACCAACACAGAACTGGTGTCGTTAGCCGCTACACGATGCGGGATTTGCTGAGGAGGGGATCCGAGCACTTATGGACTGAATGGTGCGATGTGCAATGAGGATGATCTGTCGACTAACCAACCAACCAACCAACCAACCAACCAACCAACCAACTAACTAACTAACTAACTAACTAACTACAACTAACTACTAACCACATCATCCCCTGCTGTTGACTGGTCTAAAAATATTAGAGTCTAACACCATGCTCCCAGTGCGCTTTACGGTATGTAAAAGGGTCCTGTTTATTTGTGTGCCTTATATACGTACTCAGCAGATCTCTTTGCATTGATATGGATGGTATGAGATTCAACCGTTTAGAAAGCAATACCAAATTACTGAACGTGACAATTTCTAGTAAATCACAAACAGTCAGCCATTAATTCACCACTCGCGGTAGTCCTCCTTGCATTCCTCAAATTTTGGTGTCTGGTTTTATTTCCTGTTTGGGTACTAGATCATTTCCATTAATTTAACACTGTCTCTATCTCCGCTTTCAGCTTACCTATCTGCTTAACGTCTCGTTAAATTTTCCGAAGCAAAATGCTATCATCTCCCAGGAAAATGCACACTGTTGATAGCACACTTGCATGACGTTCCGGTCATCATATGTTCAAACCCCCTTTGAGTAGGAGATTTTCGTTTTTCATTTTATGTTTCACTCCGCAGACGTAATGTGCCAGTATCTGCCTTGTTAGCCTTGTACATCCCGTTGATTTCTTGGAGAGAGAAACGATAGCTCTTCAACAAATTTCCCGTGGAGATGGTATCTTGGTACTGGGTCAGGAGTAAACTTTCAACACCACTCTCATGCCGATAGACGCAAGTCTTTTTAACAGATTAGTGGCAAGCGAAAAGTAAGTTTGGACCTAAAAAAAATGGATAGCGGAAAATGGGAAGTAGGGGTGTGTCAACAGTTATACTTAAACATTGTTAATATTATAGCAGACATTTGGTATTATATATTAAATTAAAGGGGGAGGGGGGGGGGGTTGCATAAGGAAAGCTACTATGTATAAGACCATGTTAGATACGGGAAGTCGCTTAAGACGATTTATCATTCCATGGCACATAATCAGTTAAGGACTCAAAAGACCTGAAAGTCAGTATGTCGCATTCAAGAGTTAAAACACAGTCTTTCAGATAATTCATAACCATCACCTCCTTGATGCGTGCATTTGACTAAATGGCGGTTTGCATTGTCTACCGCTTTACATATAGGAATATATCATACACCTGTCCCCTAGTTTCGGAGGTTGTTGGCGCAGCGTATGTTTGGGTTTAGCATTCTGAAGCATGAATATGATGCACTTGTGTATGAGTAATTATTGCAGTGGTGATGTTCCCAACAGTATACGTGTACGTCTATTTTGCTTCTATTGATGCCTTTCGTGTCAGCAGTGTCTTGCACTTCAAGAACTATTGAAATTCATTACCCTGTCTGTTGGTACGTACTTACCGTCCCGGTTGTGGACTATTTTAACTACTATCAGGGTTGTTTGAATTTTGTTGTTGCTCTTTTCAACATGCTTTACGCATACATGTGGGTTTTATTCTTACAGCTGTTTCGGGGCATGGTCACGGTAGGTGGGTTTTTATTTTCTAATTATACATTATTTAACCGTTTGCATATTGTGGCTAACAGTTTCATGCTGCATTTCAAGTATGTGGTGTTTATTTTTCGGTACGGGGTTTCTTATTCGTTCAGAATTGTTTATCTTTATGACTTCATGAGCGATAATTCTGGCACTAAAGAAGCTTTCGAGCATAAAAGGAATTTGCTCACTGGTAGAGTTATTAGGCTTGCCACTCCTACTCTTATTTGCTTCGCTTTTATTCTTATGGTGCCCCTCTGCTTGTTGACATACTTATTTTGTTAGCAACAGTAGAATACACATGAACACAACCGGCATTTTCGACGCTGTGATTATTCCTCTTCCTCGATACGTTGTCGATCATTCTAGTTGTTGCAGTCACAGTGTTGGTGTTAATTTCTTCTTCTCCGGTCTTTCATTTTCCAGTGGAGTATTGGTCTTCAACCTACTCACACCATGTCTTTTGTATACTTGTTAATTATTGGTTAGAGTTTGCAGATAAAAGGGATGAGATCTTGTGCTGTTGTCTGACTGCATATACCTTTTGGTTTCTTTTGTTTCTTTAGTCTAAGTAGCTGAAAATTTATCCGCGTTGCTGGAGTTGTCTAATCTATTTTTTTGTTTACGATAAGTGTTGATCTTGTGTGTCCTACCATAGTGTTTTCTACGACTATCATCTTCATGTCCCCTGCCAAGTGGTATAATCGTTCATGTCTCTCCACAGATCTCGGTCGTTGGTGATCTAGATCAATTATATGGGCGATATTCTTTCGTGTCACGGTCTTGGCTAAGCCAGCATAATCTCTCTCTCTCTCTCTCTCTCTCTCTCTCTCTCTCTCTCTCTCTCTCTCGCCCGCTCTTTCTCTCTCCCGCTCTTTCTCCCTCCCTCATTCTCACTGTCTGCCTTTCCAACTTCTGTCGCTAATCTTTCCAGTCATCACCATGTTTCCCAATGCCTCTCTTCCGATTATATAGCTAAAGAACACGGTCTTCTTAGTGCAGTACTGAGCAGCAAGTTCTATTTTCATTACCTCTTTCAAGCAATCATTGTTAATTACTCTGTCAGTCCAAGATATTCGCAACATTCGTCTCAGAAAACACATTTCCGCTGTCCCCAAGCTCTTTCTAATTTTCTCATTGATTTGTTTAAGCCAATTTCAGCAAGCCATCGTGGTGCTATTAAACGTGTCTTCTGACCTCTTGGCTTTAGCAGGCACTAAACCTGAGGGATCTCATTTGTGTGTGTGTTAAATTCTTTCTTCCTCTATTTGACTTTGCTAATGGGGTATCTTTATTCACAGCACATTTTATTGATGGGATGATAACAAAACGATGGCAATGTGTTCAGCATAATCTTCTGATATAAAAAGTTTATACTTTAAAGTTGTATGGAACACAAGGAGTTGACTGAACAATGGGTATAAAGTGGGTTAAAGTAATATCTGGCTGGATAGATGTGATTGTTTTAATAAAAAAAAGTACGTTGCTAGCTTCCGGGTATCTTATTACCTGATTCAATTGCATCCGTCGATTCAAAGCTGTGTACAGCGACCACATTTGAACCTCATGCCTATTAAAAAAATAGTCGTAATGGCCATTTCGGAGCGCGGTAGCATAATGGCTAGCACGGTTACCTAACGGTCCAGTGATTTGTGTTCAAGAGGCGTCAGTGATCATTGAAATAAAAAAAATAAAAAAAAACTTTGGCTTTAAGGTCGACCCAGTAACCTTGTAATGGAACACACCAAGGCACCCTTTCAAGTTTAATTATTGAAGAGTATAATTGTACGATGAAGCTGCAGTAGGGTAGTGGCTAAACACTCGTCTGCAGGCCCGTGACCGTGGGTTCGAAACTACATCTGGGAAGGGGAGGGGGTTAAAAATGTACCTGGGATTCCAGGTCGACCTAGGGTAAAATGGGTGCCTTGTCTTGGCAAGTAAAGGTGGCTGCCGTGATACTGACCACATGACCCACAGAAGACCGTCTATCTATAAAATTACGGGCCTAACACCTTGTGCACAATTCGGCTTGAGCCGCATGAAGGGCTCTTTACTTACTTGCATGACGATGAACAACCTCAACAACAGGGAAAGCTGGTTGGATCCGAACAGCAATATTATATATATATATATATATATATATATATGGCACATGATATTTTTTTTTTTTTTTCCCGCGTTTCCATCCTGTTTCAGGATATTGCGGTCAACACCAGCATCTTTCAGCTGTATGTTGATTCCTAGGCTAGATTACGCTCATCAGCACGCCACGACTTTCTGAGCGACCGGCTCCATACTCTCATAAGTCACTTTTGCGATTCGAACCACTGCTAATTCTCGTCGCGTCACGTGACGAGAGTATTCGGGGTTAGCGGAGAAAGCTGCTAACCCCTCGGCCACGGAGCCGGTGAAGATGTCATTCATATATATATATATATATATATATATATATATATATATATATATATATATATATATATATATCAATCATGTGCCATGCCGGAAAGCGTGGGCGGTCATGACTCGCCATTTCACTCGATCACCAGTGTCTTGGATCAGTTCAGTGTTCCTGTCTCGTCCATGCCATGTGGCCAAGCCATCCAGGTATTTAATGTTAATTTATATTATAATTTATATATAGCGAGGAGACTGTGACAAATTATTTGATGATTGACAGAGGACCTAGTTTGTAGTGTTCTCTGGAGATATATCTTGAATAATAATTAACAAGATAAAGGATATGATTTAGCACGTTTTGTCTAGAGGTCACTCAAATGAGCTAATCATTCCCGCAATAGCCTTTTTGGAGAACCACTTTTACTTTTGGCTCAAACCCCCACTGTGAGACCACTATGTATCTACACAGAAATTTATATAAGAAGTAAAATAGTTCACCCAAGGCCAGAGAAGATCTGAACTATTAGCGCCTGTACAACTGAGGATCCCTCTCACTCAACATAATGTTGCCAGTGTGCTGTTCGTCCGTCACATGGATCATTCCCTATAGTTTTTGTCATTTTCTTTGACCTATATCAGTTCAATTAGTCTTTAGGACTTTAGGACTTTATTTATTTGTAGACAAACAAACTTCAACAATAACGGTACATTACATCTGTTGGACAAGACATCTACCTGACAGTTTCCTGCCAAAAGTGGGACATACATTCACAAGGAATTGTTTACACCACAATTGTACAAGATAGACATCATGTGATACTTGACAACATCTATACAGGACTTTTCACAATATGTATAACCAACCACAGCACTTAAGACAGTCACCAGAGACAACACTTGACAGCAACTGTACAAGAAATTCACTGGGGACATGTACTTCAAACACTGGTTCTCTAAATACACAATTTATTGAGTTGATGGTGAGTTCAGTGATGACCATTGTCTCATCTCCTGTCATGTCAACACTTCAATTATTGCATAAAAAATGCATAAAATATGTCATACATGCAGGTTGATAAACAAGATACAACACTTCTTATTTACTCCACCACCCAATAACTAATTCTCCGCTTCCTCCTCTCCAATATCTAATTACCACCACACCATTCCGTTACAGTATCTGTATCTATCATCATTTCCTGACTCTTGGGAATTTAGAAAATCCTATCCATGGGCAACTCAAGGAAGAAACTACTGTTCTGGGTCTGTTGGATCCTTTTATCATCAGCATGGATGTTGGACTAGCTCCAGTTAGCAGCTTCCCCAGAATAAGCTTCATGGCAGATTCATTCCTCTTGAAGGCAAGATTTGGTATGATGATATGGTACTGCATCTCACGGTTGATCAGGCTGTTAGTGAAGGCTGTCACTGGGTACTTCAATAATGACATACAGAATGTCCCATACATTGCAGCTACTCACTTAGCCAGATCAACTTCCTTACTGTTCAATCATTCTTCAAGAATCACTGTGTGAGAATCCGGCTGGATATTTTCTAAGTTTTGTCTTAGATAAACAAACACTCCAAGTTACCCCACAGTTCTCCATGAATGTAGTTCATAGAACAAGATTTGATGTTAGTCTCATTTGATCTTTTGACTGACTCAAAGATCACTGTCCAGTTCACCACATTGGTAGTGCTTCAGATTGTGTCATGCTCCCATTTATGCATTCAGCTGTTGAGCTGAGAGAAAACTCTTCTTGATATTCCCACATTTTGATAGGGAGTCACATCTGGATCTAGGACTTCTGTTTAGTTGTCCCAGATGATATATGGATGGCCTCTCCACCATACTGTTCTCTGTCGACATATAAAATGGCACAACATCTCTTTACATATGTTAAAAGATAATGTTATTATACATCAACAGACACAGATTGGGGATGGGGAGGAAAAGGATGGGTGTGGTCCAAACACACCTCTCCTAGTTTGATGATGCCGTGTATTTCACTCTGATGTACTGTGGTAATCACAAGACCATATGTTGAGACAGGGTAGCTTAACACAATTACAAGCATTTATGTGGTCTAAGTTCCACCATGTTTGAACCACAGTAAACCTGGGCACAAGGAGGACCAGACACAGTACAGCAATCATTGTGACATAGCAACATGGGACAGGCATTGTGAAGGGAAATGGAAAATAGGCATTTACAACTGCAATATGCAATATGGATTAACTAATGGCATTTACCCAATTAGCAGACCAGACATCCATTCCTATGGCTGTGATGTTGGTGCATGAATGTCCTATTCCATATTCACACAGCAATACCAGACCTCACCCCTTTTTCACCAGACTTGTCTCACGGGTACATCATAATCATCATGTGCTCTTTCCCCACTGAGTAATTTTCATGTCTACTACAGTAGGTAACAGAAGCTCAATTGCATAGCAATGGTTCATATATGCACCAAGCACATATGGGAAAAACATGTTTAGTCCTTGTAAATTTGCATGAGCCATACATTATATTCAGCCAACTGAGACACAGGTTCACACACCTATGGTTCTCTTAGGAACTAGTTTATATGAACCATCCAACAGTAGAGGTAACAGTGTAATGCTGCAGAGAGAAATGGTATTCTCGTGAACTTAATTTGCCACCAGGTATCACATGAACTTAGCAATTCTGGTGTGCCACACACAACCTGTTTACATATGGATATTGAAGCATCTTTCCTTCCACTAGATGTGAGAGGCTATTTATTAAATCACCAACTCACTCACTCCATCATTTTCAGCTTTTTACAAAGGAACTTGTACATATTTACATCACTCATTCCGATTCAGACTGCCATATGTTAACTCGCGAGAGCAAAGGGACAGTTGAGTTAAGAATGAGTCATCCTAGGCATGAAGAATGCACAAGGGGTTTTGGTTTGCGAATCTGCATGAGTGTGTCATACATTCATCAAACATACGCAACCAGTCACATCAAGGGATTGATATGCACTCGGAGTATACAGCGTGAAAGACGTGTCAAGGTTGAAGATGCAGTGTTCAGAATTCTGGTGCACAGAAGTTAGGTTTTCCACTTTCACATTTTATTCATAAAATACTCATACATTCTTCTCATTCGTTTTTCAGGCACAACTACAACATTAAAGTATGTTTTAAAGTGGTACCTGCTGTCCAGAGAACAATATATTATTGAATCTTTAAGGGCATTGTTGGGTCATCACATCACACTAGCGACCGCTCCTGGTGAGATCCCCGCTCCTACTAATTAGATTTTAAAATATGGCCCAGGAATAGCGTGGGCTCATTACTTATGAACCAATCAAAAGACAAGTGCATACCGCCGCCTCCCCCAACTCGTTCTAGAACATTCGATCTAAGAATAGCCCTTATATTTGGGATGGTCCCCGTTAAGACTTAAAGTATCGTTATGAAATGTGTCGGACTGGGAATGAGGAATTCTGTTTCATCATGCTACATGGCCCCTCTCTTAAATCTTTCATAGGAATGACAGATGATTTTCCAGAAATCCACAGTTCCCAGATCCCTCAAGTGGGTTTTGTCAATTACTCCCTGTCTCCCTTTACCCTACTAGAGTAGTACATTTGGAACTAAGTGATTTTTCTCCTTAAGAAAAAATCTGCCCCAACATTGCATCTGTTGATGAATTTGGTGGCAAACGCAAAGACCAGGAAGTTAGCCCTGCATTATGTTCCTTTAAGTCACTGGGAGCATCAAGAGTCCTGACTCCACTCATCTGTGAACTGCTCTTCTATTTACCTCTGACAGTGTTCCACTGCTGACATCCTAGCTATATTTCCTGTTTGTGATAAATGATCTCTCTGAGTCACACAATTTCGTAATGTATGAATGTTCCATAGAGATTCATTATGTGAAGTAATGGCCTTGCAATTAAGCCAACTTCTAGATGACGTTTAGAGAGAATGGTTGCATTCCATGTATCTCTCAACCTTTCACCTTATCAGAACTTCATTCTTCCCCTCGCCACTGGAGAACGATAATCCTGCGAGAGTGTATTTAACTGAACACTTTCTCCAACAGTAATCTTGGCATTTGGAACTGGGTTAAAATTTTTGATCATCACCGGAGCAATGACAATCACTTCCGGGTGAACTGTATAGCAGCCGCTGCAAAACTTGTCAAGGCTAAAATCTACTATTGTAAATTTGGTTAGCGTTGGACACAGGGTCTACCTTTCCAATAAGCCTCTTGTGTTTGCAGATGGTAGCAATTTCCCATTATATTTCCTTGACTTATTTCTGTAGTCTTACCATAGATTTAGAGGTGCTTGTCGGTTGAGATTCTCTCATTCCGTTATGCCTCTATTTTGATGTGTTGTGAGAAGTGACAGCATTTTCTCTCCTTAGTTGCTCTATTTTCTAACGTAGCAACTGAGTTTGTAGATGCAGTTAGACTAACATCTACTACTACTAATATAGAATTCCAGGTGGAGGTTCCAACTAGTTGTCTTCAGCCATGCTTTAGAGAAATGCTTTTGAGTGACTGTGAAGTATTCGTTCTTTCTCTCCCACATGAGCAAAACGTTTACTTTGGCGAATTGGGCGAATCCTCTCAGCACAGAGAAGTTCGTCATTATCACAGCCACCTTTGAAGGGGTGTGATTAGGTGGGTTACTTCTTATATCCCAATATTGACTGGAATTTTGGAAGCTATTTTACTGACTTTGAGGATAGGACTGGCCAGGTCCTGTGAATACACCTCGCATCTCAGTAATAATATAAGATTCCACTGCATAATGCATTGTTCTTATTATATAAAGAGTCGAATGCTGGAGTGCAGGGATCTTTATCTTGAAAGGAGTCAGCTGTTTGAAACTGATCTTTCGTTAGTCCACTTTCGCAGACATTGTGTATAGAGTGTCAGCTGCTGGAGTTGCAGTGAGCTCTACCATATAAGAGTTAACTGTTTAAGAACAGTAATCCTTATTACATTCCCACCTTCTTCCGGCAGAAAAGTCTTCCCATTGAGAATGAAAAAGGGGAATGACATCAGTTGTACTCAACTTTGTCCGTCCTTTAATCTCCACCATTTTAAAGGCAGAAACGCTTTCTCAACTGAGGATGAATTGACGTCCGACGTCGGAGACGGATCCTGTTTTATCTCTTCATGAAATTTTTCAGGTTGTCCACGTTATGCTCCTAGTCGTATGATATGCCAATGACATCAGGTTGGTTATCCATCGTTTCCTGGACACATAATTTGCGTATGCTCTCCACTTCCATATGAATGGCTAGGGGTCCAGTTATTTTGATGGCCTTCCTGGAGATTCAATGAGTTAACTCCTGGTGACGTGGATCCTAGTACACCAGAGAGATTACACCATCGAACAATAGACTAATGTCTTATAGACATCGGACTGTGGTCGGTTTTATATGACCGCCCATGACATCAGGTAGAATCTTCCCTTCCTCTCGTCCATTACGTATCAAGTACGCTTAATAAGACCACTACTTCAGAAATGGCAAGTGACGGAGTTGATAAGGATGTTTTCTCCTGGAGATTCAATTGTGCTCACGCGCAGTTGCTTGATCAGGGCCACTGACAGGGTTACACAACTGAAGAATAAACCCAGATGTCGAATCGACACTGGACATTAGCCGGTACGAATACTGACTATCACCGAGAGAGATTGTCAATGAGGTGTCTTAATGGTTGCCCAAATTTTCCATCAGGGTTCACACTCTCTGCTCTCAGTGTTGCAAGCATGTTATGGGGAGAAGAGAATATAGGGAGTTGTTATTTTATGTGATGTGGTGACATTAAAAATTTTGTATTTACAACAATAATTCCCCTCTCTCAACCATGCCAGCAATTAATTTTGAGATGGAGTAGGCCCCATATTCATTTACTGGATCAAGTGTCTTAATTTCAGGGACAAAAATGAATTTTTCCCTGTACTAGCTGTCTCAGTTATATTTAAAATAATTTGTGATCTCTGGTGTTTCAGGTACCTTAATTTTTGGATACATATATTGAATAACCAGCATGCACAAAATTATACAACAATATTGACAAGCTAATAAATCATATCATTCTGAGAAAAACAAATATCATGGATACAAGCAATTATGTTGACCCATAAGATATTTATACACCATCTTCAGTTTGCTACATTGAATCCTAACTGATATATTAAAACAGTGATACATGCAATATTATCACTATTAATGAAATCAAACCTTCTAGAGATTTATTGTGGGTTTACATGTCTGGACAGTTGCCCTCATATAAGAGACAGGGTCCATTAAACAACACCATAAAAACTCCAAGAATTTGTCTGATTTGCGAGAGGTCACCCCGGATTTTAATACCAACATAGAGATCCCAAAAGTGAGTCCTATGCAGGGTATACCCAAGGTTTGTATCCCGTCATCAGGGCAACAAGTATGTGAGCCCCTAGCAGGTTATTACCAGGGTCTAAATCCGAGACGAGTGTTCTTTTTCCCCAGGGTTTATATCCCGAAAAGAGGAAACCCAGTTATGTGACCAGGTTTTCCCAGGGTTTATATCCCGGAAAGAGCCTACCAGTTATGTGACAAATTATTTGATGATTGACAGAGGACCTAGTTTGTAGTGTTCTCTGGAGATATATCTTGAATAATAATTAACAAGATAAAGGATATGATTTAGCACGTTTTGTCTAGAGGTCACTCAAATGAGCTAATCATTCCCGCAATAGCCTTTTTGGAGAACCACTTTTACTTTTGGCTCAAACCCCCACTGTGAGACCACTATGTATCTACACAGAAATTTATATAAGAAGTAAAATAGTTCACCCAAGGCCAGAGAAGATCTGAACTATTAGCGCCTGTACAACTGAGGATCCCTCTCACTCAACATAATGTTGCCAGTGTGCTGTTCGTCCGTCACATGGATCATTCCCTATAGTTTTTGTCATTTTCTTTGACCTATATCAGTTCAATTAGTCTTTAGGACTTTAGGACTTTATTTATTTGTAGACAAACAAACTTCAACAATAACGGTACATTACATCTGTTGGACAAGACATCTACCTGACAGTTTCCTGCCAAAAGTGGGACATACATTCACAAGGAATTGTTTACACCACAATTGTACAAGATAGACATCATGTGATACTTGACAACATCTATACAGGACTTTTCACAATATGTATAACCAACCACAGCACTTAAGACAGTCACCAGAGACAACACTTGACAGCAACTGTACAAGAAATTCACTGGGGACATGTACTTCAAACACTGGTTCTCTAAATACACAATTTATTGAGTTGATGGTGAGTTCAGTGATGACCATTGTCTCATCTCCTGTCATGTCAACACTTCAATTATTGCATAAAAAATGCATAAAATATGTCATACATGCAGGTTGATAAACAAGATACAACACTTCTTATTTACTCCACCACCCAATAACTAATTCTCCGCTTCCTCCTCTCCAATATCTAATTACCACCACACCATTCCGTTACAGTATCTGTATCTATCATCATTTCCTGACTCTTGGGAATTTAGAAAATCCTATCCATGGGCAACTCAAGGAAGAAACTACTGTTCTGGGTCTGTTGGATCCTTTTATCATCAGCATGGATGTTGGACTAGCTCCAGTTAGCAGCTTCCCCAGAATAAGCTTCATGGCAGATTCATTCCTCTTGAAGGCAAGATTTGGTATGATGATATGGTACTGCATCTCACGGTTGATCAGGCTGTTAGTGAAGGCTGTCACTGGGTACTTCAATAATGACATACAGAATGTCCCATACATTGCAGCTACTCACTTAGCCAGATCAACTTCCTTACTGTTCAATCATTCTTCAAGAATCACTGTGTGAGAATCCGGCTGGATATTTTCTAAGTTTTGTCTTAGATAAACAAACACTCCAAGTTACCCCACAGTTCTCCATGAATGTAGTTCATAGAACAAGATTTGATGTTAGTCTCATCTGACCTTTTGACTGACTCAAAGATCACTGTCCAGTTCACCACATTGGTAGTGCTTCAGATTGTGTCATGCTCCCATTTATGCATTCAGCTGTTGAGCTGAGAGAAAACTCTTCTTGATATTCCCACATTTTGATAGGGAGTCACATCTGGATCTAGGACTTCTGTTTAGTTGTCCCAGATGATATATGGATGGCCTCTCCACCATACTGTTCTCTGTCGACATATAAAATGGCACAACATCTCTTTACATATGTTAAAAGATAATGTTATTATACATCAACAGACACAGATTGGGGATGGGGAGGAAAAGGATGGGTGTGGTCCAAACACACCTCTCCTAGTTTGATGATGCCGTGTATTTCACTCTGATGTACTGTGGTAATCACAAGACCATATGTTGAGACAGGGTAGCTTAACACAATTACAAGCATTTATGTGGTCTAAGTTCCACCATGTTTGAACCACAGTAAACCTGGGCACAAGGAGGACCAGACACAGTACAGCAATCATTGTGACATAGCAACATGGGACAGGCATTGTGAAGGGAAATGGAAAATAGGCATTTACAACTGCAATATGCAATATGGATTAACTAATGGCATTTACCCAATTAGCAGACCAGACATCCATTCCTATGGCTGTGATGTTGGTGCATGAATGTCCTATTCCATATTCACACAGCAATGCCAGACCTCACCCCTTTTTCACCAGACTTGTCTCACGGGTACATTGTAACAGTATGTGTAGTTTGGGTTATAATTAGGATCTAGTGGGGAATTAGAGATACAGCACGATTGAGCATTATGAGTGAAAGCGGAGAGAGATGCTCAATCGTGACGGATTGTTGTTGTGAAGATGAGTCAACATCCGATGGTCCAGGAAGGCAGACACGGCTTGTCATCTTACGCAAATAAACAAACTTTTATTCAACCTTCGACTTTATTACTTCTTTCTACACTATGACAGAAGTAAATATGGAGCCGTATGTCCAGGATTCTGAATTGAACCGTCCGGCTACCACGCGAAGTACTATATAACTCAGAAGATAAAAGTATCAAGAGGCTTTCCTAGAGCCGTGGCTGAATTGTAATGTCATCAGGGAACTGATAATGGCCGTTAACTGAATCTCAGTCTTCAACGCTTTCCAGGGCCGCGATCTGAACTCTGGAGTTTCAAAAGAAAAGGCTTACTATTTCCAAGCGCCAGCCAATGAACGTTATCAAATTCAAGGGGCCTCCCATGGCCGTTGCATGAATCCTATCGTTTTTCAAGAAGAGCCATCCTGTCCTGGGACCTTGAGAAAATCAGAAATTCAAGTTGAACATTTGTCGGGCTCAACTAATCATGGAAAAAGCCTCGTAAATTCGTGATCGGGCTTCTTGAAACTAATTGTCATTGGGCTTCGGTTGACCTTGACAATTTTTTGGGCCTTGTCAATCCTACGACCCAAATGTATGACCCATCCCAAATGACGATGAAATACCCACTCGAGAATCAAGGAAGGGACCCAACCAGGGGTCGAAAATAATCCAGGCATCCCATGAGACGGGACCCAAGCAGGAAGAGTGTCCAGCAGCCCACGAGAAGGACGAAATTATCTGAGGACGAGAGGGGATATCTGAACTCCGCCACCGGAACTCTGGAACTAATTGTCAGTTGATGCGGGCTCGTGTAAGTGAACTGGATCCGTCAGCGAGCAAAAGAAGGTAACTGTTTAATTAAGGAGACAATTTGTATTTCCTGGATCTCCGGTGATGTGCCGTAATTTCTTGGTTAGAGCAGAGTCTAAAACATTATTGTACTCTAAGAAACAGGTACGAGGATTTATAGTGAACTTTTTGGTTTCAATATGAGTTATTGAAGACAGGGTTCTTCCTTCCTCTACGCTGACAGGATATTGATGGTGGTTCGTGTAATTAATATTACAACTGGTGCTCTTTAGGGATTAACAAAGTGAAATTTTTGCGATTCTGGAACTAAATAACTAATTGAACAGTTTTATGGACTGTGGGAATTGTGTGTTGTAAATTAGTAAATTTATGTGATTCATAAATAGGGTAATTAATTAACCAGTTTTTAGAAACAAATAATTTGAAATTGTGTGCTTCTTGGTTCTTTGCTTGCTTTCTTTCAGTATTTTCAGCATGGCGGAACAGGACACCTTAGCACAGGTTTAGATCTGTTTAGGAATATTTTAGCAGAGCAGATTCATCACGACACAAGTGAGAATTATTTCGGCTGAGATAGCATAAAGAGTAAAAATGTACTTGAACAGAGACTTAGGACACGTGACTGCATGGTTAGGAGAATTAAAGGTGGCAGTCAGCGAGGTAGAATGTTTTGTACACTGGTTACAGAGCAATGTAAGAGGTAATGAGATAAAAGGGAACAACAGAGTAGGAGGGAATAACAAGAGACAGCCAGTGCTTAATGAAGACAGAAGACGATATGGGTCTATGTGTGCGGCTGGTTATGACGAACCAAGTCCAAATGCTTATAGGGTAAGAGACAGTAAGAAGAACAGACATAATAGTGAAAGGTCAAACTGGTATAGTAGTGGGCGTGACAGAAATCTTGCAAAGAAATCGTGGGACTGGCCCTCTCATAGTGAAACCGCCAGAAAAAGACGTAACGACTGGTTTGAAAAGAGACAGAGACAGTATTTGAAGTCAGGGTCAAAGAACAAAGTAGAAAACGTAAGTGAAAATTCAACTATTCCCAAGGTGATTGCAAATATGACTGTTAAACAGGAAAAGAAGACGACGGTGTTAGTAAGGAAAATAAACCGAGAGACACAGACGCAGACAAATAATACAGTAGAAAGTAGTACGCAGACTCAGGTACAACCAGTCAGCAAGATAACAAAGGGAACTCAAACTGACTTCATAGAGAATCAGTCAAAACCAACTCAATTGACTAAGAGAGACAAGGTTGAGGTTGGGAAAGATGGACAGACGAGGACCAAGAACGAAAGAAAGATAAAGAGAAGAAGTATTGAAGAAAGAAACAGTATGGTTGTAAATAGAGGTAGTGCCATGTCAAGTTCCTCAGCTGTAGACAGGAAACTAATTCCCAAATGGTGTAGGAATATTAGCTGCCAGAGTGCAGGTTACAGAGAAGATATTCCTACAGCCGAATGTTATAGTGATGCTGAAACGGATATTATTACTGAGGATTCGGAGAATGAGAGTGCTGCACTAAGAGCAGATCCTAAATCGAGGCGTGATGTTCCCTCATATGGAGTAGTTGCTGGTGGACAGACGGACAGAGTTGTAGTTAGTGACTATATTGGGAAGGCTAAGGGACGAAGACCGAGAAAGAGAAAGAAAGCCAGACGTTTTAAAGATGACTATGGAAATAGGGCCGACGTGTTTGCAGTAAACTATAATGAGTCTGATGAAGGAACTATTATTAGTGTGTCATCTGAGGACGAGATGGGGAAGTGTAAACGTTACGTAAGGTTGACAGGAAACAGTGAGCAGACCGACGACAGAAATAAAGGAAGGAACTCATTTAAGAAAAAGAATAGTGGTAGACAGTTAGCGGGAATTTATTCAACGACAGAAAGTGACTTAAGGAAAATAGAAGACCTTATGACCTTAAGACCTGAATACTTTAACAGGTTGACAACAGATAGTGATGAAGACATAATAAGCGAAAGACGGGTGAATGTATTGAAAGACAGTGAAGTGTTTAATTTGGACACACTATATAACGCTTAAAATTCCTTGGGTGAAGAAGGAAAATGAAATAGTTTTGGCTTAGGAGAAGAACTCTAAAATAGACAGATGAAATTTTTGGGGTAGAATGGTACAAGGTAGGTGATAGTGGTGCTGAGGATAAGGAAGTACGGCAAATGATATTCCACGTGGATTACGTAATACAGGATATCTACTATTTGGTCACGATGTAGAGAGAGTATATTAAATAAAATAGGGTGGATTCAGCACTTAGTAGAGAGAATTAGTAGAGGGTGAGAGATAGTTTTGCTTGTTGGTTGGAGAAGAAAGAATAGTATTGTTGACAGGTGAACCGAGAGTGTCTGGTGAAGAGATATGGATCGAGGTGGTACTGAGCGTCCTGTGTGTAAAGTAGCCAGTTGAACACGAGAATATTAAGAGTAAAAGACTGTAGAAGTGGATGCTTGAAAAATACGAGTTACGTAGTGTTTGTGGAGAAAGAAAAAGTTGTTGTGTCTGGAGAAGTATAGAATAATAGTTACGAGATTTGTGACATGTTGGAATGAAGTTTGTTTTGAAGAGATAGTAGATAGTGCTGTGAAAGCAATATAAGTTGTGAGATGTCATGTATAGGGTCTGACCTTCGTATAAGAGTAGAGATATAAGAAAACAGTGAATTGAGAAAGTCCTCTGGTTATGCGTTGTTCATACGTGAATATAACTGTAGTCAGACAGGTGTTCGGCGTAATGAAGGAAGTAGGAGAGAGGTGTGATGAAGTCGCCTAAGTGAAATACGTAGATAGAATGTAAGAGTGGCGTTAAAATGTCTTGTGTCAATGTGTGTAGAGGAGGTTAATACGTGTAGATATGTGGTAAATGATTGCTGGAATGTTGAGGTGGCGTCTAAAGTATTTTGTTGTAGTAATAGTATGGAGACGTTAGGTTGTCGCGATGCGAGAGTAGGCGTGAGATGAGAGCGAGGTTGTGTGTCATTGTCCGTGTGAATATGAGAAGAGCGGTTGATAAGTGACGTTGATAAATCGTGGTGGAACATAGAGCATGCGAAAATCGAGAGATAGAAAGAAAATAGTAATGTCTTTTCGTAGAATATCTGAACTTGGAAGGAAATTATGGAAGTTGTATGCTGAATTAACATTATGAATGTTTAGTATTCTTGACAGGAAAATGGCGAAGCAAGAGTGCCCAAGACTGAGAAGCGAGGAAAAAGAGGTCTGCTGTTGGTTATAAGTGGCGTAGGTTGCAGTTCTGAAAGAGTTCCGAGAAATAACAAGAAGAATGAAAGATGCGGAGGTAAACATGATTAGTTAAATGAGTGTTGGAGAACGTGTTCCGAGGAGGGTGACCGGTTTGATTGTCGTCACGATGTAAGAGTGCTAGGAGAGACCTGAGGATAGTTATAGTAGTGCTAGTGAGACGTTGAAAGTATTGAAGCAGGAAGATGAAATGTTAATTGCGGCAGGTAGGCGAGAAAGTTGGAAGTGGAATTGGTGGTTTTGGTGAGAGGTCTATAATAAATAGACAAGTTCTTTTGATGGGAGTAGCATGGTGGAGATACTGTAGTTAACAGTAATGATTAAGAAGTGGTAGTGATGTTTTGTATAAAGCCAAGGGAAACAATAGCTGTGCCGAGCCACAGGTTATTAATAAGTGGATGATGGCTGGTACATTGGGTTGACATTGGAATAGTCGCCACATTAGGAATGGATGAAAGGAGTTGACCTGTAGTTTACAGTGATGGAATTACAAATAATATGATGTGTAAGGAGTTAGTTTGACTTCCAGAAAATGGAACGGTCAATGGTGGAGTGGTGATTGTGGTTGAGGAGAACAAATATTGTTCTAAGATTAAAAAGTTAGTCTGTGGTTAACAGATATATATATACGTAGCAGTGAGGTGTTTTGTTTTCTCGGTTATGGGAGGCCAAGATTGATGGGCCACTGTGTGTAGTAATTTGAAGGGAGTTGTTTTGTTATACATGACTTGGCTAAATAGATAGGTGTTACATTGGTTAGAAAAGGAGGCTAATGTTGCTGGGTCACTTTAACATGGTTAATTCTAAGTGAATTATATATATTTTTTTTTAAAAACCTTCAGTTGTGTTTATTGAAATTGAGCTTTCAATGCCTCATATGTAAAATTTTTTGCTTGATTTGGTCCTGTTATTATTTTAGAATAGGATTATTGTGTTCGTAGACCTTTATGTGTGAACTACTGGTCCGTAAAAGAGACCAGTAGTATTAGGTAAAAATAGAATAGGATGTATGTTGTATCATCATCACCATCATCATCACCATCATCATCATACCTTTAGTTGAGTTGCGGGGAAACATAAATGATTGTTACAAAAATTTGGGGGGGGTATGATGTTCTGTTGTGATTTTATTTCGCTGTTTTGTATGTTAAATGGTAGTTAGTTAAGTTATGTTTAAGTACAGGGTTTTGTCTAGAATAAAGACAATACATGGGCTTTATTTTAGTCCTTCGTTCAGAAAATAGTAATAAACTACTGGGGACTAGAAGAGAGACATTTATTTGGGATCCTTCGTTCAGAAAATAGTAATAAACTACTGGGGACTAGAAGAGAGACATTTATTTGGGATCCTTCGTTCAGAAAAGAGTTAATAAAACTACTGAGAGCTAATAAAGAGACACATTCTCTTTATGAAGAATAAGTTCATGGGTATTTTGTTGCTGTGATAATCAGCATAGTGAGGTTGAGATGGTTATGAAGTAGTGGAAATATATGGATGGTTATGGGGAAGTTTAGAGTTACACTAAAGTCAGCATTGATTGGAAATATATGGATTAGAAGCCATATGGGGGAAGAAAAGATTAATATAGCAGTGGGGTAAATGAGGAGAAAGTTTTAAACATGGGTTACATGGGGTCAGAAGAACCATGATGTACACAGAATGCTGGGTTATAGAAGAATAAGAAAATTACCCCAGAAAGTAAACATGAATTGGATCCATGTTTAACTAGACACTGTGGATAACAGTACAATAGTAAGGGAGTGTAAGTTGATGAACATAGTGGAGACATAATGACATGGGTTCTTGAGAGTCCGTTAAAGACGGGAGGTAAATGGTTATCCCTTTGGGTGTATTAAGTTTCAGAGATAGAATAATAAGTGGGTTGCTAGAGTAGTCTATATAGTGGTCGGATTACGATGTTGTGAAGTTACGGGTGTCTGTAATAAATAGACATTTAAGGTTGCTGTAGATTACGGCATGAATTGTGAGTTGAGAGGTGGAAGATTTTAGAGAGACATTGGGTTACATGGCCTGGGCAGGATGTAAATGTTTATAAGTGGGTCAGATTACAATGTTGTGTTTGATGGTTAATATTTAAGGGGAGATTTCAAGGTTACTAGGTTGCTGTTGATGACGGCATAAGTAGAGCATTTTAGTAGATATGCCCATAAGAAATGGACATTAAGAGAGAACCTGAGATATTGGAGAAGATTAGTTATACGAGGATGAGGTTATGTGAGGTGTTCTTAGGGGATAATAGATTTTTTAATTGTGTCTTCGGGATGTGTTTTGTAGTTTACATTACTATGTGAGGTTGAGGTAAGGTAGTGTCTGTTATATAGACACTTAGAAGTGAAGAATATTATTGGATGTGAATAATGTTTTTGATGCTGTAGATAGCAGCGTAAACGTTTACCATTAATGAGTGGTAAAGGGGGTGTGTGATTTAGGTGAGTGTGGTTTTAGACTTTATTACATAAAGTCTCAAATGACATAGGAGGGTAAAGGAGTATGGTTTGGTAAAGGGGGTGTGTGATTTTTTAGCTGAGTGTGGTCTTTGTGTGGAAGAGTCTACTGCTTCTTTTTAATACCGGTGGCCACCGATTCTTTGTCTGCCTATCGTGTGAAAGTAATTTCAGGTTAGTTGAAAGTGGGGGATTAGTAGCGTTGGTGATAAAAATAAGGAGTTGGTGTTAGAGTTTGAAATTTACTTATGAAGAGGAGTATTTAAGAAGACGTGTTATGATGTTATGATGTATTGTATATAGTTGAATTTGAAATGTTATTAAAGATATGTAAATATGTTACGTTTGGTAAAAGAACCAAGAACGAAGAAGAAGTGAGTTGACTGTATAGCTGGGGAAAGAGTTAAAGAAATAGAATGTTTAATTAAATTGGAGTTGGTTTGGGGAGGATTAGAACTATGGAAGATTAGAGGAAAAAGAGGGAATAGAGTAAGGGGATTAGGAGTAAAGATTTTTCCTTTATAAGGAAAATTCTTTAATAAACATGGGGAGGTGTAACAGTATGTGTAGTTTGGGTTATAATTAGGATCTAGTGGGGAATTAGAGATACAGCACGATTGAGCATTATGAGTGAAAGCGGAGAGAGATGCTCAATCGTGACGGATTGTTGTTGTGAAGATGAGTCAACATCCGATGGTCCAGGAAGGCAGACACGGCTTGTCATCTTACGCAAATAAACAAACTTTTATTCAACCTTCGACTTTATTACTTCTTTCTACACTATGACAACATCATAATCATCATGTGCTCTTTCCCCACTGAGTAATTTTCATGTCTACTACAGTAGGTAACAGAAGCTCAATTGCATAGCAATGGTTCATATATGCACCAAGCACATATGGGAAAAACATGTTTAGTCCTTGTAAATTTGCATGAGCCATACATTATATTCAGCCAACTGAGACACAGGTTCACACACCTATGGTTCTCTTAGGAACTAGTTTATATGAACCACCCAACAGTAGAGGTAACAGTGTAATGCTGCAGAGAGAAATGGTATTCTCGTGAGCTTAATTTGCCACCAGGTATCACATGAACTTAGCAATTCTGGCGTGCCACACACAACCTGTTTACATATGGATATTGAAGCATCTTTCCTTCCACTAGATGTGAGAGGCTATTTATTAAATCACCAACTCACTCACTCCATCATTTTCAGCTTTTTACAAAGGAACTTGTACATGTTTACATCACTCACTCCGATTCAGACTGCCATATGTTAACTCGCGAGAGCAAAGGGACAGTTGAGTTAAGAATGAGTCATCCTAGGCATGAAGAATGCACAAGGGGTTTTGGTTTGCGAATCTGCATGAGTGTGTCATACATTCATCAAACATACGCAACCAGTCACATCAAGGGATTGATATGCACTCGGAGTATACAGCGTGAAAGACGTGTCAAGGTTGAAGATGCAGTGTTCAGAATTCTGGTGCACAGAAGTTAGGTTTTCCACTTTCACATTTTATTCATAAAATACTCATACATTCTTCTCATTCGTTTTTCAGGCACAACTACAACATTAAAGTATGTTTTAAAGTGGTACCTGCTGTCCAGAGAACAATATATTATTGAATCTTTAAGGGCATTGTTGGGTCATCACATCACACTAGCGACCGCTCCTGGTGAGATCCCCGCTCCTACTAATTAGATTTTAAAATATGGCCCAGGAATAGCGTGGGCTCATTACTTATGAACCAATCAAAAGACAAGTGCATACCGCCGCCTCCCCCAACTCGTTCTAGAACATTCGATCTAAGAATAGCCCTTATATTTGGGATGGTCCCCGTTAAGACTTAAAGTATCGTTATGAAATGTGTCGGACTGGGAATGAGGAATTCTGTTTCATCATGCTACATGGCCCCTCTCTTAAATCTTTCATAGGAATGACAGATGATTTTCCAGAAATCCACAGTTCCCAGATCCCTCAAGTGGGTTTTGTCAATTACTCCCTGTCTCCCTTTACCCTACTAGAGTAGTACATTTGGAACTAAGTGATTTTTCTCCTTAAGAAAAAATCTGCCCCAACATTGCATCTGTTGATGAATTTGGTGGCAAACGCAAAGACCAGGAAGTTAGCCCTGCATTATGTTCCTTTAAGTCACTGGGAGCATCAAGAGTCCTGACTCCACTCATCTGTGAACTGCTCTTCTATTTACCTCTGACAGTGTTCCACTGCTGACATCCTAGCTATATTTCCTGTTTGTGATAAATGATCTCTCTGAGTCACACAATTTCGTAATGTATGAATGTTCCATAGAGATTCATTATGTGAAGTAATGGCCTTGCAATTAAGCCAACTTCTAGATGACGTTTAGAGAGAATGGTTGCATTCCATGTATCTCTCAACCTTTCACCTTATCAAAACTTCATTCTTCCCCTCGCCACTGGAGAACGATAATCCTGCGAGAGTGTATTTAACTGAACACTTTCTCCAACAGTAATCTTGGCATTTGGAACTGGGTTAAAATTTTTGATCATCACCGGAGCAATGACAATCACTTCCGGGTGAACTGTATAGCAGCCGCTGCAAAACTTGTCAAGGCTAAAATCTACTATTGTAAATTTGGTTAGCGTTGGACACAGGGTCTACCTTTCCAATAAGCCTCTTGTGTTTGCAGATGGTAGCAATTTCCCATTATATTTCCTTGACTTATTTCTGTAGTCTTACCATAGATTTAGAGGTGCTTGTCGGTTGAGATTCTCTCATTCCGTTATGCCTCTATTTTGATGTGTTGTGAGAAGTGACAGCATTTTCTCTCCTTAGTTGCTCTATTTTCTAACGTAGCAACTGAGTTTGTAGATGCAGTTAGACTAACATCTACTACTACTAATATAGAATTCCAGGTGGAGGTTCCAACTAGTTGTCTTCAGCCATGCTTTAGCGAAATGCTTTTGAGTGACTGGGAAATATTCGTTCTTTCTCTCCCACATGAGCAAAACGTTTACTTTGGCGAATTGGGCGAATCCTCTCAGCACAGAGAAGTTCGTCATTATCACAGCCACCTTTGAAGGGGTGTGATTAGGTGGGTTACTTCTTATATCCCAATATTGACTGGAATTTTGGAAGCTATTTTACTGACTTTGAGGATAGGACTGGCCAGGTCCTGTGAATACACCTCGCATCTCAGTAATAATATAAGATTCCACTGCATAATGCATTGTTCTTATTATATAAAGAGTCGAATGCTGGAGTGCAGGGATCTTTATCTTGAAAGGAGTCAGCTGTTTGAAACTGATCTTTCGTTAGTCCACTTTCGCAGACATTGTGTATAGAGTGTCAGCTGCTGGAGTTGCAGTGAGCTCTACCATATAAGAGTTAACTGTTTAAGAACAGTAATCCTTATTACATTCCCACCTTCTTCCGGCAGAAAAGTCTTCCCATTGAGAATGAAAAAGGGGAATGACATCAGTTGTACTCAACTTTGTCCGTCCTTTAATCTCCACCATTTTAAAGGCAGAAACGCTTTCTCAACTGAGGATGAATTGACGTCCGACGTCGGAGACGGATCCTGTTTTATCTCTTCATGAAATTTTTCAGGTTGTCCACGTTATGCTCCTAGTCGTATGATATGCCAATGACATCAGGTTGGTTATCCATCGTTTCCTGGACACATAATTTGCGTATGCTCTCCACTTCCATATGAATGGCTAGGGGTCCAGTTATTTTGATGGCCTTCCTGGAGATTCAATGAGTTAACTCCTGGTGACGTGGATCCTAGTACACCAGAGAGATTACACCATCGAACAATAGACTAATGTTTTATAGACATCAGACTGTGGTCGGTTTTATATGACCGCCCATGACATCAGGTAGAATCTTCCCTTCCTCTCGTCCATTACGTATCAAGTACGCTTAATAAGACCACTACTTCAGAAATGGCAAGTGACGGAGTTGATAAGGATGTTTTCTCCTGGAGATTCAATTGTGCTCACGCGCAGTTGCTTGATCAGGGCCACTGACAGGGTTACACAACTGAAGAATAAACCCAGATGTCGAATCGACACTGGACATTAGCCGGTACGAATACTGACTATCACCGAGAGAGATTGTCAATGAGGTGTCTTAATGGTTGCCCAAATTTTCCATCAGGGTTCACACTCTCTGCTCTCAGTGTTGCAAGCATGTTATGGGGAGAAGAGAATATAGGGAGTTGTTATTTTATGTGATGTGGTGACATTAAAAATTTTGTATTTACAACAATAATTCCCCTCTCTCACCCATGCCAGCAATTAATTTTGAGATGGAGTAGGCCCCATATTCATTTACTGGATCAAGTGTCTTAATTTCAGGGACAAAAATGAATTTTTCCCTGTACTAGCTGTCTCAGTTATATTTAAAATAATTTGTGTTCTCTGGTGTTTCAGGTACCTTAATTTTTGGATACATATATTGAATAACCAGCATGCACAAAATTATACAACAATATTGACAAGCTAATAAATCATATCATTCTGAGAAAAACAAATATCATGGATACAAGCAATTATGTTGACCCATAAGATATTTATACACCATCTTCAGTTTGCTACATTGAATCCTAACTGATATATTAAAACAGTGATACATGCAATATTATCACTATTAATGAAATCAAAACTTCTAGAGATTTATTGTGGGTTTACATTTCTGGACAGTTGCCCTCATATAAGAGACAGGGTCCTTTAAACAACACCATAAAAACTCCAAGAATTTGTCTGATTTGCGAGAGGTCACCCCGGATTTTAATACCAACATAGAGATCCCAAAAGTGAGTCCTATGCAGGGTATACCCAAGGTTTGTATCCCGTCATCAGGGCAACAAGTATGTGAGCCCCTAGCAGGTTATTACCAGGGTCTAAATCCGAGACGAGTGTTCTTTTTCCCCAGGGTTTATATCCCGAAAAGAGGAAACCCAGTTATGTGACCAGGTTTTCCCAGGGTTTATATCCCGGAAAGAGCCTACCAGTTATGTGACAAATTATTTGATGATTGACAGAGGACCTAGTTTGTAGTGTTCTCTGGAGATATATCTTGAATAATAATTAACAAGATAAAGGATATGATTTAGCACGTTTTGTCTAGAGGTCACTCAAATGAGCTAATCATTCCCGCAATAGCCTTTTTGGAGAACCACTTTTACTTTTGGCTCAAACCCCCACTGTGAGACCACTATGTATCTACACAGAAATTTATATAAGAAGTAAAATAGTTCACCCAAGGCCAGAGAAGATCTGAACTATTAGCGCCTGTACAACTGAGGATCCCTCTCACTCAACATAATGTTGCCAGTGTGCTGTTCGTCCGTCACATGGATCATTCCCTATAGTTTTTGTCATTTTCTTTGACCTATATCAGTTCAATTAGTCTTTAGGACTTTAGGACTTTATTTATTTGTAGACAAACAAACTTCAACAATAACGGTACATTACATCTGTTGGACAAGACATCTACCTGACAGTTTCCTGCCAAAAGTGGGACATACATTCACAAGGAATTGTTTACACCACAATTGTACAAGATAGACATCATGTGATACTTGACAACATCTATACAGGACTTTTCACAATATGTATAACCAACCACAGCACTTAAGACAGTCACCAGAGACAACACTTGACAGCAACTGTACAAGAAATTCACTGGGGACATGTACTTCAAACACTGGTTCTCTAAATACACAATTTATTGAGTTGATGGTGAGTTCAGTGATGACCATTGTCTCATCTCCTGTCATGTCAACACTTCAATTATTGCATAAAAAATGCATAAAATATGTCATACATGCAGTTTGATAAACAAGATACAACACTTCTTATTTACTCCACCACCCAATAACTAATTCTCCGCTTCCTCCTCTCCAATATCTAATTACCACCACACCATTCCGTTACAGTATCTGTATCTATCATCATTTCCTGACTCTTGGGAATTTAGAAAATCCTATCCATGGGCAACTCAAGGAAGAAACTACTGTTCTGGGTCTGTTGGATCCTTTTATCATCAGCATGGATGTTGGACTAGCTCCAGTTAGCAGCTTCCCCAGAATAAGTGTCGTGTCCTCCTTTACAGTGTCGTCCCTGGAGTGAAGAGAGTCGACACCCACATTATAATATTTTTTTCCTCTCAATATTCTGGAGAATCCACCAGCTTCCGTCCAACACACTCCATCAGCCTATGGACACCTTTTCCTATCACTCTCTCACTGTCGTACTATGCCCCCTTCTCATACTTCCCCAACGCAACATACTCAACAACTCTTGCTTCTAAAAATTAATAAAGATTAATTTATTAAAAGAAAAGTGTAACGTATATGAGACGTGTATGTGAAGAAAATGTGTGACGTGTTCTATAAAGTGTGTAGAATCGGACTCTCAGACAACAACCCAGTCAGCTGATCCCAGCAAGGATAGACCACAGCACGTTACGTCAGAACCTGTACTTCTCACCCAGTGCCGAAACCATCCTGCTGGATACTGATTTGCCTCTGTAGACCTCTGGTAATCCCATTTCATGAACATCCGAAATAGACACCGGTGGTATAAACAGTTAATCATGGACCGGTTGCACCCTACAAATTGTCCGTTCCTATCGTTCATTAAAAAAAATGCACAAGTCCTTTGTAGTGTGTACACAGTTACTAGTGTTAATTGTTACTGTACTGGATCCTCACTCGTGTCTATCTAGCCTCAAGTATCATGTCTTGTGTTCTATTACACGAGATTATATCACACTAGGCAACTATTATCAATAATGTTCTCAGTTAGTTACTACTGTCTGATGCTGTGTGGTGCATCAGTAATCATCACCCTCTTTGGTGAAGCATCTTCCTTCTAGCTTTAGTTACGTTCTGTAAGCAACTTTATTGACTGTCCACTGGTGTTCTTCCGAATTGGATTTGAACTTTTCCTAAAAACTTGTTGAGTTTCCTCGGATCTGGTAGGGAACCTAGGATAGAAACAACACATCTGGTGATAGTACTAGTCACTGATCCTATCGGCTGAGTGTAAGCCTATTGCCTTGCTTAATGATCTTTAGCTAACTAAACTTGGTCATAGAGCAGATTAGCTACCCACCTAGGGCCGAATCAGGCTATGACAAAGAGAGACCCATACCGAGTGCAAAACCCCAGCATTCTATTCACCTTAGCAGAGCCAATATCACTATTCTACTCTAACTAGTTTCCACTAACAGTGCTAATCATCACACTATAGTTTAACACGGCTACTGCCTAAAGTAATTAGAACTAATATATAATAGGTTATACCTTAAATGGCACTACTGCAGTCCTATCAATCATATCTACATCTGCCATTACAGGCACGTGTAAAATTAAGTCCCTAATTAACACACGGTAGATATTATTTCCACTAAGCACTGCAGTGCCATTGCACTCCGACTAGAGCCACATTTTCAAGTCCCCCTAGTTGGCCCCAACTCGAGTTTATATGGCAAACTACCAAAGTTGGCCACGTGACGTTATCCTGTTAACCCACACAGGTGGCACATTGGGCATATCATCCCCTGTCAGGGATCCATCCCCCCTCTGGCTCCCTCAATGTTAGATTTGTCATCACTGGTTTAGACATCCAAAACAATCTAGAGAGTTACTGTAGAGTTCCAACAAAGAGTTTCGATACCAAGCTGCCAATCATGGTTTTCCAAACAAGCTTACATTGTGCACGTGACGTTGTTCATGTCCGGCAGGTGTTCCACTGTTTTCAATAACAAGCCCTCAACTTTCTGTCATGTGGTGACAGTCAAAACCTCCATTCCGTCTGATGTCCGGAACTATAGATGACAAACGGAACCATTCCATATCCTGAGCGGCTAATTATATGTGATTTTAACTGATATGAACTGCCAACGCGTTGTATCCCTTCCTTCTCACTCACCACCAAATGTGTATATGGGCTGACCCGATGTAACCCGTGCAGCTGTGTTTACTCTGTTAGTACGACTGTTGTGGCCTAGAAAATATACGCCAAGCAAACGTCGGTATTATTATCTGGTTAACTCATGGCGATCTCGTGACAATAAGCTTCATGGCAGATTCATTCCTCTTGAAGACAAGATTTGGTATGATGATATGGTACTGCATCTCACGGTTGATCAGGCTGTTAGTGAAGGCTGTCACTGGGTACTTCAATAATGACATACAGAATGTCCCATACATTGCAGCTACTCACTTAGCCAGATCAACTTCCTTACTGTTCAATCATTCTTCAAGAATCACTGTGTGAGAATCCGGCTGGATATTTTCTAAGTTTTGTCTTAGATAAACAAACACTCCAAGTTACCCCACAGTTCTCCATGAATGTAGTTCATAGAACAAGATTTGATGTTAGTCTCATTTGACCTTTTGACTGACTCAAAGATCACTGTCCAGTTCACCACATTGGTAGTGCTTCAGATTGTGTCATGCTCCCATTTATGCATTCAGCTGTTGAGCTGAGAGAAAACTCTTCTTGATATTCCCACATTTTGATAGGGAGTCACATCTGGATCTAGGACTTCTGTTTAGTTGTCCCAGATGATATATGGATGGCCTCTCCACCATACTGTTCTCTGTCGACATATAAAATGGCACAACATCTCTTTACATATGTTAAAAGATAATGTTATTATACATCAACAGACACAGATTGGGGATGGGGAGGAAAAGGATGGGTGTGGTCCAAACACACCTCTCCTAGTTTGATGATGCCGTGTATTTCACTCTGATGTACTGTGGTAATCACAAGACCATATGTTGAGACAGGGGTAGCTTAACACAATTACAAGCATTTATGTGGTCTAAGTTCCACCATGTTTGAACCACTGTAAACCTGGGCACAAGGAGGACCAGACACAGTACAGCAATCATTGTGACATAGCAACATGGGACAGGCATTGTGAAGGGAAATGGAAAATAGGCATTTACAACTGCAATATGCAATATGGATTAACTAATGGCATTTACCCAATTAGCAGACCAGACATCCATTCCTATGGCTGTGATGTTGGTGCATGAATGTCCTATTCCATATTCACACAGCAATGCCAGACCTCACCCCTTTTTCACCAGACTTGTCTCACAGGTACATCATCATCATCATGTGCTATTTCCCCACTGAGTAATTTTCATGTCTACTACAGTAGGTAACAGAAGCTCAATTGCATAGCAATGGTTCATATATGCACCAAGCACATATGGGAAAAACATGTTTAGTCCTTGTAAATTTGCATGAGCCATACATTATATTCAGCCAACTGAGACACAGGTTCACACACCTATGGTTCTCTTAGGAACTAGTTAATATGAACCATCCAACAGTAGAGGTAACAGTGTAATGCTGCAGAGAGAAATGGTATTCTCGTGAGCTTAATTTTCCACCAGGTATCACATGAACTTAGCAATTCTGGCGTGCCACACACAACCTGTTTACATATGGATATTGAAGCATCTTTCCTTCCACTAGATGTGAGAGGCTATTTATTAAATCACCAACTCACTCACTCCATCATTTTCAGCTTTTTACAAAGGAACTTGTACATGTTTACATCACTCATTCCGATTCAGACTGCCATATGTTAACTCGCGAGAGCAAAGGGACAGTTGAGTTAAGAATGAGTCATCCTAGGCATGAAGAATGCACAAGGGGTTTTGGTTTGCGAATCTGCATGAGTGTGTCATACATTCATCAAACATACGCAACCAGTCACATCAAGGGATTGATATGCACTCGGAGTATACAGCGTGAAAGACGTGTCAAGGTTGAAGATGCAGTGTTCAGAATTCTGGTGCACAGAAGTTAGGTTTTCCACTTTCACATTTTATTCATAAAATACTCATACATTCTTCTCATTCGTTTTTCAGGCACAACTACAACATTACAGTATGTTTTAAAGTGGTACCTGCTGTCCAGAGAACAATATATTATTGAATCTTTAAGGGCATTGTTGGGTCATCACATCACACTAGCGACCGCTCCTGGTGAGATCCCCGCTCCTACTAATTAGATTTTAAAATATGGCCCAGGAATAGCGTGAGCTCATTACTTATGAACCAATCAAAAGACAAGTGCATACCGCCGCCTCCCCCAACTCGTTCTAGAACATTCGATCTAAGAATAGCCCTTATATTTGGGATGGTCCCCGTTAAGACTTAAAGTATCGTTATGAAATGTGTCGGACTGGGAATGAGGAATTCTGTTTCATCATGCTACAGAGACATAACTTTTAATAGCATTGCTATATATGTACAATTGTTGCATATTTCTCAAATAGGTGGACCTTTTCGCTACAGTTATCTACAGGCATATGCGTTATAATCCTCCTCCCCCTTCTCCCCTCTCCTCCCCTCCCCTCCTCCTCCCCCTCCTGCTCCTCCTTCTCCCTCATCCTCCTCCTTTTTCTTCTGCTGCAGCTGCTGCCGCTCCATTTACCCAAGTTAATTGTTGGGGGAAGACGTAAAGATCTTTCAAGTGCTCTTTCTAATAATAGATAGACAGACAGACTGACAGACAGATAGATAGTCGTGAACGGGAACGGGAGCTTTTATGACTACTTATATGAATTAAATGAGATGCTCTCCACCAGGAGCTGGGCGAAGCCGGGCCGGGTCAGACTAACAGACAGACAGAGAGACAGATAGACATACATACATACATACATACATACAGACAGACAGACAGTCGGAAACTGGAACTTATATGACTACTTATATGAATTAAATGAGATGCTCCACACCAGGGGCTGGGGGAAGCCGGGCCGGGCCAGACAGACAGATAGATAGACAGACAAATAGATATTTCAGTAGTTTGCTATTGATATCATTATCTGAACGACTAACGCAAAGCGGCGTGCTTCCAAATCGCCCGCAGCGGTGTCCTCTGATACAAATAAACAACTAATCCCCAAATACTTTGAGCTTTTAATGAGATCCAATCAATCTAACCGGACTAATCGCTAATCAATACCAGAGGCATAGCCGTTACGGAACATTTAGTTGTCTATTCATTAATGAAAACCAAATCAAGGCGGGTGCGTTAATATATGTTCCATTCCTTAGAGCCGGGTTTCTAAATTTGTTTGTTTCTCTTACCTATTGTTTCTGTGCTATGAGCGTCAAATAATACCCGTTAACTCATTTCTGTGATATATTTGTGGAGCGCCGGCAGGTAAAAATAGCGTCCGTGGAAACAAGGCGGTATGCGGCCCACATTTGGCTGGCTTGTCGTCTGCTGTAGAAACAAGCAGACGATGCTACAGAAATATAACAACAATCACACGGATGTCAAGTAACATCTGATTGGGCCAACTGTCTTACATCTTCTCGATTCAACCAATCACCGGGGATTTTCTGTAGTACACAGCATTGTAGTCAACACACAAACATGGCGGCTAACACCGATGAAGAGCAAAGCCTAAAGGAATGTGAAGCTTATGTGCAAAAGCACAATATTCAACAATTATTAAAAGAATGTATTGTTCAGCTAGTTGTCAACAAGCCGGACAAGCCGTTGGCATTTTTGAAAAATCATTTCGAGCGTCTCGAGAAGGTAAGTTTCTGTTTGTGTGTTACACAACTCACAACGTCAACACAGCGGTTCCAAAGAATAACCCCGAGTGAGCACAGTCAGCATTCTTGGGTGATGTTTCTGTTTCTCGTGAGTGCATGAATGAATACACTTTCGCCGCAAAGCTTCCCCTTTTCTACAAGAGACTGTAACTTAATAGTTCATTTAATACACCGCTGCTGCAAGTTGTGAACTTTAAAACAAAGTATTCATCTTCTCACAAATTTTAAAAGTTTATTACAACTTCGAGCACTCTCCCGGTACCGCGCGCCGACACCCCTCAAGTCTCCGAAAAGGTAAATTCGAACTGTTACTGTCGCCAGGTAGGCTGTATGATTTCTAGTGTGCAGAATAACGGGAAGCCGAAGGAGGAAACTGCCAAAATATTTCTGCAAACTTATTAGCGCAGGGGTTAATGTATTTTTCATTCGACTTCTTCACTCCACTGTTTCTATATTATATTAATTATTATGCCTTTCATCTTTAGCTTCCTTTTTTATACTGGAATTATAACAAAACACATGGCGCTTGCAATATAGTGGCAAGAAAATTAATATATAATCAGCTGTTGTGTGTGAGAATGTATTCCTGCAAACACGTACACTGAGCCACCTTTGTAATCATATTTTTCTCTTTAATCATAATAAGAGGAGTAAATATACTATACAGCTACAATCTTACTTTATTATTAGCCTGTTGCCTGATAATTTTATCTAGGTATTGTTGCTATTGCAGCAATTCTTTAACATATCAAGGACAGTGTATGGAGCATTTGTATGTTTTTAATGCAAAATATATAAGATTTATGTGTCTTCTGTTCTCCATTCTACACCTAAGGCATAAAAGAAATAACAGAGTAGGGTAAGAATGAACAATCATTATGAGAAAATGATAATTAGCTGGATTATTTGCTTTAAAAATATACCATGTGAATATTTTCATAATTCATAGTTGTGTATTGTAACTGGTTCTTTATTAGATTGAACGACACTAAAAATATTCTCTCTGTAATAATATTCAACCCATTTAATGCTGCATTTTTAAATACACCATATCTTGACCATTGACTACCAACATTCAAAACATTTGTCATTCTTAACTCAATCTGTCCCATCAAATCGGTATATTAATCCATGCAGCCGTTTAGTTTTCATTGAATCCTGTCTTCTACAGTTACTTTAGCCCACTATGTCATAATTAGTCATGTAAATCTTTCAGAAGCTTACCTTTGTTATTGTAAAGTAGCGTCTGCCTGCATAAGAAAGAGTTAATGAACACCCGTATATGTGTAAACATGAGTTCCCTGCAGGGTTTTATTTGCCGTGATATTTGAAGATCTGAATAATTGTCTTTACAGTTGCAAAAACACAGTTACAATAATTAAATGAGACTAACGAACAGTGGGAGAACTAAACAAATTCCAGCGAAACAAGAGGTAAGGGAAAGGCACTGGAGGGGAGATATATTGAGAAAACCTATGAATAGTATAACTAGAAAGTCCTTTCACTGGAACCCACAGGGTAAATAAATATAGGGAGACCTGAATATCACATGGAGGGGAGCAACAGCGATAGATGAGTAATATGCGGAAGACGTGGAGTGAGCTGCAAGAGATAGGGTGGTTTGGTATGTGTTAGTTGAAGTCCTGTGCTTCAAAAGGGGATAAAGGGCAGAAGAAGAAGAAATAGCAGAGACTGTTGAATACGAAGGGAAGTCAATAAGTAAGTCACAAATGGCTGTTGAAAAATAACTAACTATGGTAACAACTTGAAACCAGTTTAGTTTTATACATACATTGTCCCTTTATTTCTCAACATAATTTCCACCAACATTAATACACTTATCCCATCGTTTTATCAGTCTTCCCAAACCGGCTGCATAGAACTGCATGCTCTGTTTTCTAAACCACGTTTTAATTTCACATTCAACTTCGGCGTCAATTGCAAAATGTCTCCTGCCAAGGTGGGTTTTCAGTGGACCCAAAAAGGTGGAAATCGCTAGGGACTAAGTCGGGACTGTAAGATGGATGTTCCAGAACTTCCCACCTTAGTTGGTTAATTTTCTCCTGAGTTAATCGAGCCGTATGTGGTCTGGCATTGTCATGAAGAAGCAACACTTTCTTATATTTCAATTGATCATGCATTATGCTGTATGCTGAACCATGTGAGCACCCTATTGCAGATGCTACAGAGTCTATCATTACTCGCCTGTCACCTCTAATCATCTCCTCCACCTGCTGCACGGATGGTTCTGTTGCAATATCAACAGGACGACCAGATCAGGTTTCATCAACAATTTTAGAGCGTCCTTGAGAACATTTTTCTACCAAGCTATGTACCGCTTTACAGGACAAACATTTGTCAGCATAAACAGGAAGCATTTCCTTATGAATGTCCTTTGCAAGCAATCCTTTTGCCCACAAAAAAAAAACTAACAACAGCACGCTGCTCTTTGGTTGTACACTCCGTAAGTACAGTCACCATTTTGTTTATGTACTGTGCATGCGCATGAGACACCTAGCACCACCTGATGAATGGGACTATAAAGTTCGATGTTGCTGTCATCTAATGACGCCTGTAGAAAACACCAACTACATTTACCTGCCATCCCACAGAACTGAGTGACTTACTTATTGACTCGTCCTCGTAAAATGAAAATGACAACATATTTTTTGTGGCTATTTGGAAATGCTGTAATGTTGGTGGAAATGCTGTAAAGGCTGGTGGAAATGCTGTAATGGTTGGTGGAAATGCTGTAATGGGTGGGTCAAAATGTTGTAATGATTTGAAATGCTGTAATGGTTGGTGGAAATGCTGTAATGGGTGGGTCAAAATGTTGTAATGATTTGAAATGCTGTAATGGTTGGTGGAAATGCTGTAATATTTGTTGTAAATGCCTTAATGGTTTGTGGAAATGTGGTAATGATAGGTGGAAATGCTGTAATGTTTGGTGCAAATGCTCTAAGGGTTGGTGCAAATGCTGTAATGCGGTAATGGTTGGTCTAATCACTGTGTTCATGCTACAGTTATAGTAATCCTACAATCCTTGATTTAGTTATAATGATATGTACTTTTGAAGCTGTGATGACATTGTAGATTGAGTGAGTTTCTCAGCATAGTTGTCTTGGTTTAATTTCCAGTAAGTGATAACATTTTTCCACATCTATACAAGTATTATTTTGTGAAATGGAATTGGCTACAAAGGAAATATGGCATGGAAGGTAATTCGTTCGCATAATGCTGTATCCAGGTATATAAGAAGACCAGACTCGGACTCCATCATTTATCTTTTATCCACCAGTGTAGCCTTCAGGTGTGTCATGCCAGCCAGGTCTATCCATTGTTATCTTTGTAGTTCCTTCCTTGCCTTTCTTAAATTAGTCACCTCTGTTTCCTGTGTATTTGTATTCTGCACTATTCTATGTATGGAGCAGATTCCATCCAGACAAAGGAATGTGTAATTACACTGTTCTCATGTCTTCACAATATGTTCTCCATCTAGAGCCAGCATTTTTTCCTCATCCCATGATTCACCGGTGTTTGCTCAGTCCTGTCCATGAGCTCCACATCAGTGATTCTGTCATACATTTGTAGCTCTTCTGTTCTGCTCAGTCACCAGTTAATTCTTGTTTGTAATTTATTAGTAATTAGGGGGGCTGCGTGGTCTCGAGGTATGGTGTCCGCCTCGAGTGCTGGAGGTCTCGAGGTCCCGGGTTCAGGCCCCGGTGGGGACCAGGATTTATTAAAAAAAATCCACCGGGACTTCCAGTAATTTCCCCTGGTCTCTGGGTAGTGAGATCGGACGCCCGTGTGTATTGTTGCGCACGTAAAAGATCCCCTAGCAGTTGGAAATCGAAAAAGAGTAGCCTAACGGCGCTGCCCGGGCAAAAATTGGAGTTAAAAATCTACCCAAGTATTTCAGGATCCTCGGCGGTGCTACGGAGTTTGTGCACTGAGCTGAGTTTCTCCAGACTCAGGTTTGAGTTAGGAGGAGAACGGAGCACTTATGGGTTGCACCTGTGTGCCGTGATGTTGATCCATAAAACTAAACTAAACTAAACTAGTAATAGTTTTATTCAATCTCCATTTTTCTGATCCCATAAGGTAGTATTTATTTAATATTAGAGGTAAATGTTAAATGTTTGGTACTGTTTAATTTCGTTTCATTTCCTCTTGCCCTTTGTTTTCTTATTACAATATCTTTATCTATTTCCCTCATCTTTGTCCACATTGCTACCCAAATAGGTGTCCATTGCAGAACATTGCAGTCAACCGCAGGTTGATTTTCCTGGCATTATCGCATATAGTAGTTTGCCATTGCTTTCTGAATGAGAAGTTATCGTTTAAGTTTAACTGCCTGGTGTAGGAAATGAAAACATCACCCTGCTGTCAGCACACAGGATTTAAGAGCAGGCATTGTTAACCTTTCGGCCATGCTGACTTTCACCACTATGTGCCTTAGAATTATTTTTCCTGCATGTATGAGCATTTCCATGGTAGAGTGAGCCAGTCTCCAAGTATGAGCATTTCCATGGTAGAGTGAGCTAGTCTCCAATTCTTTGTAAGTTCCCTTTGTGTGAATCTGATTCATGTTTGATTATATTTGCTTCTTTATTTCTAAGACTTGTATTACACTTCCTGATTGGCGTTACTTTTTCTGCAGCGCATTTTGTTCAAATAAAGGTATAAGGTAGGTATAAACTCACTTAGAAAATAAAAGTAAAGGTCCTTTATAACTCCTTAGGTGCATTTGGGTGTTTTTTTATGTGTTGTTTGCATTTGCTTACTTTGAACTGAAGCGTAGCCCTGACATGTGCTATTACTTCTAGTGCCCTGGACTGATTTTTGCGTGTGGAATAGCCTTCCCTATCACCAGTGTCCCTCGCCTTCAGGCGAACCCACCCTGACTTCTGAGGTTTTGGGTGTATGATGCTGGATTCATATTTATTTAGGCCATCAGCACACAGTGAATGATGTGGTCAGTATCACACTGGTCGCCTTGACTTCCTTAGTCGTTTCCTGGTACCCATTTTAGGCTGTGTCTGCTTCGGAACCCAGGTCAGTCTTAAAAATTTAAATCCACCCATTGTGGGTTAAACCCATGACCACCAGGTCGGCAGGCATTCATCTAGCCACTCCGCTACTGCAGCTCCCAGAAACCCACTCACTGGCATAAGTTATCAAGAGTACGTACATATAGTATTTTATTTATACCCATATTGCGGAGCGAAGGGTTAGAATATGCTTGTATGGGGGTTGTGCATCTTTATGAATAGTTACTCAGTTAATTATGGTTATTAATTATTAGCTTACATACACATCTTTTCTCCTTGTGCCCTCTGTCCCCCCATTAAAGCATAAGGCCCTAAGCCAACCCATCCAATCTTTCGCTGTCAACTGCAACTCCCTCTATAACCTCCCAGTGTTATACATGTCTGTATCTATGGCTTCCTCTATTTTGTTTGCCCGGGGGGGGGGGGGGGTTTCCGGGGTAAAGGGCTTCTGGTTATACAGTTATCAGGGTTTCTAAATGTATCAGTGTTTTAGTATTTCATATCTTCTACTGCTGCCTTTCTCAAATCATATATACTTCTGACATTCCCAGTGCCAGTTATAAAGATTTTCCAACGGGAAAGGAGATAAGTCGGCGATCCATAATCATTGCAGTTTTCTCCGTATAGCGTTATACTTCTTCTAGGAAATCCTTCCCGTTTCTTGGTTTTCAGAGCTATTCTTTCCTTATCTTTAGGGTTGTTCATTGGTGGTTGGATTTCTCAGCTGCCGTGTTCTTTGATGGTATAGCTTGTTAGCATATTTTGTTCCCTTAATAATAATGAAACTAATAATAGTAGAAATAATAATAATAATAATAATAATAATAATAATAATAATAATAATAACAATAATAATAATAATAATGAGTATGATGATGAGGATGATGCTGATAATCATAATAAATACTAATAATAATATTGACATTCATTATATTATTGGTGAGGAAAGCCCAATGACTGTTCCATTACACATGTTAAGACGATGCTGGCCTACTTTTACTATACGCATGATGAAAGCTTAAGTTATCATCGGTATTTACATAGGTAAAAAGTCGCCCAAGTTTCCTTCACAGTCACACCTCACCTAGATCTCTCCGCCGCCCAAAGGAGTGTGGTTGTAAACTCCGAGAGCCACCCGTACAGTGTATATCCATTAACAGATGCAACGTAAAGTTTCCTCGTGTTGGTGGCAGATTAAACCACCGAGGAGGCTTTCTCAGTGTGCGTTCTATCCAGCGCCAGTGTCGTTTCTTCACATCTTGCTTCACTTGTCTATTTGATTTCTCTCAAAGAGTTCTCGCATGAGTGATTCTGTCATTTTATTCTTTCTGTTTTGCACAAGCACAAGTTAATGAATTTTTGTAGTTAAAGATAAGATTTACTCATGATCAAGTCTTAAGTTGTATAGACCATGTCTTGTGTCAATGATTCCATTTGCTTGTTTTTGTCTTTTCGTGTTTTATGGTGCTGTTAATTGTTATTACGGACGCTGTGCTTTCATTGAGAAAGTTCGGTGGTTAAATGTTTACAAAGACAAACGCTTGGAGGATGGATGGATTCTTTGAACATATTCTACTGGAATTTGTAGGCAACTGCTAGTAATTACTCACAGACACATAATGTGTCTGGAGTTGTCAACTCACATGTAGTTAACATAACTCACATACCGACTCATTAGTTTTAAAGTATTGTCTTTCTGGAGATATATTGGGAATTTGTCAGCTTAGGTTTTCTTGACTGATAAGTAAGGTTCGTTCTTTGTGTGTGTGTGTGTGTGTGTGTGTGTGTGTGCGCGTGCGTGCGTGTGTGCGTGGGTGTGTGTGTGTGTGTTCCCATCTCTCTGGAGCCAAGCAAACGTAAGTTGTATCTTCTTGTGTGTAGTCCTGGTTTTACATCGCTTCATCGTTTTTGCATGTTAAAGGTTGCTAGTGTGTGGAAGCAGTAGCAGATTAACTGTTACCAAGCCAGACAACAGTTCCTGCTCTTCATGTTCTTGTTTTGTTTGTTCTTGTTTCTTTTCTAATCCTGTTTCTTCTTCTTCTACTGCAATTCTCTCCCCCCCCCCCCCCCGCACCCCCAATTGCTAATGAGGTCCTTAACCAAGTCGTCATATCTTTTGATATATCCTGCAACTCTCTTCATGTCGTCCGCCATTGTATTCCGTTTCTAATGATCTTTTCCTTGTCTTTCTAGATCTCCCATTATTCCGTGTGCTTTCTGGGTTCAAGAGAAGACTTTCTAGGTTTTCTCATTGCATGTCTTATTCCAGACTTCCGCGTCTTCACCTCACTTGTTGATTCGCTGAAATCCGTTTAGATCTCTCCCTGGCTCTGCATTATTGGTTCTGACATACCACGCTAGTCCTTCTATTCCACGCAGACACGAGTTAATGAACATTTGACAGCTGTTACTTCAAACTAATAGCTACTGGCATAATAAAGAATTAAATCGATTATAGTATAAAGCCTGCGGGCCAGATGTGCTAATGTGTTAACAAGGAAAAACAGTCCACGCGAAAAGCGGGAATTAATTTATTGAGTAACACTTGGTGCCAAATCTGGTCACATGTCATCTTCACTATTAAGGTCGCATGTAATGGATCCCCAGTATCCTTGTCATGATAGTGCATCCTCTTTCCAATCCATCTTTTATTGATATCTTCCCATTAAAACCGCTGTATTTCCCATGATCGTTTGCCTACCACATCTCTCTTGAAAAGTATAGTCTTCTGTGGGTTATATCCTCTTCTGGTGAGCTATTATACATTATTAACCAGCAAAGTTGACTACAGACAGGAGCAGATATGACAACTATTCCCTAATTACTGGCTGTCAAGGAGTCATCACCGCATGTATATAAAATGAAAGCTAGCTATCTGTAGACCATAAAGTCATATTAAGGTTATGGTGATTGTGCCCACATGTTAATGACACATTGAATATGTTGTCTATGTCCATATTTTCTATTATATTCTCTGCTCCTGAAACCACGCGCATTATTTTATTTAATTGAATTACTGTACACATAGCAACCGTTATTAGCAAAACTAGTTAGGCTGAAGGACAAGGCAGTCAGAATGTCAATAGACATATGTGTTCAGATTAGATATGACGTCACCTTAGTATTTGCTTTGTGATATCAAGACGCCTGGCGACAACATCTAACGACTCGCTAAGTCTCGGTCAGTGATTACCGGTGGTTCAAACGAGAAAAACAAAACCCTCCTGGGGTTAACCCGGTGTCTTTTATTAGCGGGAGGCGGGAGAAAAACCACAGGTATAACGATTAGCCGCTTGGGTCACAAACGTGGATTTGGAGTTAGAGAGAACGGAGTAATCAGCAAGTGAAGCCAGAAGTGACCATTTTTTCCCCATATACCTTTTACAGGACATTGCTGTAAACACCAGCATTTTACTGCTGTTGTTGATGCCTTGGCAAGTTTACGTTCAATAGTTTGCCATTGCTTTCTGAACGACCGGCTCCCATACCAATTCGTTAAAATCCAGCGCAACGCGGTCTGCTGCCAAATCGCGCGCAACTGTGTTTCGAACGCGGGTAAGCGGGATTAGGAGCCGCGTACATAACATAACACCTTTGCCACGGAGACCGGCAGACGTCACCTACATTAGCATAATTATGTGACAATCATAATAGCCTAAAAATAGCTATTAACTGGAGTATTTTGATCGCCCCAGGGAGCCCGTCTCTATAGGAACGACACGTGACAAATTCTATGTGAGTTAACTGTGTGTGATCTTCTTTCTGAATCTCGGAATCTACTTGGTTACGCCACCTACCTCGCGCTCCGAAGGTTGTGGGTTCGATTCCGGACCACGTCTTTCGGTTCACAGGTGCAGTTTTCTTAGAGGCTTATGGGTGTCGTCGCTGGAGCTATGGAGTTCGTGCTTTGTGCGATGCTTTCGCAGGACGCCCTGCGAAAGAGACCGAGCTATATGCGATGCAACTCGGTATAATGAAGTCAATCCTCATGCATTTAAAACCCTTTAAGAACCCTTTCTGAATTTGCAACTTTGCCTTACGTGCTGTAAACCTCGCTGTTATAACCACCCACCCAACGATTAGTGATTGACATTTAAACATATTGATGATATAGTGTATCTACCCATTTCATCGGGACCGCACGGCACTCAAGGTGTGATGTGCCAGTGTCACTCGAACCCTCTTTACTTTCCCATAGACATCACTGGGGCCATTGTTATGAGACGAAACCGACTCTAATGCCGTATTGAGCAGACACATAAATCACACCGCAACTGGGGAATTGACATTTGACATCAGTTGTTAAACCAGTGGTCTAACCACTTTGTTACCAGGGTCTCTGCACTTAACCGTCTACTAGTAGTTCCCAGCCAGCACTCTGTTCTGTCAGTCACACTTATACGGCATTCGGATGGTGGCTGCATTTGTCCTGGTCTGTATGGCTTTTATAAAATGCAATATGTTTATTTGTTCGTTCTCTTTAAACTCGAGCGTAGTCCATGCTGGACTGATTTTTGCGTGGGATGTTAGCCTTCCCTATTACCCGCCCTCGCCATCCAGCGAACTCACTCCGACTCTAGAATTAAATGCAAGATGATTTGAATCTCCATTCTGTTTCATAGTTGCTGATTCTGAAGATCTGCATCGTTTGTTATAGCGGGGATGAAATGGGTGATGTGGTGATGTGTTCAGTCAAGCGAGGTTTTCTCCGAATATGGTATGATTCATTGAAGCAACATACACATATAAGTTCGAATTCTGTTCCACACAGGCTGAGAAAACTGGTAATCGTATTCCTAAAAAGTTCATCCTCTGATCCCCCAGGGCACAAGAAATAGAGGTAGACCTGAGAACACACGAAAAGGAAGAGATTTAGGACAGATGAATCATATATAGAGAACATGGAGGGAGTTGCAGGAGATATCAATAGATAGAAAGGATTGGAGTGAGTTGTTTGAATAATTATGCGCCTTTGTAGGATAAAAAGCACAATAATAATAATAATAATAATAATAATAATAATAATAATAATAATAACAATAATAATATGCATATTTTAGATCACTATCTCTGTATGGAGACCTGCGTTGCTAAGAGGTTTGACATGCTTAAACTTTATTTTCTGGCAGTGGCTTAGTGGGTTCGTTCCTGTCAGTTGGACTCAGGAGTTGACTTTCGATCAGAAAGCAAAGGCAAACTACTGAACGTACAGTTGCCTAGTAAATAAAAAAAAAATCAATAAGTGCTGGATGTGATTGCAAAGACCTGCCATCCATCCATCATGTGCCATGCCGATAAGCGTGGGCGGTCATGTTCTGCCATCTCACTCGATCGCCAGAGTCGTGGATCAGCTCCGTGTTCCTGTCTCGACCATGCCACGTGGAACGGCCTGCAAAGGACATGCAATTGAAAAGAAAATTCTGTATGAGGTGGAGTTGTTATCTATCTACCTTACAGTATGTACATTTACTAGGTCATCATTGTTTCATGGGGTGAAGTAAGCATCTCTTCTCTTTAATAACTTTTGCTGTACCTTTACTTGTTCCGGGTCAGTTGTTTTACCGCTCGGCTGGCTAGAGCACAGCCAGATCACTCATGCGTGTGTGATTAAGCAAATATCTTTAGCACATTGTAAATAAACTGTCACTTGTTTGTAATATGGAAAGGTAAAGGTAGTCCCATGGTAGATACTTGAAGTGTGACGTGCCAGTCTTCACATATTCTAGGCCTTGACATATGAGACAGGGCGATCGGTTCCCATCCTCGTCCCCTTTCATCCAGACGATTTTTTGATAGTGATTGTTATGAAGTTGAGGCTTCTTCGGAGCTGTACTGGTCGGAATAACATCTTGTTGCTTTTTGAGATTTACCCCGACTACTATCTCAGTAGATAAGTGCACTGTCCACTATGCCACCAGGGCTGCCTGTCATTATAGAAATATACATAATTCTCTTACATATTGATTGTTCCCTTGACAATTATATTTGATCGGCTTTCTGTCTCACTTTAGTGTTAACCCACGGGACTTATTCTTTCTCTGGAATGTAATATTACCCTAAACTATTTTTTCAGTGCTCACACGTTTGTTTCATCCAGTGGATTCGTTTACATTTCTTCTGTATCGGCAATTATATTGCGAAAAATGAGAAGAAAAAGAACAACATTCATTTGAGCCTGTGTTGAACGTTTTCACAAAGCTATCCTATAACTCGGAAACAAAACACCGATTAACTTACAGCGCCAGAATTTCCAGAGGACTAATGTTTGGAAATTGTTGTCTAAAATCAATATTCTGGTTAGAAGCTCATTTAAAAACGCGAGGAAGTCTCACTTATTCCACTACTTCATTTCTTGCGACTGAGTGAAATGTAAGCGCCCATACTTGTCCTCGTTGTTCTGTCACTGGAGGTGGAAAACGTTATCTAGTTGTTTTGTTTTGTTGTGTTAGTACCAGTGCATTACTATTACAGGATGTTGTTATTGGGTCTTGTAGCTTGTGTTGCAGTTCTCATGTTTTTCGTCGAGGATTGCGTGCGCGTGTCGTGTTGCAGGTTGTTGTGTAAACAATGTGGACCTTCCAGTTATAGATTAATGTAGGGAATCAATGGCCGTTAATGACGAAAGTCGATACAGGTAATTCCGGAGTGTATAAGAGTATAAAAATATTTATAATGGTATTAAAAATACTGTGAAAATAAGTTGCAATACAATAAAAAATATTCTGTTATTATGTTAAAAGTTGTAAACAATGTACAGCAGCAGTACAACATATAAAAATGTAAATTACAATACATAAATCATTTTGATCCACTTTCCCAGGAATAAAGAGAAGTATACTATACTATCCTTTTCTTAGTTTATTAAAAAATTCCACATAGCCTACATCGTGAAAAGAATGAGGAATGCTGGAGCCAGATGTAACCTCGAGGCCACTCCGCTCTTAGAATAACTTAAAACGGTTGATTGTACTGTTGCTGGCTGTATGCTGAATAACCTTGTATAGAAATAACACGTATGGAGGTCATCATCAACACGTGCCCTGCCAACTTGGTGTTCTGGATACATATGTTGATCATATTCCCCCATACCATTGTCCCAACATAAATAAATGATACAGCGCCGTAGTAGAAACCTGCTGTGGATATTTGAAGTTTTCGGACCTTATCATTTTGTAGGTCTGAGTGCACGGGAAAAATAGGTGGTCAGTCTTTCCTTTCCTTAGAGAGCGTCAAAAGCTAGCATCGAACTTTCGTCAGGCCAACCCGGTCTCTTGGTATTCCCCTGCCCCTTCTGCATCTGATCTCTCCGGTCGTCACGTTGTCTTGCAATGCCAATCTTATGTGACCGAAGAACCTTGAATGTAGTGAAGGTGATCATTTACAATGAAACTAAACCAAAATTCTCTCTCTCTCTCTCTCTCTCTCTCTCTCTCTCTCTCTCTCTCTCTCTCTCTCTCTCTCTCTCTCTCTCTCTCTCTCTCTCTCTCTCTCTCTCTCATATACACACACTCGCGCGCGCGCACACACACACACCTCCCTACACCCCTACACCTACACCTACACCTAATAGACACTTGAAGGGTAGGTAGTTCTGTGACTTCCCGAGCCCTTGGACATAGTATGAATCTAGTCTGACAGTGAGTGTTATTGATTTTCCTTGTCACGGCACCGCAGTTTGGTTGCTGGGAAGTCAGAGCGCGGACTTATCTTGTATTCGGCGTCTGCTTATTTGATTGGATTTACCCATGGTTGCGTTTTCTATTTCTTCGTTTATTTGCGTTAGCTCATTCAGTACCAGCAATTTATTGTCTGGGCCCTGGGATGGGATCTATTGGCAGTGAATTATCCGAAACCCACGGAGGAGACATGACATAACTAAGCCAAATCCCCGCCAGTCTGTATCACTCACTGACACCTTGCAGTCTTGACAGACGATAGTTCATTACATTGTGCTTAAACAAAAGGCATAATAACTACAACTTATGGCTTTAAAGCCAGGGGTAGAGTTTTATCTCTCCATAGCACAACACCTGCACTAAATTGTTAACTATGTGTTGTCCATGCAGCATGATCCTTCTATCGGCCTGCCTTGTTTACTATCGAGGAGATGTGACACCATTATATCTGGATCAAGACAAGCTGCAAAACTGTCGGATCAGCAAAGCATTGCTCAATCTATCCGCCTGTAGGCGCTTCGATCTTAGACCATTTGCCAACCAAGGCTTAGGGCCTAGTTTACCCTACCGTGACATTTAGTCATTAAGTTGCATTTCCTCGTACCGGGACAAGGTTTGTAACCTCCCTGTTGCGCTCCTCCCCCCGAAGCCGTTGACACAATATTGGGTGTCGGGTTTGGTAAGCAGGGCCCAACATTCAGCGCTACCATAAAGCAGGTAGTACCGTCTCCTGTTACGAGGTAGCTCAGTCATTTCTGACAATACATGGCAGGTGCATATGATCTGCTTAATCATGCCCTAGTTACAGATTAATATGCCTTTTCGGAGATTTTAAGTTACAGCACCGGCCTTGAACACGTCGCTGATTTCTGACCGTGTAGGTAGAGGGACAGGGGAGCTCCGCGACACAGTCCCGTGGATGTGGTACTTGTTTAACCGGTCGGAAGTAAAATCTCTATAGGAACTTCACTGTACTGAGTTTTATTATCATAATTTACACTGAAGATTGTATGATAGACTTCACTACACGGTTGTATGATAATTAGCTTATACTTATTGGAGTCTGATAATTAGCCTACACTGAGTGTTGTGTGATAGCCTACTCTGAGTATTGTATGACAAATAGCCTACTCTGGGTGTTGTGTGATACCTACGCTGAGGATTTTATGACAAATATCCTTCACTGAGTATTGAAGCTGCCATTATGGCAGTCCCGCAGCCCAGGACTGGAATATTGGTTGATTTAATTTGTTTATGCCTATCGGAGCTAGGATTGTAACCTAGGAAGCAAAGGAACCTGCAGACTGAAAACATCTGGGAATCACTGGTTTTAGAGCCAATAAGAAGATAATTCATCGAGTCCTTCTTCTACTACTCTGGGGTGTAGTCTTTCCGATAAAACTACCATGGAAGAAGAAATATATGTTTATGAGGAAAGATTGGAGGTGGTGGACAATTTTGAATATCTTGGGCCATTGATTACCAACAACGGTGACACAATACAAGAAATTAAACTACGACTATCAGTTGCTCTTCAAAGACTAAAACAACTGAATAAATTATGGAGTGGGACAGATAGAACTACAAAAATTAGATTTTTAAGAGCATGCATCTTTCCCATTGCAAGATACGCCTGTGAGATCTGGACACTTACTAAACAAGGTCAGCAGCGCATAAATGCCATTGAATATACATGTATAGACGGGTTCTAAGAATTTCTTGGGTAAAGAAAAGAACAAATGTATCCATACTTCAAGAGCTGAATATTGAAGATGGTTGGCTATTAAAGACGATACAACAAAGACAATTGAAATATTTTGGTCACTTGAAACGTCATGAGAGTTTTTAGAGAACTAATGGAGGGGTATATGCTTGGGAAGAGAGGAAGAGGAAGGCCGAAGAGAAGATGGGTGCAAGATGTGGCGTATGATCTCCAGATGGGTGTATCGGACGCGGGACACCTTGCTTGTGATCGAGAAGTTTTCCGGAAGATTGTTATGGGAGCTAGGTTCTGCATAGGACATGCTACTGAATGAGTCTTTCTTACCATTGGCCTTGTTTGTATGATAACACACCGATATATACCCATATACACTCATCCCACCAACCCTCACATACTGACAAGCGCTCGCGCCTTGATAAACCCACCGAAAGCCTAGTAAATGTTCCGAAAAATATCAACTGTTGCTCGGCTGAGAGCGGTTGCGCGAGGCTGGACCTCGTAGTCTTCCAGCTAGAAGAGACAGCATGGCGGTTGTTTCCCCGAGCACAACGGTGCATTTGAAATGAATGTCTGGAGGTTGTTGTTCGCTGGGTCAACTACATTTTTACCCTTCATCAGTTGTCTTGTCAGGTTAATTGCTTTTTTAAAACACGAGGAGGGCTTTCGGGGAGTGGGAGGGCCTTGGGAAATGAGAAGGGATGACGGTTGAATGAATGCTTTTGAAGTAATATTTCAAAAGATTATTGTCCTGACATTATCACCATGTCTCGTATTATTCTTGCATGAATCCAATAAAAGTGATGAGGTGGAATTTATGATGGTTGTTCGATTAATTATGGCAGTTAAACGGATTGGATCGTTTCAGTCTGTTTTGGTGTTTTGGATGTTTTTGTGTGTGTGTGTGTGTGTGTGTGGGTGATTATGGCACAATACCAACAAAGAAATAACATTAAAATTGTTAGAGGATGCATCATTGTCGTGACATCATACGGGTGTCAATCACGGACCATTTCCCAATTAAAGAAGAAAATGTAAAGGTTTGCACTTAAATGTTACAGAACAATTCTTAGAATATCAATAATTACGAGAAAAAAAAAAAAAACGAACATTCTACTAGATTTTAATATCAAAGAAACATGGCTCATGAACAACAACACGCCCCGCAAACTGAAATACTTTGACCACAGTAAACGTCACATTGGTTTACAACGAATCTTCATAGAACGAATGATTCTGGAGAAAGGGAAGAGTCGAATAACATAATTCATTGCCAACAGATCCCAATCCAGCGCCCAGACAATAAATTGCTGAGGGGGACATAGGGTATTTAACACACCCTGATTATCAAAATGCACTATTCACGGGAACTAGCTAAAGTGTAATTTGCCATTTGAGATGATTTACTTGATCATTCCTGTATTGTGGCCAAATGGATCCGATTTCCACTTACGGGTTCTACTTCCCCGGGCCCCCGGTTCGGAAGAGCTTTCATATGGATTTTTACAATTGTAATGTTTAATGTGATTAAAAATATTGCAATAAGACAGTGTATAAAAATGCTCATGTAAAAACAAAATAAATACAAAGTTCCGACTAACAAGGACACATCGGGGATAATGTAGCTTTTATTTAACATCGAAATAGGCAAAAACAGTCTACATTGAGTGCTCCTGGCCGTCAGTTGGGGTTTCCCGGGACGCAGGGGCACACAGGTTGAAAACCGCTGTCCTAGCTTTTGTCTGTGTCCTCGTGTAGCAGCCTCTTTAAATATATTCGTGTTGACATCTGAAAGTGCACGAAGAAGAAGGATCTGCCGCGTCAGTGTTGTGACATGCGGCTCCAGATAGTCTCATATGTTCAACCATGTGAAGCTGTTCAGACTGAGGAATAGTATGGCGTGTTTTGAACATGTTGTTCTCCACGAATCTGCTTTATGACTGCTATTAAATATGTCCTTGGGAAATTAATATGGTGGTTACCGGTTGCCTTCCTTGTCTTTATCACACATTTAATTTCTTTACACATTCTATTTGCTATTAGTTTTTTCTTTTCCTTCTTCCAAATGTTGAGATGAGTCAAGAACCAACATCGCAGCACTTGGGAATTTCTTGTATTTGCTCCTACTTCATTCTCAACAATCAGTGAAGAGTCCCAGTAAGAATGCTACCAGTTGCGATCTGATTATGTGTCCGTCTGAAATGCAGGACTACTGTCAACGATTGCCTACCCCACTAGTCTAGTCTATTCTTTCCTGTTGGGCCTAAGGCGGCACATAGGGCTGAAGTCGTGGCTCTCCATGTTTGTGCGTAGCGCTAACATTTAGAGCCAGAAATCTGATTCTGTAACAACGGCGAGTTTTATGATGGCGGATTGTCTACCCCACTATGGTGAACTATTTTGTTGCCTAGCGTGTACACAGGACCTTCTAGTTTTCGTCTCTATCCGAGGGGGCTAGTTATTTTATACACTACAGCGGGATGATGGACAGTTATACTTCCTGGGATTCATGATTTCATGCAGGCAGTCCACAAATGGATGTATGCCCTTCACTTGATCATTAAGAGTACCGTATATCTGAGCCTCACCATCTGTCCGTCCGCCCGCCCACCGTTCACCCGTCCGTCCATCTCTCTTTCTGTCTGTCTGCCTGTTTCCTGTCTCTCGGTTTGTCTGTCTGCCTGTCTGAGTCTCGCCCTCTCTCTCTCTCCGCCTTCTTCCTCCCAGGTCTATGTTGAAAAACAAGATAAAGGCAGTCCCACGGCAGATAATGCAGTAGGTGTGTGAAGTGTTAGACCCTTACATATTCTAAGTCATAACATAACGAAGTGAGGTGACCAGTTCAATTCCTTGCCGCCATTTCTGCCCAGACAATTTCTAAATCTGTTTGAATATTAATCAGTGCCTCGTATATAAGGCCGGTTCCACGCCAGAACCCCACTGATCTAGAACAACATTACTGCTACTCCTGGGTATCAAACTAGGACCAGGTCTTGGTAAACAAGCGCACTATGTCATGATGACTTTTAGTTTCATATTTCCACCTCAGCAAAAGAATTACATGTATGTTAAGAGTAAATCGATTACAACTGCACATTAAGAACAGACAATCTTCTCCCGTCCTGGAAAGGTAATATCCATGTCAACTCTTCTGTGTCATAACTGAAATTCTTCTTTTTCTTTTCTTTCACTCTTTATCCCATTATAACATAGGTCCTCAACCATTTCACTCCAAGCCCTTACAACACCGTGCATATCCTCTCCATATTCTTCATTGCTGTCTCTGCTCCTCTTCTCCATGTGTTTTTAGGTCTTCATCTTTTTCTTTTGCTCTGTGGATTCCAAACAATGGTCTTTCTAGTTATTCTATTCTCGGGTTTTCTCAGTGTATATATGTGTGAATGAATGAATGTGTTTGTGTGTATGTGTATGTTAGTGTATGTGACCAAGTATATATGTATATGTATTTATGTGTGTGTGTGTGTGTGTGTGTGTGCGTGTGTGTGCGTTTGTTTATGTGTGTATGTGGCTATATGTTTTGTATGTGTATGTGTGGGGTGGAGGGGTGGGGTGGGGGTGGCTGCGGGTGTGCTCGTCTGAGTGTATGTTTGTTTATCTGTGTGTGGTTATATGTTTGTACATATGTGAGCGATTGTTATTGGTTTTGTAGATGTGTGCATTTTTACATTCGTGATTGAATTAATGTGTTTTTGTGGGAATATGTGTATGTGAGTATGTGTGACCATCTGTGTGTATGTATGTGTGTATGCGCTTAATTATGTAACATATAGAAAACGCTCACGCGTGAACAGCCTTGTATCAACTATTCAGCATTGTCTATTTGCACCAGCCACGATATATTATGAAAATGTATCGACCCGTTGAACACCCCCTCCCCCCCCTCCCTCCCCATGCGAACGATGCACTATATGGTTTCAACTAAGAAATATAAAACGCCACCTAATATATACAATAATAAAACTAATAAGAATCCCACTGTTGTATTTGTTGTTGTTGTTGCGTTCGCTCGCTATGAACTCAAGCGTAGTCTATACACGTGCTACTACTCCTATTGTACATGATTGATTTTTGCGTGTGGATTAGCTCTATTACCAGGTTTCCTCGCCGTCAGGCGAACCCACTGCGACTTCAGAGGTGTATGTAATGTACGTCCCCAAGTCAAGGGCAAGAAGTCAGCAGTTTAGTGCAACTGACCGGTGGAGAGGTTGAACCCGCTACCTCGGCATCAGCACACCGGATGTTTAAGAACGAGCGCCCTTATCCACTCTGTATTTTATTTTGGCACAATTACAGATAATGTGCTGAACACCACAACCGTGGTAACATTGTGGTTACAGGCTTGTCCATGGGACATATATCTTTCTGTCCCATCCCATCCCATGGTAATTTATGCCTGTCCCATCCCATCCCATGGGACCCTTCCCATGGGACCCTTCCCATGGGACCTTTCCCATGGGAATACCATTCCCATGGCCAAGCCTGATGGTTAATGCCCACGCCTGCCAGTATAGCAGTCCTGGGTTCAGCTATTATTAGTATGAGAATACGATTTTGTTCCTGTCAAGGGGGAAGCATGGACTATGAATAGAATCATGTGGCCAGTTGACCAAGACCTCTGATCGTGAGGTGACTTAAAAAAGGAGGGACAAACAATTAACCCTGTCGATACATTTAATATGTGTAGGCTGCAAGATTGCAAGAGAATGACAGCAGCGCCCTATTATAATGGTAGTTGAGTATGTGAGCCAGGGGTAAGGAACGCAGTTTCACAATCCTGACATATCTCGCTAGAAGTCACCAGCTTGCGATTTGGGAGCGCATAATTTTGCTTTGATTTTCACAATTATTTGAGATTTTTTTTCTTCAGAAAGCAGTGGCAAACTACTGAATGTAAAATTACCTAGAAAATTACAGACAGCCAATAAACGGAGTTGATTGCGACCTTCTGTAAAGAACACGCAACTAGCTAACAATGATCAACACCCACCTCTTACACACCTAGCTCGGATAGCTAATGGATAAGTTGGAAATGTTCAGAGTAGTTTGTCTACCAGTGATGACCAAATAATTCCCATTCCACCGATCCCGTTAGTTCGTCCCAGCCCGAAACACTCGATACGACGGGGTTACATCAACAGTAGCCTTCCTGTACGCCTCTGGAGTCTAATCAGTGTCGAAAAATGAGTACCAGAGTTTGTTACAAACATTTCAGAAAGGACATTCGGCAGAAGCTACTGCTGACACAACTCATGCTCCACTTGAGCTTAATGCGCTGATCTTGTATACATGTGTGTCTAACACGTCACACAACTGCGACAGTATCTGTGGCGGGAAGACGACGAAATATTTTAAGATTAACCAGACTTCGCAGAAAGTCAACTTCAAACGGCTACGATAATAAAATCTACCAGCTTAAGAGGACTGGAACCCAAGACATCCGAACCAACAAACAAGTGCACTAACCGCTACACTGGCACGACCATCCTCGCAACACAAAAACTTAATATAAAAAATAAAAATATCTAGGCGACAGACTTTCCGCAATTATTTTAAGTTTTCTTGATTGATAGCTATTGCCCGTCACACAAGGGGTACTTTACAACAAGGGTAGTTGATGCAGTCGTCTCAGTTGAACGCTTGCTGCATGTGTTTATTGATTTCGACTACAGTCCGGCATTATCGAAACAGCTTTCAATAGGTTATACCCCTCCCGTTTTCCTCCCTTCTCCGCATCACCTCGTCACAAACGCCGTTATTGAACGCCCGACTTCCGCCTGCCGCTCCGTTGGCACGAACATGGTTCCCGTAATCGGAACAGCCTCAGTGCAGTGGACTTTATACCTTCATGTGGTTTGTCATATATCGGACTGGTGACATTTTGTGTGCCAAGGTTGGGGAGCTTTCATTGGGAAAATTAGTTGGGGCACTATAATGCCCAGTTTCACATGTATGCACTTGAGTCATATCGGCTGTTGGCATATTATAAAAGGAGAGTATGTGGTGTATAAAGCTGTACGCATTCGCATTTAAAGCATATTGTCGCATAGCTTTTTGTTAGTATATATTTATATCTATACTTTGTGGGTACTACTATTCACAGTTCTTCAATGAACTTTCTTTGGCCATGGTCAACTATCGATGTTTGGGAATCGTTAATGTTGATGCCGCTATCAGGTTTGTTTATTCTAGATGTGTTCGTGAATCGTTTCGTGCTGGGTCAGGTAGTTTGGATCACCTAGCATCTTCTCGGACTTATTTCGTTTCCTTCGTCACGGTTGAATTAACAGCGTCATCATATTGTTTTAGGACGTTTTTCCAGCCACCCACTTGAGGCGTTGGGACTTATGGACAGTGAACGTGTTTCACAATTTCTCCGAAATACCGAGTCGAAGGTTCGAAATCAGTCGCAGGCTATTTGGGCTCAGATAACCTTGCGTTGGTTTTGATGGCATGAGGCGTCGGTCGTTCAGAAAGCAATGGCAGACGTTTTTTGGCCCACATATCCTTTACAGGACATCGCTGTCAACATCAGCATCTTTCAGCTGATTGTTGATTTCTTGGCAAGATTACGCTGAGTAGTTTGCCATTGCTTTCTGAGCGACCGGCTCACATACCCCGTAAGTTACCGACGAGGCGAGAACCGCTACCGACTCTCGCAAACGTCACGTTACTCACGAGAGTATACGGAATTACGGAGAAAGTCGTGTAACACCTAGACCAGGGAGCCCGGCTGTGGCAAACTACTGCACGTAAATATTGCCTGGTAAATCATAAGCATAAAAAATGTTGGGGTTAATTGCGACGTCCTATAAAGGACATGCAATTAACAGATATGTAGTGGGAAGTGGCTAGGCACGCTTGCCTGCCCACCCAGTGGTCAGTCTTGAATTCGAATCCACATTTGGAGGGAAGTTTACAAATTGACTGGTCTCCCAGGTCGACCTATCTTAAAATTGGTCCCTGAAAATGTCTCGGGAAATAAAGGCAACCGCATGATATAGACCACATCACCCCTCGAATTCCCACTGGTCTATAAAAATATGGGGCTAGCATAGATGCTACGAAAAATCAGTCTTTGCCTTCAACAAAGACATTAAAGGTTTCTCGAAAAGTCCCTTGGGCAGCAAGAGATTTGCTCATGACGAAGATGTAGAGCGTCATGTGCGAAAGTAGTTAAAACAGGCGCACAAAGAGTTCTTTTGTGCAGGTACTGAGAAACTGATAAAACGACGGGAATAATGCATCATTGTTCGCGGAGATTATGTCGCGAAATAAAGGGATATGTACATATATTAATATTGTACATACTTTTCAAGTGATCTGATCTCAGTTAGTGTTGTAAATAATAATTGTTTACTTTGGGAGCAGGCACTATGCGCACGCGTGGAACCAGTGGAAAAAAAAACAAACGAATTGAGCGTCTCGAAACAAGGTACGAATGCACGGCAGAAGACAGGTAACCGAGGGGGAACCACTTCTGATGATGGGAATCCTCCTATCGTGCGTGCTCTGCGGCGGAGTTTTTATCACTCGTTACTTATTTATGGTGCGTGTGCGTTCCCGACTGTCTGCCTGCCTATCTACCCACCTAAAATACACCCATACACATACCTAGATGTCTATCCATCAATCCACCCACCCATCCATCTTGCGATCTATCCATCTTCCTGCTTGCCTGTATGCCAACCGCTCTACCCCCTCTGTCTGTCTGTCTGTCTGTCTGTCTGTCTGTCTGCCTGCCTGCTGCCTGCCTGCCTGCCTGCCTGCTGCCTGCCTGCCTGTCTGCCCTCTCTCTCTCTCTCTCTCTCTCTCTCTCTCTCTCTCTCTCTCTCTCTCTGTCTCTCTCTCTCTCTCTGTCGGTGAATCAGTCGTTGAGACACGGAAAGACAACCTTTCGCCTGCTAGGGACATGTTTGTCCGTCCCGCTCGCCTGCCAAGTATTACAGTGCTTCATTCAACATCAACCTGTTTTAACAGACCAATATTTACCTCGTTGCTGTTCTGAATCCCATCCTACGATAAATCGATATTTCGCACATTATTCATGTAGACGTCTTCTTAAATGTCCTGCTATTTATGGATGAAACCATATGAACTAAATTATTCAGTCTGAAATGACCAGAATACGAAACTATCCCCGTTCTCAATTTCCACCTTTAACATTGCTGCTTAAGCAGTAATTTTAATATATGTATATATCCGCTCGCGCAGCCACATTACATATGATTAAAGCACATGTTCTTCTTGCAGCCCTTTTATTGCCCACGGAAAACAGTATTCTGCTTGGAAAAAAGACGTCAGTGAAAACGATGTACTGTAATATGGCTGTCATTACAAATCTCCGGCTCACCAATTGTATGACAGCTCCCATTAATGGTACGTGAACGGTTTCTGAGGCACATGTTGATGTTCCGGCCTCCCAGTTTGCGTGGGACAATACGCTCTTGTTAACGCTGGCATGTTCATCTCATAAAGTGTCTCGCGGCAACCTCATGTGGTTTGTCTTCTATGAAGCCCCGGGTTCATTTAGAATCGATGGTCTTACCATTAGTAGAAGTACTGCATTTGTTTGTTCTTATACGAATATCTCCACATGTTTAATTGTCGGTGGTAGTTTATTATGTAAAGAGATGTTTCTTTCTTTTTTTCGTAAAATTGAACACTGTTAAGTGTGAGCAGGATTCAGGATGTCAGGAGAAATAAGAAGTAAGCGAGGACTGAGTGGTGGCTGTCACTGGTTTAAAAACATCATGATTGACAGGCTTTGTTTGCATTTTGAAGCAAAGCTGTCTTTGCGCACCATTAATTTCGTCCTTGTTCCATTACCTTCAAACATACAGGCGCCGTGCTAATGGAGAAGTTCAAACATGCCCGGACTTAGACTTCATGAACCCTGCAGTCAATGTTGTCATTAATGTCTTGTGTTTTTCTTTCCTTTCGATCGTTTTGAACTTGAGCGTAGTCTACGTTGGGCTGATTTTTACCCTTAGGCCAGCTTTACCTGTTACCAGTGCTTCCCGCCATCAGGCAAACCAAACTCATCCCGACGTTTGGGGTACTTGTAAATTACGTCCCCGGTCAAGGAAGAGAAGTCAGCGTTTAAGCCCAACTGACTGGTGAAGGGAGAGAACCTTCTACCTCGCCATCAACACACTTGAAGTTTAAGAGCGATCGCTCTTAACCTTTCTACCGCACGATTCTCTGTGTTGTAATAATTCGTGCGTCCTGTATATTAATTCAACCAAGTGCCGTATTCACAATGAGGGTTGATCTATATTGATCTCCCACACATTCTGTCTGTCGCTTTTTTCATACATTGTGATTCTCGATGTTATCTCTAAGTTATAACAAGTAAAATCTCGCCATCTATAGGGGACGTCGTTTGTACGACTGGGCCGTTATGATTCTGTAAGTAATGTATTCACCTCCGTGAAGCACACACGAAACGTACCACCTTATATTTGCTCATAAACTACTGACGCATACAAAGGCATGCCTGTTATGTTCGTATCTGTCGAAACCACACACTGAAGGCACGGGAAAAACAACGTGTATTATAGTATACTCTCTCTCTCTCTCTCTCTCTCTCTCTCTCTCTCTCTCTCTCTCTCTCTCTCTCTCTGTCTGTCTCTCTCTCTCTGTCTCTCTCTCTCTCTCTCTCTCTCTCTCTCTCTCTCTCTCTCTCTTTCCCTCTCGCTCTCTCTCTCTCTCTCTCTCTCTCTCTCTCTCTCTCTCTCTCTCTCTCTCTAATGGTTGCATATGCTTTACAGGATGTCGCAGTCAACCAAAGCATTTTTTGACTGTGATTTCTTGGCAAGTTTACATTTAGTAGTTTGCCATTGCTTTCTGAACGACAATCACTCATACCTTTTTATAAAAACCAACGCAAAGCGGTCTGCTGCCAAATCGCCCACAGCTGTGTTTCGAACGCGGTATGCGGGAATAAGAACTGCGACCGTAACCCATTCGCCACAGGTCCTAGACAAGAGAAAAATGAACCTTATCGGATATATGAACCAATCATATTCAGATGAGACCATCGCCTCGATGAGGAAATACGCGTACTTCCATTGCCCTGCAGGTAGTACAGTTTTCATCATTTTCGTCGCCGTTGTCATCATCATCATTGTCGTCGTTGTCGTGGTTATCTTCGTCCTGTACCACCAAGGCAGTGAAGATTGGCTGTAAGGAACCTCCAGCAGTTTCTCTCATGATCTTTCGTTGCATATTCTGCTAGGCTGTTTCCAGATCATAACTTGATGTTGTTTGTTCACTTATATCTTTGAGTAAACTATTATTAGTATAATAATCACAAGCCAGTGAGCCTCGGTAGCGCAGTGGCTGGCTCTCTTTCCTGCCGGTCCTGTCGTCATATGTTTAGATCCCTATGAATGTAAAGTTTTTTAATTGACCTGTCAATTTAGACTAAAATGTTTTCTAGGAAATGTCCTGCGAAGTAAAGTTATATTAGTCACAGCACTCAACGAGTGGCCATTGGTCTATAAAATAAGGCGCTAGCAAAATATACTCACTACGTAGTGCAGTGGTTCTCAACCGGTGGGGAATTCCCCCCAGGGGAAATTTTAGGGTTTCCAGGGGGGGGGGGGGGGAATGAAGACCATTTCATGATCGCGTTAATACAAGAACCGATTACTTGATATTGTTTTTCCCTTCATACTTACTTTTCCCTTACAGTTATGTACGTCTCATCCTTCTAAAATTCATTTTATAAAGTAAGTAGACCCACAAATCATGTTTTATGTGGATGTCTAGACTTGTTTTAGTATATGCTATTAAATTTACCTTCCATTTTTACGTATACTGTGTAGGGATGGGGGATGTTTAGATAGGAAATATGAAGGGGGGGGGGGTGACGTTCTGAAAATTTGGTGAAGGGGGGCACGGGCCAAATTTTTGATAGGAAAGGGGGGGGGGGAATGACGTTCTGAAAATATGGTGAAGCGGGGCACGGGCCAAAAAAGGTTGAGAACCACTGACGTAGTGTAAAGCGGTCTTTTATCTGTGATGTTTACTCGGGTCACAGACCAGTCCGAACAAGACAACTATGAGATCTGTTACCCTCTGATTTGTTTTCCCTGGTAACTTCTGAGTGTTATTCAATACCTTAATGTATGTTCATGTGTGCAGCGTTCACTCATCCTCTGTTTACCGTCTGCTGTGTTCGTTAGAGCATATTGTTTCATGGGATTCTTTTGCCCATCGACACCTGTTTAAGTTACGAGAGTGATAACAACACTCCGACAACTGCAGCCAGTGTATATTGTTTCTTTCACGTGCCTGTACTGGCCCGCCATGTGTAAACTTGGCAAGACATCTGCGTCTGGGAATGGGAGATAATCCTGTCTCATGTTCGTACATTGTAGTTTAGAGGTTTAGAGCGTAAACTTTCATAGACGTTATTGCCTCCATTGAACTTGTAAGTGCGTGCACGCTCGCGCGCGCACACACCCACACACACACATACAGACAATCCAGTTCAATCATCTACCTATCCATACATCCGTCCGTCCATTGATATATCTTTACACCCACGAACTAATTACCAAGCAATCCATCCATCAATCCATCCGTCCGACCATTAATATGTCTTAGCACCAACGAAATAATTATCCAACAATCCATCAATCCATCCATCCATCCATCCGTCCTACCAGGCATCCATCCATCCATCCATCCATCCATCCATCCATCCATCTATCCATCCAGATGGGCACCGCCAGATACGCATAGACATACACATATGCACAGTTACCTATCATTCTCCCGCTGTTTTTTTATTTTTTTTATTTTTCTTTTTCGTACGGTGGTCTTGTCTTTTTCTTTGTCCATACTTAGGTTAATTTCAGGTGTGTCTGCGTATGTACGTGTAATGTATTCTCTATGTCGCTGTCTCCATGTCTTTTGCTACGCTGCGTGTATATATGTTACACGTTTGGTTTGCCATTTATCCCAGTGTAATCACTAAAGGCCAGTGAGATGTTCACAGCGCTGGCTCTTACATTTCACGTGCGCTATTGGCAGAGTAGTGGGTTCATTTTCTACACCAGTAAGTTGGACTTAAACTTACTTCTCGTTCAGAAGGCTTTGGCAAACTACAGAACGTAAAATTTTCTACAACATCGACCGGGAGTTTATGGCAAGGTCTTGCGAAGAACATGGAACAGTTCATCACTTGTACATATCTGCTTTTAGTTTCTCACTCTTCTGTTTGTTTCTGGGCGTATCCCGTCTTGAACCGCCTTTACCTGCCTGCCTGCCAGCCTGCCTGCCAGCCTGCCTGCCTGCCTGCCAGCCAGCCTGCCTGCCTGCCAGCCAGCCAGCCTGTCAGCCTGTCTGCCAGCCAGCCAGCCAGCCTGTCTGTCTGTCTGTCTGTCTGTCTGTGTGTCTGTCTGCCTGCCTGCCTGCCCGCCTGCTTGCCTGCCCGCCTGCTTGCCTGCCTGCCTGCTTGCCTGTCCGCCTGCCTGTCTCTTCCATACTCTTCTTCAAACATCACTCATGTAAAAGAACGTGTTGGGACATATATCACACGACATGAATTGGCAATGAGAGAAAATCGGTTTTATTCAGAACCTTTTTGGTCCCTTTATGCAAAGGACATAAGCGTATATTTGCACACATCTTTCTTCAAGATTGCAATAAGTGAAAGCCATCTGTTGAGGCAAACTTGTCTACATGACTACACTAGCAGAATGCTTTCAGTATAGTATTCATCGCTATGAATCATAGATGTAACTTAGCTGTAAATACTTGCTTACAGCATCTCAATATAGTTTTGAAAAGGCTTTTATATGTTTACAGTCATAATATTCCAAGTCTCATGGATAATTTGCCTGGGAAATGTCAGCCCAGGCTGCTAATTCAGTTAATTCAGTTGATAGATAATAGGAGCATAGCAAGCCGCTTGCACCGCTTTTTTCAAAGAAACTAACATCCAGGGTACATAAACGCAGGATATTTACAAACTTATGACACACCTGCTTTAGAAGTTGTTTGCGTGCGTAATTGCTGTTCCTAACTGTAACTTTGAAACTGATCAATTTGTAGGAGGTTGGTCCGAGTCCATTACTGATACTGGCTAGTTAGTTTATAAATGTAATATTTGGCTGTGACTATATGTTTCAGACATGTGGTATTTCGACCGTGGATTTTTCAGAATACGTTATTTATCGTTAATTGTCACTGATATTGTGCTATTTGTAGTTAATTGTCACCGAGTTTGTATTATTTATAGTTAATTGTCACTGAGATTGTTACTTATAGTTAATTGTCACTGAGATTGTGTTATTTATTGTTAATTAATACTGAACAGTTTGCAAGATGAAAAATGCATTTGTCATTGTAGAGTCTAAATAGTTGAATTGTCGGGATTGTCAGGATAGTGTGTTCGATACCAGGTTACCCGGCCTTTAGATAGATGCATAGCTTTTGAATAAGTTGGGGAGTAAAGAAGCGCAAAGGAAAATACTGATAGTCCACCGTAAATTGCTGGCTCGTAGTATATTTTGAATACTTTACATTTTGTAGCATACGACCTTATATTCTTTGGGATTCCTGTGTTTTTAAACATAAAGATTTGAGAAAGATAACAGACTGCAAGTAAAAAAAAAAACAACTGAGAATTAATTAACACAATGAAAGGTAAACATACCGATGCGAGGTTATTTATCTGCTGTAAATGAAAAAGAACAGAGAAATGGGTTAACAAGTTGGGAAGAATGTAGATGAGTTAAGTTATGTACCGCAAGTAAAAAAAAAAGGTGGGGGGGGGGGAGAAATGTGTTAAGTTATGTACTGAAAGTTACAAGGGAACAGGTGACTTAAGTGATAAACCACAAATTGACAAGAATATAGATATAAGTTAAGTTATGTATCGCACGTAAAAAGTCATCATTATTGGTAAACGATCACCTTAAAATGAATATCCGAATTGTCATTGACTCAGTCATATGCTTATTAATCTGAACCAGGCGATTGACCCTAATATAATTTCTCTTCTTTCGTTTAACCGGGTAGGGGTTATGGTAGAATGGGGAAAAAACATTCTAAACGTTGTGTATTTTTCGCCTTCATCAGAGTTATTGTCAGTCCCAGAACCCCGGGATCATGCTGGCCATGGCATCCTCGGCAGCCTTATTGTGTACAATTGATCCAGCACTTTATGAGATCAAGGCAACCTCTATATCTATGAATCACACCGCCATTGTTACGGCATCATCGTGTAACTGGTATTTTATATAATGTTGCTCTCATCACGGCCCCCGAAAGATTCCCGATCCTTCGCCAGTTCCCCTGCTCATGCATTTTCATTCCTGGGGCGTCTTTAATGTCACATGGCCCCTTTGCGTTAGTTGACCTCTGCTACTATTGCAGGATCAATGCCTGGCATTAATGTTCTCTCGTAACCATTGTGGCGTTTACTATAACCAAAGCAATTCAGTTTCTGTCGGTCTGGTCGCTTTATTACAATTAAACACGCGGATTCGACCACTCATGTGTCCAGTCCACAAGGAAACAGTTGAGTAACTCATATATATATATATATATATATATATATATATATATATATATATATATATATATATATATATATATGTATGTGTGTGTGTGTGTGTGTGTGTGTGTGTGTGTGTGTGTGTGTGTGTGGTTGTATTAGTGTGTGCCTGTCGTTTGTGTGCTGACGAAGGCTTTGACTCCAGCGTCCATTTTGGTACTTGTGATGGTTTTCTAGTAGAGCTTACCGTCTACTTCTTGTTGTTTGGCGATTGATATTTCTGTTCGACTTAAACGTGGACATTTATATAGTTATATAGTATTATGAACCGGTTTTCTTCAATGTTGAGATCTTGTAGAATATCAGTATTTCCCTTCTTCTTGACCCATGACATTCTAAGAAATTTTCTGTAACTTTCATGTTCAAAAGGCTTGAATTTATTCCTTTCTAATTACCACATAGGCCTAGATTCACATCCAGATGTTACAACAGGAAACATGCCATCTTGCGCAGACAGTGTTAGTGTCTGTTTTCTGTGGCCAAACGGCATGGGGTAGTTGTGTGGCTAGTTTTACGCCTGTCGTTTCTGCTAGTGACATATACACCGCTGGCACTAATTCTATGAGGCTAGTGGGAAAAACAAAACTGGGCGCGTTAATATAATCGCTACAAAGTTACGCTGATAATGTGATGAACGCTATGGGTGAGGTTTTGACGCCCGAATTCGTCCTCCGCTAAGTGTGGGAAATCAATCAATCAATCATGTGCCATGCCGGAAAGCGTGGGCGGTCATGACTCGCCATTTCACTCGATCACCAGCGTCGTGGATCAGCTCTGTGCTCCTGTCTCGTCCATGCCATGTGGCCAAGCCATCCAGGTATTTTCCTCTCGGTCTTCTTCTTGGTCTGTTCCCTTCGATCTTGCCAGTTGTCACTGTTTTTTCTTTTGTATGGATGTGAAACTTGGGCAATGTGCAGTCAAGCTGAAAAACATCTGATAGCTGCAGAAATGTGGTTTCTGAGGAAAATGCAAAGAATACCATGGACAGACAGAAAAACCAACGACTAAGTACTACAGGAGACAAATGAAAATCGTAAATTGATTAGAGAAATTAAACGTAGACAGTCAAAATTTTTTGGACATGTGTGGGAAATACTGGTTATGTATTCTTCGGTTAATTCAGGCGACCTATTCTTCCGTTCATTCAGGCTACCTATTCTTCCGTTCATTCAGGCTACCTATTCTTCCGTTCATTCAGGCTACCTATTCTTCCGTGCATTCAGGCCTACAGAATGTGATGTTCTTGCACTTCACAGACCCATACCGAATTCCTGCTTCATGATTTTTTTTTTTTTCGTAGACAAAAACAAGTCACTATAATTTTGGTACACGAGTGTGCTTGCATTAATCATTGCGTATCCACGGCCCTCATTTTGTAAGCGGGACTTCTAAACGACGACACGCACGGTAATTGATATAACCACCGAGATTATTACAACTGCCGGGGTTATGAATCAGACGTGCTTGGCGGGAAGATAACAAGACCATAATCTACAGCCTCAGTGCAATGCTGGCAGCTGTAACACATACCTCGATATTTCACAAGAGAGGCTGGGCATCCGTTGACATGTCCAGAGTACATTAGCGTATGTTCTCTGAAAAAAAATAAGGCTGTTCATGATTGTAATATTTATAGTGTGTTGCCGTGTTAATATACATGATATTTCTGGAAGCATATATGTAAATACAATTAACACAACTACGGGAACATATATTCATCACTGGTTTCCCAAGACGGGCTACTTTGTGCTGGAAACTCTGCACTTAGACTCATTCTACGTGTATTGTACAGTCTGGGCAGTTGGTTTGTTGGTTGTGGATCCTGTAGAAGACTGAGTTTTAACTCTATACACGATGTATTGATGTTCACATCGTCTGAGTTATGAAGAGGGCTTCTATTGCATCTGTTGAACGGATGCCAATGCATCTTTTGAACAGATGCCAATGTATCTATTGAATGAACGCCAGTTCATCTATTGAACGGATATGGCGCGGAAAGCGTCGCACAAATCCCGAAATCCGTAGCTCCAGCGACGACCCACAGGAGTCTCCGAAAATATGCACTCGTGAACCGAAGGACGCGACCCGGAATCGAACCCGCGACCTTCGGAGCCCGACGCAGACGGTTTGGCCACTTTGCCACAGAGGCTCCAAACATTGGCGGCGTGGAACCGAACCCCGGTCTCCCGCGTTACTGGCGGAGACACTTACCTTTATACTACAGAGGACACGACGTTCACTTTTCTGATGCTAAATAGTATTTATCCGTTTAAGCAGCGGGCATGCGGCATAGGAAAGAAAGAAGACAGAGTATAACGAAAATATATATCCTTAAAGCTACTTATTTAATTTCGTTTTACAGGACGTGGCAATCAACTGCAACATTTATTAGTGGTTTGTAATTTTGAAGAACAGTTATACAGTCAGTTTGCCGTTATAATGTTTTTTGGCAGTTTTACGCTCAGTAATTTGCCGGTGCTTTCTGAACAGTTATAGCTCATCCATCCATCCATCCATCATGTGCCATGCCGATAAGCGTGGGCTGCCATGTTTTGCCAGCTCACGCGATCACCAGAGTCGTGGATCAGCTTCGTGTTTCTGTCTCGACCATACCACGTGGCCAACCCATCCAGGTATTTACTTCTCGGTCTTCCCTTGGTCTCTTCCCTTTGATCTTGTCAGTTGTCACCAAGTTCTCCAATTAATTTCTTCACATAACATGCCCGAAACATTTTGACTGTCTACGTCTAATGTCTCTGATCAGTTTACGATCTTCATTTGTTTCTTGAAGGACTTGTTCATTGGTTTTTCTGTCTGTCCATGGTATTCTTTGCATTTTCCCCAGAAACCACATTTCCATAGCCATCATATGTTTTTCAGCTAGTCTGCTCATTGTCCACGCTTCACATCCATACAAAAGTACAGGTTCTATGTAGCACTTCAACATTTTTTCTCGTTTTCGCAAAATGTAATGTTCTTGGCATCTGTAAAAGAAGGTAGTCTGCCATTGCTTTCCTTCTTAGCAGTGACCATACTGGTCAATGACCGTAGCCATTGTCTCCCCAAAAAGAGATCCTCAGCCTACCGCCGTGAAGCTGGAGACCATAACCCACACCTATCTGTCGGCTGTACCTCAACCTCATCCACCACCAGTGTGAAAATTAACGCAAAGTGACCTTCTGCCAAATCGCATGCGGCTGACTTCAAACCCGGTAGGTCGGGCTTGTGAAAATAAGTCTCCCTACCCCTGAGGCCACAGACGCCGAGTGAAACTACTACTACTTGTAACTAAATAAAATAAGTCTGTATTTTGAGTGAGGCCGTTAAGTCAATACCGGGAAAAGTATTCGGAATGTAGTAAGTCGGCTGACATTTTCGTTAAAACGTAGTTACCAACTTTTAGATTGACCTAGACTGACCCACAATTATAATGTCTGCGTGGTTCCTAATGCAATTTGTAGTACTTTTATGTCAGTTCTATACCCCAGTGTTTTCTACTCAATGTTTCATACTTTATTATTCAACACACTGACTCAGTGGATCAAAATAGGACAATCCAAGCGCTTTGTTATTAATAAAAGAGTAAGGTAATTTCTCACCGTTGTAGAGTTGTAGTTAGTGCTCTCACTATCAAAACAGTGATCCGAGGTTCAGTTTACAGTAGCGACAGTCTTTGACATCTCGGAGGACAGATCAGTCTAGTGCAGTGGTTCTCAACCGGTGAGGAATTCCCCCCCCCCCCCTCCCCCCAGGAGGAAATTTTAGGGATTCCAGGGGGGGGGGAGGGGAGTGAAAATTATTTCAAGATCGCGTTAATACAAGAACCGATTACTTGATAATGTTTTTCCCTTCATACTTTACGGTTATGTACGCCTCACCCTTCTAAAATTCATTTTATAAAGTAAGTAGACCCACAAATCACGTTTTATGTGGAGTCTAGACTTGTTTTGGTATGTGCTTCCATTATTACGTATACTGTGTAGGGGCAGGAGCGGGTTGGGGGATTTTAGGTAGGAAATACGAAAGGGGGGGGGGAATTACGTTGTGAAAATATGGTAAACGGGGGTACGGGCCACATTTTTAAGTAGGAAATACGAAGGGGGGGGGGGGGAATGACGTTGTGAAAATACGGTGAAGAGGGGCACGGGCCAAAAAAGGTTGAGAACCACTGGTCTAGTGTCATAGTGCACCAAACTTCACTAAATACATCCCGCTGTAGGATGATATGACGATATATGTGTGGGAGTTAGCTGCAGTATCTCCCATTTTACTCCATTTGGTTCTGCTGTCCTTTTCGCGCCATTTCTCTCTTGCTTTCCGTTTCTCTATCGCTCTTCAGACTCTTCTGTTGCCTCTTTCGCTCCACTTATGTCTGTCGGTCTCTCAATTCTCACTCACGCCATATTCTGTCTCTTCTCCTACATCTCTCGCTCAATATTCTGTGTATATATGTGTGTCTTACTCTGTCTCCCTCTCCCTTTCTCTCTCTTTCTCTCTCTTTCTGTGTCCCACTGTTTCTCCCTCTCTTCCAGTCTCTCTCACTCTGTGTGTGTCCTATTGTCACTCTCGCTGTGTGTGTGTGTGTGTGTGTGTGTGTGTGTGTGTGTGTGTGTGTGTGTGTGTCCCCTACTGTCTCTCTGTCTATCCCACCATATTCTGTCGTCTCTCCTGCTGCTTCTTTCGCCGAATATTCTTTCTCACTGTGTGTGTCCTACTCCCCCCACCCTCTCTCTCCTCTGCTATTCTACTGACTCTCTTTCTCCCCTTCCTTCCTCCTCTCTCTCTTCCATTCGCTCTTCCCTCCCTCTCATCTCAGTCGTTATCCTGCTATTGTAGTGTTGTGACATGGCTCCCACCCGGAGTACTGTATTCTTGAAACGTCTGGGGTAGCTTCCAGATCTTGCGGGTGATGATTCAAAGACTAAAAGACTATTCGATTTAAAACAAGTATCCATACCCGTCCTGACGGCCACGACTTTAGAAAGCCACAATTGTCATCTCAATTCCTATAAATAAAGATAGTGCCCATAATGGGAATGTAGTAAATTTAAAAAAACAAAATTGTTCCAGAAGCACATTCCTACTATGGGTCCGTGATATGATAGTGCCATCTCATTTTATAGGCGTGAATGTACGGGGTAGTAGGTAGTTCCATCATCTAGCGTGACGACGAAAGCAGGCGTCGAACCTTCCACCGACCACGCCCTTGACATTATCAGCGCAGTTCCTTTTCAACTACGCTAATTCGTTCGCTTTGGGTTTATGGTGCAAACCCCCACCCCCTATTTGTGTAAACCAATCGACGTTCGGTGGTGGTATGATCTATATCAGGCCCTTATTTCCCAGCGCGTCTAACGGTACCCATTATAAGCTGGGCTAACATGGAATCCCAGGCCAATAACAGAAATGTGTGGTAACAAAATAATATTCGATCTCAAGTTAAATTGAACCTAGCACAACGGGTGTAGCAGATAGTTCTCTTGCTGCTATACTGCCGTCTATCTAAAGATTGTTGGTATACACTGAATTAATATACTTTTCAGATCACATTGCTGTGCGGAGGTCGGCGTGGTTGAGAGGTTTAACGCACTTAATCTTTCTCTGCTGATAGCTGCATAGTGATTTCATTTCACAATCCTGTCAGTTTTGATGTAAATGTTGAATTCTCGCCCGTGACTTGGAGATGTAAATTACAAGTACATCAGACGTCGGAGAGTGTTCACCTGATGGAGAGGGATGGGTATCCGAAAAGTTATCCCTCACAAAACAAAAAAAAAAACAAAACAAAAAAAATCAGTCAGGTTTAGTCACTACTAGTAACAAGTTTGTGGACTAAGCTCGAGTTCAAAATGAGCGAACGAGGAAAAAAGAAAGTAGAAAGATTGGCTGAGTTGATATAGATAAAATAAACTGAGTACTCGGCTACAGCGCTCATGAACTGCAGCTGCTTATTAGAGCTGAAGCGGGTGTCGAGACTTTAGTCCACCTGCTATCCAAGTAGAGCCGCTTTACCAGAACCGATTTGCAACGATTACTCTCCCAAATCGCAGGATTTGTTCAGTCACCGTTGTTGGCTGTAGCCCTAACTCTGCCAGCTTGACTGCCAGACTGCAGGTAGTAATTGATGTAAACCAGTTCTGCCTGTCTTGTTCAAGATTGTCAGGGTGGGCTTGTGGATGTTTTTATACATGGGTATGTTCGCATATTTTGTCGTACTATCCTGCCGGATGAACGGCGTTAAAGTGGGTGCTATTCAGGTTTGTTGCGAAGTTTATAACGCTCTTTATTTTGTGGGGATGTTCAACTGCCACAAGTAGATTATCCGTCTTTGTGTTGGTTTTGTGCCGCGCAATCTCTGGCTTGTGTTGTTAAATATGTATTGTTGTCATATCTTGTTTGTGCTGGCTCTGGATGGAAGAAGTGGCAGGTTTATTAGAGTTGTCAGTTTATTATTCTCTCACTCTCTCCCACTCTCTCTCTCTCTCTCTCTCACCCTCTCTCTTAATCTCTATCTCACTCACTCTCTCTCTCTCTCTCTCTCACTCTATCTCTTACACACATACACACTCTCTTACACACACTCTCTCTCTCTCTCTCTCTCTCTCTCTCTCTGAGACATACTCTCTCACACACAAACTCACACACACTCTCACAAACTCACTCACACACTCTCTCTGACACAATCTCTCTAACACACTCTAACACACTCTCACACACAAACTCACACACTCTCTCACACACTCTCACACACACTCTCTCACATACAAACTCACACACACTTTCACATGCAAACTCACACACACTCTCGCAAACAAAATCACACACACTCTCTCTCACACACTCTCTCTCATACACTTTCTCACATACAAACACACACACACTCTCACATACAAACTCACAGACACTCTCACACACTCTCTCACACACTCTCTCACACACTCTCTCTCTCACACACTCTCTCTCACACACTCTCTCTCTCTCACACACTCTCTCACACACTCTCTTAAATGCAAACTCACAACACTCTCACATACAAACTCACACACTCTGTCACACACTCTCTCTTACTCTGTCCCGCACTCTCTCTCTCTCTCTCTCTCTCTCTCTCTCTCTCTCTCTCTCTCTCTCTCTCTCTTGGAAGGAGCGGCAGCGTAGTGGCTAGACGCACGCTTGCCGTCCGCGGGATCATTGGTTCGATACACACCGGGTCGAATTCGAATTAAAAAAAAAAAACTGACCTGGGCACCCAGGACGACCTAGCCTTAAATGGGTACCAAGAAAAGTCTTGGGAAGCAAACGCGTCTGGTGTGATACTGACAGTTGGTTTATACAAGTATGGATTTAGCACCAAATGCCCAATGTGCTTTACTTTCTCTGTCGTCCCTTGTCTCCCCCCTTCCCACCCACCCATACACACCCACCCACCCCCACCCACACCCACCCACACACACACACACACACACACACACACACACACACACACACACACACACACACACACATCCACTTAAACGTACATCCTCGTTAAATTGCCTCTACTCTATGAACACCAGGCATTTGCTACAACTATTTCATACTTTGGGCCAAATACGAGGTAAAACTCAAGTTGACAACGCAGGGGTTGCTGTGACAACCACATTGGATATACAGAATTAAGAACACTGCTTACGATGTAGTCTCCTAATGGACCCTTGCCCACCATGCCTTGAGACATGTTGGGTATATGGTGCTAGCTCTATATTTTCATAGACCAATCCGTACTCGATGGATGATGTGGTCAATATCAGGCCGACCGCTTTTACTTCTGAGAACATGTCCTGGTACCCAGATCAAGACTATTCATGTTACTGTGGGTGCGTATATTGTCTTCAACAAAAAGCGGTTGATATTTGCTTGTTGGACGCTAAAACAAAGAAAATCGAAATGTTTGGTCACTTGAAACGTCATGAAAGCTTAGAGAGAACAATCATGGAGGTTCTGCAAAGGGCATATTACTGACTGAATGGTTTCTCTTATCTCTGGTTATTTGTATACATTGTTATCACTGTAATGTTTTCAGGCATCTCTCTTGTTTCTACTGCATACTAGATTTCATTGAGCTCTATGACAGCCAATCCTTTTATCTTTTGTTAGGTCTGTAAACTTTTGTAGTTGCCATCGCAACTTTAACATTTATTCATATATTACATTATGGGGCATGTGTTCATGATGGCAGTTGCCGTTTTCCCCTGTTTATGTGTGTTAAATGCCCAAGTATTGTTTGCCAACCATGACATTTGTTGTACAAGATGTCTTATTTGTTTAATGCGCAGAGAAAGGAATGCATCCTAGTTATTTTATAGCCACATTAAATATTAATACCCCTTGTAGCTGGCGGGTAACGTTTAGTGTAGATGTCTGACGCTCCTAGCCATCACAGTGCTGTTTTATTGCCAGGGTGGCTATCTGAAATGTTGATGTCAAACAGATGAATAAGGCTGCATTAACAATGCGTGTGTGTTTGAACGTGTATGCGTGTAATTGGACGTGTGTGTATTTATACGTGTGTGTGTGTTTGGACGTGTTCGTGTGGGCGTGTGGACGTGTGCGTATGTGGACGTGTGTGTGTGTGTGTGCGCGCGCGCGTGCGTGCACACATGCATGACGGTGATATTATTTGAAAAGTATATCGAAAGAGGACATATTGATTTACGGGGTAGTGTTTAAGTTAAGAACGACATTTCCCGCTCTGTTGTGTCTCCGCCTTGTAGTGCTAGAAGGGCTTGCGTGTTGCAGTGACCCCCAAGGGCTGTGCCGACGGTGGCACAGCTAATGGTAGGGACTCCCATGCCGGACAGGTCACGGGGTAGGGACCAGGCGAATCGATACACAAACCTGCTGCCCTGTAGATCATCTGCGGAAGTCAAAGGCTAATGGAAGCAAACCCAATAAAAATGCGTACGGAAGTCGGCTGTGCTGAGCCACATGCTCAACGAAACAGTGCAGGACACCTCTGTTGAGTATGAGTTATCTTCTATTTTCCAAGTAACACGTGATGTATAATTACTAAAGCCGCTAATTCAGTTGTCTGGTTTCTGTTCCACTCGTGATACTTATTACTAAAGACGATATATTGGTTTTATACATTATGTGCTGCTCGTTATTGGTTTTCTTAAAACGATATTATAAGTATTTAGATAGCATGTGTCTCCCTGGTCTAGGATTTACACGACTTTCTCCATAATCCCGTATACTCCCGTGAGTAACGTGACATGCGCGAGAATTAGTAGCGGTTCTCTCCGTGTCGGTAACTTAGGGGGTATGTGAGCCGGTCGTTCAGAAAGCAATGGCAAACTACTGAGCGTAATCTTGCCAAGAAATCAACAATCGGCTGAAAGATGCTGATGTTTACAGCGATGTCATGTAAAGGAAATGCGAACCAAAAAAAAATAAAAGATAGCATGTGACTATGGTTTACGTAATTCTGATGCATTTACAAGTATTCAAAACAGCGTATTTCTTTATTTAATTTAAACACAGAAGCCACAAACAATAGATTGCACGATTTATTGCCTGGTTTATTTCACTGCATCTCATCAGGTGCATACTGCAGGGTTATATATCACATGAAGAGAATAGACGAATCATATTGTGGCTGAAATACATTATTGATGATAGTCGCTGTTACTGTTCCAATGTTAAGCAATGCTATACCCACGGTAATCACAGAGTCACTGTGGAATTTATAAGTATTGCGTAAATAGTATATGACTTGTGATAGTATTTCTGACGAAGATAATAGGATTTTCGTTGCCATGTTACATATGTCGTATAGTGCGAATGCAGCTGGAAACCTTATGTATGTATGATATTCAGGAGTATTAACGCTTCTGAGAGTGTTTTCTGTGAACACGAGTTGGAATATCAGAACGAAATCACGCTGATATTGAGAACCGTCTTCTATCGTGATAGATTATCCAAACCATCATTTAACTTCTAGGTGTTAGGTTGTTCTGAGAGTTTTTATCATGGGGAACAAGTTTCGTAGACTCAAGGCCGCCTTAAGTCCTGGCAATGATGATGAGTCTTCACGGACAAGTCCCTCCCCGGGAAAGCGTGGCAAGCGGCAAGACCAGAAGCCAGATGATGGCACCTCCAACGATGGCTCACCGACTAAAGTATCTGTTCTTTCGGTGACTTCTGCTGAGGGACAGAACCAGCATACACCAGGAGCCTCTGGAAGCCCTGGGCATTATAATTCTTATACCGCGGATTCAGGGAGGACTTCTGCTGGTGGAATTAAAGGAGAATCCACTGGGAAATCTGAATACCAGTCAGGAGACTCGACAGGCGACAAACGGATTACTGCTGAGACCACACGGGGTAACCTGAATGCGGATGATGTCAACCAGAAAGACACGGCAACTGTAAGTATCTGTTGTTGTTCTAGTGATTATGAAGCGGTAAATGTGAACCTGTCTGTTGTTGGGTTGACCGTCCTAGATGTGCAGTTAGTGGTACATCGTTAGTTAGTTCTGAATTGGCGTAGATTTCAGATAAGATCAGCTGTCGTCGCAGGAACGTTCAGCTGCAGTGGATTTGCTTCATACAGTGTCTGTGGGCAAGATGATACAGATTAACAATCTCTTTCCAGTCCATCTCTAGATAACATCCTTCCATCTACATCATTTGTTTTTCTGTTGCATTTGTGTCTGTCATAAGTCTCACTTGTACGTTGTTAAGCATGGCATTATGTCATTTTATGTACTCACAATAATTTATTTGCCAAATCGTGAATTGATTTGATAATTCACTTTTAAAACTCCTTATTTTAGTTTTGTATCACGGCACGGTTACTGACTGTAACATGATATCTAATAAAGAAAGTGCCTTTAAACCTCCTATTTGTTTCATGTCCTAGATTAATAAGGTTAAACCGTGACTTTGCTGTTGAACATTCTAATATGTTTTACACCGAAACAGCAGTAAAGTGTGTTTAAGGAATACAGTAACGGTTTCACGCAAGAAATCTAGGACCTCTGAGTACGCTGCACCGATGTGACAGTGTAAATCTATGACATTCATGAATAAAGTAACACAATAATATTGTAAATCTATGACATTCAATAACAAAGTAACACAATGATATTGTAATGTGTGACATTCAATAACACAGTAATCAAATGATATTGTAATCTGTGACATTCAGTAACAAAGTAACAAAATGATATTGTAAATCTGTAACATTCAATAACAAAGTAACAAAATGATATAAATTTTTGACATTCAGTAACGGAGTAACACAATGATATTGTAATCTTTGACATTTAATAACAAAGTAACAAAGCGATATTACAAATCCATGACATAACGAACGGAAGAAGAAGAAGAAATCCATGACACACAAACAGACAGTATAAAAGAAATTTATCACACCATCTCACGAGTGAATGCAATATTTTAAACCAACTAAAAGTGTGTTAAAAATCCTTAATTTACGATGTTAAATCCCTCATGTATTATCTCATGACGTAGATTAATAATGTTCAATCGCAACTTTGTGACTATTCTTGAATCACAATTTTATAATGTTTCTTTATATTTGAAAACCTCAACTTTAAAATTAACATTACAACAACACTCTGTGTATGAATATCCTAGACATACAGTACTGCTACTTGGTGTTCGAAGGGTCCATACTGTGTTGCTCCGTTGTTGTGTGTGCGAATGTTCTATACCGTATTTGTTTTACACTGATATTTTTGTATTTAGTTTACACTGTACTAGTTCTACTTTGTCATAGTTCTCCTTTGTTCTTGCCCGGGTAAGATATGCACACGTTTAGGGTCTTTTCCCCGCTACGGAGCTCGTGCACTGTTGTGGCCTGGTGTGATCTGTAGGAGAGAGCTTGACCACTTATGAACGTATCCATGTACAATGATGGGTATCCCATTTAAACCAAACCAGACTTCTTGTGTGTTCCAATACTTAGATAATCATATAATAATAATTACGCTGCTTCTGTCACGTCGTCAAACTAAACTGTTAAGTATGTTGCAATTTTTAGATGTGTGGTTCCGCTGCTGTTGTCATGTCACCTGACCAGATTGTTACGTATGCTTCAGTACTTAGATATCCCGTTACTCTGCTTCTGTCACGTCACTTAACCATACTGTTACATATGTTCCAATAAAGATATGTGGTTAAGTTGTGTTTGTCACGTCACTTAGTCACTTAACCAAACAGTTAGATATATTCTAGTGCTTAAATATGTCTTTGCATCTCTTTTATGCGTCACGTTTTCTGACCTTGAGTAATCGCTTATGGATACTGGAAATAGCGCCTGCAACTCCCCACATGTTTAATTAAAATCATATTTACTACCTGTAATACTAAAAATGTTTTTCATTTAGAAATTAACATACCATTTCCATGCAATCTGCCCAATTCCTGGGAAGATAACTAGGGTTGCGGAGTCGAAACAACATCATGAAATGTAGACGGATAATTTTCAGAAAGTTCTTTAGGTTGTCTTGTTTTTAAAAAGTGACCTTTTCGAGCAATTTAATATGCTATGACCTCGTATATGTGAATAAATAACACATCATACTCCTCTGCGTTGGGATTACCTTTATCTGAGTCTCTGGTACATCGCACTTTCCACGTCTCCGATGTCCCCAGCATGTCTGTCCGAATGGAAGAGAATGCCATATCTGACTTAGGTAGCTGAGTGTGAACGCTGTCATCAAGTTTCTTGGCTTGTCATTTCCCCACTCAAAATTTGTGACATACTCATTAACGTATTCTTTGGGAAGATAAAGAAACCGTTTCTCCTTGCTTCCAAATCCAAATTGCCAGTTTGTGACCTAGACTTCTACAATAATTTCTGGTTGTGAGGACATGTGAGTGCCATACTCTTCATCCTTCTACTTCTACTCTTTATCCTCTATTGGAACACAGGCCACCAACCAGCTCACACCACGCCGCCCTTTTGCTGTCTCCTGCAGCTCTCTCCTGGTCCATATTACCAAATTGTGTCTCTAATTCCCTTCTCCGTGTGCTTTTAGGTCTTTCCTTATCACGGTTTGTCCTGAGGGTTCCTGTGAAATGACTTTCTAATTATAGTGTTTTTAGGTTTAGTCAGTGTAGATCCTTTCCGGCGTCTGCACCCTTCCTCCCCCAGAGCGGAATATGTCTAGTTCTCTTCTTTGAGCTCCGCATTAGCAATTATGTAATACCATTTAAGTCCTTCTATGTTTTAGACGTGTTCCTTTTTGATTGGATTTTACAGCTATGTTTTCTGCGGGATAGGGTAGCCATCGCCGGCGCCCAACCCTCCTTAGTCACCGGTTACGACATGTATGGTAGATTACAGTGTTACTAATCTTCGCGTCGCATAAGGACCCCGGTAAGACACGGTTGAAGTGAAATAGAGGCAATGGAGGACACGAGAAGGTCTGAGTACGATTCAGCAGCAATTTGCTAGCTGGCAGCAATAAGATTGGCTACCATCAAGAGAAATTGTCATTTTTACTGCAAGTATACCTTGCGGTGTATGGCAGAGGGGTCTTTGAGCCTGAGGAATTAAGGCCTCCTGGCTAGTGCAGTCGTCGCGAACTGTGCAGGTTAGGATTTTCTTTTTGCACCCGACAGAAAAAAAAAAATCCATCCCACACCTTACCGAGGGATCGAACCCGGGTCTCCCGTAGGAGAGTCCTGCGTTCTAGC
>OY992880.1:27184500-27324500 GCA_963921405.1 Cepaea hortensis | reverse complement strand
CTCCAATAACTAAGTTATAGACAGTGTTAAGCTACTCCAATAACTAAGTTATAGACAGTGTTATGCTACTCCAATAACTAAGTTATAGACAGTATTAAGCTACTCGAATAAAGTTATAGACAGTGTTAAGCTAATCCAATAACTAAGTTATAGACAGTGTTATACTTGATTCTTTGGGACGCAGATAACAAGTACCGCTTAAGTTGGAGTGGGTCTACCTGATGACAAGAGGCACAGGTAATAAGGAAAGCTAATCCACATGCAACATTCTATCCAGTGCTACTAGAAGTAGCCTGTATGGATTACGCTTGAGTTCAAGGCGAGCGGCCGTAAAATAAAAAAAAAATACATAATGCTATACTACTGGAAAGGCTCTAGAGCATTGGTTCTCAACCTTTTTCGGCCCATGCACCCCTCACCATATGCTCAGAATGTCATTCTCCCCTTTTCGTATTTCCTACCTATAAATTCCCCCCCCCCCCCCCTTAACCCCTACACAGTATACGTAAAAATTGAAGCTAAATTTAATAACACACATTAGAACAAGTCTAGACGTCTACATAAAACGTGATTTGCAGGTCTACTTACTTTATACAACGAATTTTAGAAGAGCGAGAAGTACAGAATCATAAAAGTATGGAGGGAAAAACAATATCAAGTAATCGATTCTTGTATTAACGCGATCTTTAAATCATCTTAATTCTCCCCTCAATCAATCAATCATGTGCCATGCCGGAAAGCGTGGGCGGTCATGATTCGCCATTTCACTCGATCACCAGAGTCGTGGATCAGCTCAGTGATCTCCCCTGGAAAACCTAAAATTCCCCCATGGGAGGGGGGGGGGGGTGAGAAGTCCCCACCGGTTGAGAACCACTGGTCTAGTTGGATACAAACCACATTCACCGGTTGAGAACAACTGGTATAGTTGGATGCAAACCACATTTACGTATGCCTAAACCTAAATGAGTACGCGCGCAAACGCGCTTGCGCGCTATTGCTGGTTAGTTCGTGCGCGTTTAGTGGTTCCCCTGTGCAAATGGAAAAATTAGAAATGCATTAAACCTTAATATACAGCCTGTCCGACGTGACATCAATAATAACATTATTATTCGATTGATGGACGCTTGTTGTCGTGGGCCTAAGTGGGGTTTCAGAGCGGCTGGTTTCTTCTAATTTCCGTTTCCCAGTCTGTCGTCGAATGGAACTTCATGTGGCGTGTATCTCGTCGATTCTGTCATAACCACTGGTCAATATGGCTGATGAGTGATGCGAATTATTAAATCGATAGTTGTGTTATGAAAACTGTTGCCTTATCTTCCTGGTGATCTTCATTGCAAACATATGATAATATAGCTTAATGAATCCGTGATTAAATATCGGGAATCGTGTAGCACTGTCTCATTATGTTCATATGCTCAGTGGCTCTTCATAATGGCGGTACTGACATGGAAAAGGAAGATTTTGTAAGGAAGAACAATAAAGTTGCTAATGGTGGTGTAAGACGTGTTGCGAAGGCCGCGCTCCGCGACAGAGACACGGTGAGGGGAGCCCAAGCATTTACCCAGCGAATACGTGGGATGAGTGCAAAAACCATTTGAATGTCTCGAAACTGGAAGGCATAGGTGCAAACGCAGAGCTGGAAAAAGACCCGGATTCTTGATTACTTCTGGTAATCGGAAGCCTACGGTCATGCGAGGTATGTCGGTTGAATTCTCTTTGCCGGATGTTCGTTTCCAAACCAAACCTGTTTACCCAGTTACTGAAGAAATAGGATAAATGGATATAGGATGCTAGTCTGTCAGTTAACAGGCTACTGACATCGCCTTTATATGCTTGTGTGTGTGTGTGTTCTCTCTCTCTCTCTCTCTCTCTCTCTCTCTCTCTCTCTCTCTCTCTCTCTCTCTCTCTCTCTCTCTCTCCCCTACAGTCCGTTCGTCTGCCCGCCGCCTGTCTCATAACGTTGAAATACGAATTGTTTATGTTTACTTAATTCATTTTACAATGTTTGTTTATTGTCTCTCTCTCTCTCTCTCTCTCTCTCTCTCTCTCTCTCTCTCTCTCTCTCTCTCTCTCTCTCTCCTTCTCTCCCCCAATATAAATGTAACATATATGATAGATAGTTGATATGCGAAAGATGAGTGGTTGGAAGGGCCAAGTATAAATCGGGTCTGCGTGCCCAGTTTCCGAACCATTGAAAATAAAATTCGCTCGTTCCTTGTATTTCCAATCACCGTTTCGGAGAATCCTTTGCAAGAAATGGCACATTGGTATAAAAGAAAGTTATATTCGCATATACATACTGGCTCCTAAATTGATAGGTAGACTAGGTTGACGCACGTCGGATGTTGCTTCAAAATAACCTTCTCCATGAGCTCTTATTCGTGGTCTAGTGTTTTTCACATCGACGACGTGGTTTTTTTGTAGTTAGTCTGTTTCTCCACATCCGCCTTCCTCATCCTCGTCCTGCTCTTACAGGTCTTGCCGAGGTCTCCATGATGCGTTCTTATAGATGTAATTACATACTGCTCGCATGTATACTATTTAGATAACCCTGTTATTGGAGTAGAGTAGTTTATCAGTGCAAACTCTCTACAAATTCCATTTTGATCTTGTGAACTTTTCTTCCGTGGAAATGCAATATATCAGTTATGGATTGTCCTCCGTGATGTAGGTTGTCTGTTTGTACAACTGCACTTGCATACATATGTTCCTTGCAAAAATCCAGCTCGCAATTCTGGATATTCTATTCAACCAAATAATAATTCGTGTACAATTTAAAATGAATATAATGTATTCGCCTGTTTTTATCTTCTTCCTTGCATATTATTTTCATCTCTACAGGATATTTTCCTGTCTCCTGAGAATTCACTATAAAGTTCATTTAGCCCGCTGTAAAAAAGTTCTTGTGGTGTCATTTCAAATGCGTCCGCTTTCAACATCCCGCGGGCATGAATGGCTCTGTGGTGTCTCATTGATAACAGTGTGAGACATATGATTTGTGAGAAGACCCCTCCCCTACAGACGCCGTTGACGGATGGGGCCGACGCAGTTATTTACACTGTGTGTTAGGATTGCCCTGCCTGTCTGCCAGTGTGCATGCATCCTTTGCCCGTACCCCATGGAAGCGTCATTGTTTATGTAAATATATTTAGATGTACTGGTTGGAGACTGTAATCATAGCATGCAAAGGTTCGATACTGATACAGGATCAAATATAACACAGGAGTAGTATGGGTTGCATCTTCTGAAGAGATAACCTGTCTTTGTAGAGCTCGAATATAATAAGATCTATAAGAAGTAACATTGTTTTTGTGCAGTTAAAATATAATATCATCTATAATAACTAATTCTTCCTCGTTCAACTAGAATATGGTGAGATTTATCACAACATAACTTGTTTTTGTACATCTAGAATATAAGGAAGTATATAGGAAGTAACTTGTCTTTGTAAAGCTAGAATATACGAGGGCGCTTCAAATTACAACTTTAAAGTGTGATATAAATTACAATAACCATGCCGTTGTCTTGTAACATATCAGTATTTTTAAAAAATTTGTTTATGATGTCAAGAGTAATAACACGTGGCATCACGGTGCAGACGAACACGGTGACGTCATAAGGACCCGTTTAAAGATGACCGCCCCACTTTTTGCACACACCAAATTTCAAATAGAAACCTTAATTTATTAAATAAAATGTTGAATTCTCGCCCTTGACGTCAGGACGTAAATTACAAGTACCTTTAAAGTCGGAGCGAGTTAGCTTGATGGCTTAGGATACTGGTAGTAGGGACAAGCTAATCGACACGCAAAAATCAGTCCAGTGGACTAGAAGTAGTAGTACCTTATGGACTACGCTTGAGTTCAAAGCGAGCAAACGCAAAAAAAAAAAAAAAAAACAGTGGCAAACACTTCCCTCCCCCCGTTTCTGTGCGATTGTGACATATTAGGTATATGGTGTGGACAAGCGCAGAACTCTGTGTCACGCCTTTATGCGTATTGGTTATCTGGTGCTAGCCTTAAGGTTATATAGACCAATCAACACTCGATGGGTGCTGAGATCAGTATTACACCGGCCGCCTTTTATTCCCATACAATTTCTTGGTACCAATTTTAGTTTGAGTTAGCCTGAAAGCCTAGGTAAGTGGTTCTCAACCTTTTTTAACCCGTGCCCCCTCACCATATTTTTAGGACGTCATTCCCCCCCCCCCACCATATGTTTAGGACGTCATCCCCCCCCCCCCCTTACCATATTTTTAGAGCGTCATTCCGCCCCCCCCCCTTTTCATATTTCCTCCCTAAAAATTTCCCCCTGCCCCTACACAGTATACGTAATAATTGAAGCTAAATTTAATAGCACATACTAAAATAAGTCTAGACATCTACATAAAATGTGATTTGCGGATCTACTTACGTTATGAAATGAATTTCAGAAGGGTGAAACGTACAGAACCGTAAAGTATGAAGGGAAAAAAACAAGATCAAGTTATCGGTTCTTGTATAAACGCGATCTTGAAATAATCTTCATCCCCCCCCCCCTGGAAACCCCAAAATTCCCCCCTGGGGGGGGGGGGGAAATTCCCCACCGGTTGAGAACCACTGGCCTAGGTCATTAACAGAAAAAAATCCCCACGCAAATGGGAATTCAAACACATGATCACCAGGTCGGCAAGCATGTGTGCTAACCACTCCAGTACTGCTGCTCTCATGTATATGGTGCAAGGTGCCTATTTTATCGATGCCGGAAACGATTCCTAAGTAATGTGTTGAAAGATTACAGCCACTGAAACCAAAAGCACACAGAGGATGAATTACTGGCGTATTTTACTAATAGCGATTTCAGCTCTGACCCACTAGAGTTCTGTGTTATTTGCCAGTGCTGCTTGGCAAACCGTTTTTCGTTTGTGCGTGATAAAAGCACGGCAGTTTTGTGTATGCAGATGTGTACAAGGACACTAGCTTGTTCGAAGCTAGTCTTGGTCTACTTTGTATTCACAAGCGTTGTATTGGGCATAACACGAATTGTTTGATTAATCAATATATAGATTGTCCTCCTGCTAATTTCACAGAAGGCATTCATTCTCTTTTGTTACCGTTGACCCATCTGTGTTAAACAGAATATGATGTGCTAGGTTACAACTGGCGATGTCAAATAGCCTGCATTGCAAGTAATAAATACCGGATTCCAGTTCGCGTGGTTACCACTTTTTATCATAGATTACTCTGATTAATTTATAAATACCACAATCCGTTGGCGTCTCCGGGTACGAAATCTAGGTACATAAATAACATGTAAGCCATAACCAATGAACATGTTTGACATACGAAAAGGAAGGAGCTTTTCAACACAATGACAGATGCAGGTCAGCGTGGTCGAATGGGTAAGAACGCGTGTTCTTAAACTTCCGGTGTGCTGATACCAAGGTTAGGGTTCAACTCCTACACCGGCCAGCTGGACTTACATATTGACCTGTCGTCCTTGACTTGGGGACGTAAATTACAAGTACCTCCGAAGTCGGAGTGGGTTCTCCTGTTGGCGAGGGACACTGTTAATAAAGAAAGCTAATCCACACGCATAATTCAGTCCATCACTACTATAAATAATATGTATGGACTACGCTTGAGTTCAAAGCGAGCGAGCGCAAAAAATAAAAATAAAATGGCAGCATATTATCAACATTGGTTGTAATTGAGAAACTGAAGCTGCTGACATTGTATGTACACATTTGGTTGAAACTTGACGACAAGGAATTCTGTATGAAATATGAAATCAGTAATCATCATTGCACGCGAGGAATTCCCACACGTGCTCCATCTCTTTATTCAGTAGCCAATGAAGAGAACCTTTATTGATGGTACAGGAGGTGGTAGCCTGAATGAACGTCCGCCTGCCATTTCCTCCAGGCGTTGTCTCGCACAGACCCACTGCTTTTCCTCCAGGCGTTGTCTCGCACAGACCCTCTGCTCAACCCCCCCCCCCCCCCCCCCCTTCCACCGAATCAGCCTTTCCAGATGCGAGACCTTTGTCTTGCGGCATTTTCTACTCGATTCCAGAGAGCCCTGACCACTTCAGCCTTGTCATGATCTAGCTCTCCGCTCAGAGGAGCTGCTGCAGCCAGTCTGTCAGTCTGTTCATTTCCTCGCACACCCGCATGCCCTGGGCAGGAAATCCATGATGTACTCCTGACCTTCGTCTTTTGGAACAGCGCAAGCCACTCCAGTCGGAATATATTAGTTTCTATTTTATGTTGCATGCTTTGCGAGTCTGACACAAACACAACGTGTAGACATATATTAATTCCGTTTTATCGTGTAGTTGTCGTAGCAGTAGTTATTCGAGTTACACATTTTTTTTTCTAGTTATTACTCCAATGTGTTTCTAGTTCTCATATGAAATCCTTCTTTTTCATACCGTCGCTTTGTATCTTACTTCTGTTCTAGACAGTAGTTTTCTAAATTATTGTTATGCCTGACAGTCGTTTTGTAACTTCCTTCTGTCCTACAAAATTAGATAATTTCTAACTTTCGCCTGTTCCACACAATTATTTTTTAAACTCCAGTCTGTTCCACTCAATTTTTAAAATCTAGCATCCTTATATTCTATACAGCTGTCCTCTAACACCCTTCTATCCCATATAGCTCTTCTAACCGCACCCTATCCGATAAAGCTGTCTTCTAACCTCCTATCCCATACACCTGTCTTCTAACCTTCTCATATCCCGCACAACTGCCTTCTAAATGTCTTGTATCCCACACATCTGTCCTCTAATAACATTCTCCTATCCCACACATCTGTCTTCTAACATTCTCCTATCCCATACAGTTGTCTTCTAACTGCCTCTTATCCCACATAGCTATCCTCTAACCTTTTCCTATCCCACATATCTGTCCTTTAACTTTCTCCTATCCCACACAGCTGTCCTCTAATTTTCTCATATCCCACACAGCTGTCCTCTAACTTTCTCCTATCCCACACAGCTGTCATCTAACTTTCTCCTATCCCACACAGCTGTCTTCTAACTTTCTCCTATCCCACAAAGCTGTCTTCTAACTTTCTCTTGTCCCACACAGCTGTCATCTAACTTTCTCCTATCCCATATAGCCGTCTTCTAACTTTCTCCTGTCCCACACAGCCGTCTTCTAACTTTCTCCTGTCCCACACAGCTGTCTTCTAACTTTCTCTTGTCCCACACAGCTGTCATCTAACTTTCTCTTGTCCCACACAGCTGTCATCTAACTTTCTCCTATCCCATATAGCCGTCTTCTAACTTTCTCCTATCCCACACAGCTGTCTTCTAACTTTCTCTTGTCTCACACAGCTGTCATCTAACTTTCTCCTATCCCATATAGCCGTCTTCTAACTTTCTCCTGTCCCATACAGCCGTCTTCTAACTTTCTCCTGTCCCACACAGCTGTCTTCTAACTTTCTCTTGTCCCACACAGCTGTCATCTAACTTTCTCCTATCCCATATAGCCGTCTTCTAACTTTCTCCTGTCCCACACAGCCGTCTTCTAACTTTCTCCTGTCCCACACAGCTGTCTTCTAACTTTCTCTTGTCCCACACAGCTGTCATCTAAGTTTCTCCTATCCCATATAGCCGTCTTCTAACTTTCTCCTGTCCCACACAGCCGTCTTCTAACTTTCTCCTGTCCCACACAGCTGTCTTCTAACTTTCTCTTGTCCCACTCAGCTGTCATCTAACTTTCTCCTATCCCATATAGCCGTCTTCTAACTTTCTCCTGTCCCACATAGCTGTCCCCTAACTTTGTCTTATCCCACACATCTGTCCCCTAACTTTCTCCTATCCCACACAGCTGTCCCCTAACTTTCTCCTATCCCACATAGCTGTCCCCTAACTTTCCCCTATCCCACACAGCTGTCATCTAACCTTCTCATATCCCATACACCTGTCTTCTAACCTTCTCATATCCCACACACCTGTCTTCTAACTGTCTCTTATCCCACACAGCTGTCTTCTAACTTCCTTCTGTCTCCCTGTTCTCTCTTAAGTTACATATTCGCTAACAAAAGTCGCAGATATAAACTACCTTTCCACATCCTCATACGGAAACGTTTACGACTCCCAGCTGTAATCAACTAAAGATACATGAGGCGTTATACATGTATTTGATATTTTCACCAAGTTCCATTTCCCTCTAACTAACTTCACTCAATTTCTAAGGATTCATACACACCGACGCTAGCTTGTATCCTTATCTTGTTTAATTTTCATAACTGACTCCTCCAACTGCAGAGGACCAGGAAACAATCGAATCGTCATTAGAGAATCGATAATTGCCTCATTATATTAATAGTGGCGCGTACGGTAGTGGCACGTCTAGGCCAGGGGCTCTCAAACTGTTTAACTGATGTGGCGGATTTACATGCTTCTTTCGTGCTCTCGTGTATTCTTAACTAACTCTGTTCAACACGTCTTACGTTGAGCACTGCTTACAACTAAACATAAGTTACTAGATTCTTCCAGTACGCTGTAGCGTTTGAGTTCATTGACCACCACACACACTATGTACTGCAAAGTACATTTGGAATAGCAGTGCTGCAGAACTCTTCAGACGATTGCAGTATTAGAAATAAATTAACAGACATTGATGGTCACTCATAGAAGACATAAACATAAATAGGGCATACTCGACAGCAGAAAACAGACAAGAGGTATGTGCAAACCAGGATTCCAACCTGGTGTTTCTAAATTACAACTCTAAATGTCTAGTACATATTATGTCTGTCAACATCATCATCATCGTCCTTGTCGTCGTCGTCGCGCCGCCGTCGCCGCCACCGCCGTCGTCGTCGTCATCCAGTGCCTTGCGGGCTGGCGTGGGCCATTATGCCTCTCCACAAATGGCGATCTCTAACAGCATGGATCAATTAGTGTGTTTGACTCCCTTCCGTGCCATGACACAAGACTGTCAAGAATCTTTTCCCAATGTCTTTCTCTATCTCTCTTTCCGCAAATATTTCCAGTTGTCATGACATGCTCCAGTTTTTGTCTTCTCATAACGTGAAAAAAAAAAAAAACGATGACTGCCTCTTTCTGATATTTGTAATAAGTTGTCTTTGCGACTTAGCTTCCCTCATAATGTCCAGTTTGCTCATTTCGGCTGTCCAATTAATTTTTAGCATTCTTCTGTAAAACCACATCTCCAAGACATCCAGGGATATTTTTGCCTGTTTACTAATTGTCCATTATGAGCAGCCGTATGTTAAAATTGATTCTGTGTAACATGCAAGCACTCGCTTTCTGACTTTCAAGGACGATGACTTATTGTCAATATATGATTACAATGGTGTAAGTATATGCGTCTTGGAGTAGTTTAAGGTTAAGTTTCCTAGAAAACCTGCTATTTTTAAATATAGTTTAGAGCACTGTTTTATGATCATTACTTTTGTTTATGTTAGGGTAACTTGATGACATAATATCAACATTTGGGTGGTGGATCAGATGCCTACATTTTTAGTGCAAGGGCAAAAAAAAAAAAAAAAATCCCGTGTGTTAAAAGTGGTCGGCAATTGGGAGTCATAGAAATGTAGGCTATGTGTATACAGCCACGGTAGCAATTCAAAATAAGGAAACCTACCCGCGCAGAATATTTATAGCATGCATGGATTCTGGTGTCTAGACATAGGGATCATCGCCGATGCCCTGAGCTAAGAACCTCTAAGTGTGATCGGAAGGAGGAGATTGGGGCATTAAGGAACAGTTTTACAGCACGACAGATGCGATTATTGAATCAAGTTACTCAGGTCAAGCCACTAGAAATTGTGACTACGTGAGTTCATGATGGATCCACCAATAATGTTCGTGGTAGTCTGAATTCATGGTTGTTCCACCAAGAAACGACCTTTACCAAGTTCATGACTGTTCCACCGAAAAATGACCGTTACCTAGTTCATTAGTGTGTCGTTGGAAACTGATCGTTGCGATATGGGGTGATGATAGCTCCAGAAAGAAAGTACTGTTGCAGTTGGGGGTGGTGGTATTTCCACTAAGACATGACTGTTGCATTCCGAATGATGGTAGTTTCACCATAAAATGCGCATTACCTAGTGTATTGTGGTTCAGTAAGAGATGACTTGCGTTCGGAGGCGAGTGTAGCTTCACCAAGAAATGTCCGTCACACAGTTCATATTAACGCCATCAAGAAATGACCGCTACAATCTCATTTCGTTGCAGTAAAGGAACAATTTTTACACCATGAGGCACATTAGGTATGTAATTCAAGCTTCACGTGCTTTTAGACCAATCGGCGTATGTAATACAAGCTTCACGTGCTTTTAGACCAATCAGCGCATGTAATACAACTTACACGTGGTTTAGACCAATCAGCGTATGTAATACAAGCTTCACGTGTTTGTAGACCAATCAGCACTCAATGGATGATGTGGTAACCATCACGTCGACCGCCTTTACTTCACATAACATGTTTTGGGTGCTCATGTTAGACTCGGTCTACCTGGGAGTCCTAATCATTTTAACGTAAGATTTACACACATGCTGTCAGGCCGGCAGGCAAGTGTGCTAGCTTCTCCACTACTGCAGCGTCCCTGATTTCTTAATAAGTAAACAATTTGCACACTCTGAGGCGTAATGTGCATACGGGTCTAGCCCCATATGTGTACACACCGATGTGCACTCGACGGGTGATGTCATCAGAATCACGCCGGCCGTCTTTACTTCCCATATCTTTTCCTAATAGTAATTTAAGCCTGGGTCGATCATAGAGTCTAGGGCAGCTTTTAAAATAAACCCGCCTCCAAGGGGATTCGGACACATGATCACAGGTTAGCATCCTGCCCACCGCGTTACCGCGGATCCCGATTTAGAAAAGAAAATGATAATGACAAAGTGTTTCATATACATTTCTGTTCTTAAGTAGATGCTTATAGCCTCATCGTCCATTTGCCGCTCAAGGGTCATTGTTGTGAGGAAAAATCCCCTCATATGGAATAGTTACATTGTCATTCTCCATGACGTAGTGGTTAAGCCGATTGCTTCGAGTTGCGAAGCTCGTGGGTTGATTACCGGACTCCGTGTCATTCTATTTACGAGTGCAATTTCTCCGAGACACACGGGATCGTCGCTGGGGCTATAAAGTTCGTGCTCTGCTTAGGGCTTTCAGCTGACTGCTCTGCGGAAAGAGACTGAACCGTACGAGATAAAACCCGGTGCAACGAAGTCGACCCTCTCGTCTTTAAATCTTTCATGTGTATACCATAATACGCATGACAATGAGCTATATCTTTTCCGTAAATATTTAGATAACATAACACTGTCACGAAGTAGTGTTTCTAATGATGAGAAATCGCAGATGAGAGACAGGTCGCAGTTTTTGCTGCGAGAAACCATGCATCCATGATTAATTTCAGCAGAATCGATTTTTGGAAACATCCCCGTTTTTATGTTTGTAACCGTAGACACATTTGTTAGTGAAGTGTAGTTTACAGACTCCTGTTGCGGAGGATGGGTTCATCCTGAGATTGCAGTTTCAAACTGGTATATGTAAGGCGAGATTTCATTCCATCTGAAAATATTTTCATGGCTCAAAATGAGAACTGGACACGTAAATTGGTTTTTGACATTATGCAGAAGGATAAGGATATTGTTGAGGTGTCTCCCCTTTCTGCCTCATTTCCCATCTATTTTTCAAATTATTGACCAGGGGGAATGTGGGGATGATTGTGACATGTTAATAGTGCAGATAATTTTAATATAAATAATACAATTAGTTTTCTCTAAAATAATTTGCCTTTAAAGTTTAGTTGAAAACGTAACGTGTTCTAATGCAAACGGTCATGTCATGCACTTAAAATGAGTGTTGAGTAAATATTATCTTAAGACGACAGTCTCCAATTACGGGTTGAAGGCGGAAATGGAATCATTAATTTTCAATGGCGAATTACATTTGAGTAAATTATTAACACGTGGCATTAGGTTTTACATTGCGTGCGCACGCAGACTTAATGACAAACTGCGTGCGCGCACAGACGTAAAGATAAATGAAAACTGCAGACTTGATTACACTCTCGATATCTCTGGACTACCTAATGAAGGCCGGTCTCTCTGGCTGTGGGGTTACAACACTTTCTCTCTGTAATCCCGTTTATCACGCAGAGTCTCGCAGCGGAGCGAGAACTGAGGTGGTTCGACCCCCGCTCGTGACTTGCGGATACTGAGCCGGCCGCTCAGAAAGCAATGGCAAACTACTGAGCGTAATCTTGCCAAGAGATCAACAGACAGCTGAAAGATGCTGCTGTTGACAGCTAAGTCCTGTAAAAGGATACGCAAAGCAAAAAAAAAAAAAAAACCTAATGAAGAGATTCGCTTAATATTTTAACTAGATTTTACAATTGTATTTACGCAGGTCTCACGCAATTCTTTTCGTTCCAGGTAGTTGGTACCGTCCCTGTGGCTAAGGGCTTGCGAACGCGGTTTGTGAGCCCGTATACCCGAGTTCGAAACACAGCGTTGCTGGTTTTTTCGAAAAAGTTATAGGAGCCGGTCGTTCAGAAAGCAATGGCAAACTACTGAACGTAAAATTTGCCCAGGAATCACGACCAGCGAAAATGCTGGGATTGACTGCTACGTCCTGTGAAGGACATGCAACTTAATTTAATTTTTAAGTTAGTACGTTATCTCTTTCGAAATAAGCAGTCCTTAGAGGCAGCGGAGATGTAGTTTCTGAGTCGAATGCTACGAATTTACTAATAAATCCCACACATGAATTAATTGGTGCCTGCGCAGACTAGAACTACAGCGGTAGAACCGAATCACCAGTGTGGGGTTCATGGAGCGAACTTAAGAAGTCCAAGTTATCAAGAGGTGAGGAGAGGACGCACATTGGGAAAACCTGTTGATAGTATAACTATATATATATTTGAATTTACTTTTTTTTGTTTTTTGTTTGCGCTCGCTCGCTTTGAACTCAAGCGTAGTCCATGTACACTATTTCCAGTAGTGCTGGACTGAATGTTGCGTGTGGATAAGCTTTCCCTATTAACAGTGTCCCTCGCCATCAGGCGAACCCCGTCTGAATTCAGAGGTACTTGTAATTTACGTCCCCAAGTCAAGGACGATAGTTCAGCATTTTAGTCCTACTGTCCGGTGTAGGGGTTGAACCCCTTACCTCGGCATCATCACACCGGATGTGTAATAACACACTTTCTTATCCATTCGGCCATGCTGACCTGTTGAATTTACTTCATTATTTAAGTATCCCTTAAAGAAATATAGGTCGTATTATATGAAAGAATTCAGAAATCAGTGTCCTCTTAGTCTGTAGCGTGCATCTTCAAATTGAGAATACACTCTACCAAGTCCTACATTCTGCCACCTTCTTGCAGCTCTCTCCACGCCCTCTCGATATTATTCATCTGCCTTTAATTCTCTTTTCCACATGATGTAAGTCTCTGTCTATTTCTTTTGCCTTGTAGTGAAACGGGAAGGATTTTCTGGCTATATAAAGTGCAAACCGCTTACGGTGATCTCGGATGTGGCGAATTTCTGTTGTGAAGAACAATATTGAAATGTACGTTGTAAATGCATATACGATATGCTTGAACTCTTATAAGAGGAATTTTTGATAAGAAGAACTGTTTCTTGAGTCCCAGGTGAGTTCGCCTTATCAGGTCTGCACTGGGTGGGTGAGCAGATGGAGAGAGGGAGGTAGGGAGGGAGAAAGGGAGGGAGAGACAGAGAGAGACAGAGAGAGTAGACACACAAGAAGAAGAAACAACACAGTAATGGAATATTAAAGTCTCAGTTTCCTGGCATTTGCTAAACTTCCTGACAATTACTTTAACAGATGTGTTACCCCACATTTGCTTTACCGTAAGCCTGCTTAATGCTATCGCCTTAGTGCTTGCTATATTTTTCGGTTTATTTTCCTGTTGCGGATTTACACATACCTTGTACACTGTAACAATGTAATGCAGCTGTTGTTAACAAAGAAAAGTGTGAGTAAACATGTCAAGTAATAATTTAATATATTACTAAGCAGGAATGAAGCCAAGTATTCTGTTACAAGACAGAGTAGAGAGACATTGCGAGGGTCACGGGCTGTTAAAGTGTGTGGCTTCTCGCTGCGTTATAAATCTACTTCTGGCATAGTCGGAGAATAGCTTGGTACAACGTTTCTGCTGCAGTGAAATGTGGTTTAAGTAATCTTTGTGTGTATGTGTGTGTTTGGGTGTGTGTGGGTGGTGGTGGGGGGGGGGGAAAGATAAGTGCGTATAGAGGGTTAATAAAAAAAAACAGGGAGGCGTTATTCGCAGTGCGCCCAGTCTACGGTATCACTGCGAGAAAAAAAAAAATGGGCACTCTTCCGAAAAACGGTTCCAAATTATTTATTGTAAAAAAAGTATCCCTTACAGGGCCTAACTAGGTGATTATGCTAGTTTATGCTATGGCGATATGCTGATTCAGGGGCTATATTTTATTTGCCAAATTAAATTCACGTTAAACAAAGACGTCTATTGGATCCGTCGATTCCAGCACTCGATCACTCCATTGCTGCCTGGGGGATGCTCCCCCTACCCCCTTTCCGGCAGCTTCGGCAGATCCATAGAGTTAGAAAGATTGGCCGATGGTCTTTTTTTCCGCATATCCTTTACAGGACATCACTGTCAACATCAGCATCTTTCAGCTAATTGTTGATTTCTTGGCAAGATTACGCTCAGTAGTTTGCCATTGCTTTCTGAGCGGCCGGCTGAGTATCCCGCAAGTCACTAGCGCGGGTAGAACCGCTTCCAATTCTTGCGCGCTGCGAGACCCTGCTTGGATAAACGGGATTACGGAGAAAGTCGTGTAACTCCTCAGCAAGAGAGACTGGCGGCCGATGGTCACTGCCACTAATTTGTTTCCGAAAAAATCGTCTAGAGCAAGAAAGTTAAAAAAAAAATAATAATTGCACACAGCCGCTGCGGTGATACGAACCCACGACCAGTGACAACAAAAGTTACAGCAGACCGTGAATGTATAACTACCAGGCTATCGAAGGCTCCCTAGTTATAGCAAGTGTATAGACTTCGCTTGAGTTCAACGCGAGCGAACGACAAAAAGGCAAGAAAAGTATCGAAGTACCGGTCTCTGTGGCTGAAGGGCTTGCGAACGCGGTTTGTGAGCCCGTATACCCGGGTTCGAAACACGGCGGTGTTGGTTTTTTCGAAAAAGGTATAGAGGCCGGTCGTTCAGAAAGCAATGGCAAACTACTGAACGTAACACTTGCCTAATACATCAACAGCAGCTGAAAATGCTGGTGTTGACTGCAACGTCCCGTAAGGGATACGCAACACAATTTAATTTATCGAAGTAAACGTCACGTAACCAGCTGCGACTGCGAATAGCGCTCAGTATTATTCACAGTGTACTGCGAAAAAAATAAGGAACTGTTTCTATGCGATGAGACAGAAGTGGTAGCAACGTATATGATAGATGTATATAGTGAAACATATATGGTAAATGTATGTAGTAAAACATATATGATAAATGTGTGTAGTTAAACGTCTATGATAAATGTGTGTAGTAAATTACAAGCACCTCAGAAATCGGAGTGTGTTCACCCGATGACAAGGGACATTGGTAATAGAGAAAGCTGATCCACATGCAAACATCAGTCGAGTAGGCTCCCTAGTTATAGCAAGTGTATAGACTTCGCTTGAGTTCAACGCGAGCGAACGACAAAAAGGCAAGAAAAGTATGTACAGAAATGAATAATATGAGTACCATTTCCATAAGGGAAGTAGAAAAAAGAAACACTGTAACCTACCCCGCATGCCATAAGATTCGATTAAGGAAGGTTGGCCTGAGATTGACTACCCGATCCTGTAGAAAATATGAGCTGCAAAATCGAACCATTCTTTAACACGTCTATGAAGGGTTTGGTGTGAGTTGGGTGTAGGCTTGTGTTCTATTGGAAGAAGAAGAAGAAGAAGAAGAAGAAGAAGAAGAAGAAGAAGAAGAAGAAGAAGAAGAAGAAAAAAAACGAAATATTGATAATACTAAATGGCGGTGGCAGAAATGAAACCCAATGACAGCCTTGACACATCAACACTGGAATACAAATGGGAGTCACATAAGATAAAAGTGAATATTAGAGACGAGAAATCGGAACCCAAACCTCCCAGAGATGCGAGCAATGACACCATAGGCCGTAACGATAGCATTTTAAAATGTTCTCATGTTCTTAACAACGGTTATTGGAGAATGTGCCGTGCAACGAGACACGGGACATACACGAGACTCATGTGTTACATTAGTTTAAATTATTTGGCAACTGAAGCAGCAAATGACTGAAGCTAATAAAACTGCTGAACAGTATAACCTTAATGCTTATAGCGTTCTGTCTACCTCACTCTTTATATAGCTAAACATCTGACACTGATGTTTGCTTCACACTCTACACAGCTGAATGAATTACCCTGTAACAGATAATCTTACAGTAGTGATCTTTGAAACATTCTGTCTACTCCACACTCCTGGAAGCGGAGCTGGTCATCTTACCGTGCCTTTGAAACATTCTCTCTACTCCACACTCCTCGTGTGCACCAGGATTTCTAGCAAATGCAACGGCGCAGAACTCTTGGTATCAAGTGCTTGTGTTACAGTTATCTTCTATCCCACATTATAGTTGCTTGTATGTTCTGTCTCTCTACTGTGATCACACCCACAGTGAGGGAGTGATGATCTAGTTCATTATCCTCTCAGGATTGTTTTCATTGAAGTTGCTCTGTGTTATGTTCATTGAATACGTGGATCTTGACTCTTCTGATAACCCATATTCGGGAGCTAGAAAGAGTGTGACCACAACAGTTATTCTGTGTAGCCCCTGCAACTGTCTTCTTTGTTCGTTGATATCTTAGACGATGCCGCGCTCCCTGGCCTAGAGGTTAAAGTCTTTCTCCGTAATCTCTTATATCCACGTGAGGAACGTAACCAGCGCGAGAATCGGTAGCTGTTCTCGCCGCGTTGGTAACTTACGGGGTATATGAGCCGGTCGCTCAGAAAGCAATGGCAAACTACTGAGCGTAATCGTGCCAAGAAATCAACAATCAGCTGAAAGATGCTGGTGTTGACAGCGATGTAAAGGATATGCGAAATAAAAAATCTTAGAGGATGGTGTTTATCTTTCTGTATTGTTTTAGGTAAATTTAGCGCCATCGCGCGTTTTTTTTTCTTCTTCTTTGGAGGTGGGCTAAAATTCTCTTGTCTAGCACCTTCTCCAGGAAGACACTTATTTTGTCCCTGACAGGAATATTTTTGTCTGCTCCGCTAGCCTGGCGTAGCTTGCTTTTCTCGGCCCTGTGTTTTTGGCTATTGCTTTTCTGAATCTGTGACAGCTCTGTGGTGAGAGGATTACAGGCGCAATTTGTAACCCCGCATCCCACTTTTAAAACACAGCTGCGGGTGAATTAGCAACATACCGCCTAAGTTGGTTTTCAAAAAAAAAAATAAATAAATAAAATGAGTGCCGGTCGTTCAGAAAGCAATGGCAAACTACTGAACGTAAACTCGCTGATAAATCACAAACAGCCAAACAAATGCTGGAGTTGACTGCGACGTCCTGTAAAGGATATGCAACTAATGTTTTCCTGAATAGTCTTGGTAATGCCATTTTGTGCTGTCTGTGTTTCTGTGTGACTGTTGTCTTTCTGTCGATCTTTTATGGTCGGTTGGTTGGCGTGTGAATCCTCTAAAAGACCGAGTATAAGCCCGATGCATTGTCTTTCATTTGGCCTGAGTCCTGGAATTACAACTTCCGGGTTGAGGATGGTGTAGAGATTTTGTTCTTCCTTACCACGTACTAGCCCGCTCGGCGGCGAAGGGGTTACGGACGAAATTTGTAATCCAACATACCGCGTTCGAAGCACAACTGCGGGCGATTTGGCGGCAGATCGCCTTGCTTTAGTTCTTATAAAATGGTAGAGTGCTTTTATTTAGAAAGATGTGGTAAACTACTGAACGTTAACTTGCAAAAACAATACAAACGGTCAAAAATGTTGGGGTTGACTGCGATGTCGTGTAAAGGATATGCAAATAACTAACTTAACCATATTCTAAAATGCCATCTCCGGGGAAGGAGGAAAAAAAAGGGGGGGGGGGGGTGTTTCTGAGCTCTCCTTCAACTCAGAGCTCAGAAATTATCGGGGTGTGCAAGACTGATACTGGAATTTCGCATCTACGGTTAGCATATTATACTGTAACCAGGCCATCATTCAGCACAGCCCATGCAGATGGCTTGAAATAGGCTTGGGTTGGTAATGTTTCCTCAGTGGGTTTGAGGCATTTCATTGTCTACGGACTGCAGCTCAATTCCCAGAGGTAGTCGATGTTTTATCAACGATAACATCCACTGTAGCTGCTGTCTCTGGTTCAAGGAATGATTCAGACGTTGGCTCAGGCCATCCGCTGTGTGTATTATTTACCACTTGCTGTCCTTGTCTAGGAATGTCTGCTGCTTTTCATTGTGGAAACAACGACAATGTTGTTGAATATTCTCTCTCTCTCTCTCTCTCTCTCTCTCTCTCTCTCTCTCTCTCTCTCTCTCTCTCTCTGTCTCTGTCTCTCTCTCGCGCTCTCTCTCTCTCTCATACACATACTCTCTCTCTCCCTCTCTCTCTCTCTCCCTCTCTCTCTCCCTCTCTCTCTCGCGCGCTCTCTCTCTCTTAAGCTTGCGTGCCCAATTTGTTACCCTTTGATAATAAAGTTTGTTCGCTCTTTCGTTCTCTGTCTGTCTGTCTGTCTGTCTGTCTGTCTGTCTGTCTGTCTGTCTGTCTGTCTGTCTCTCTCTCTCTCTCTCTCTCTCTCTCTCTCTCTCCTCTTCTTTTCACTTTTCATCGTCATAGATAGACAACCCCCGAGCCATATCTGTGTGTGTCTGAACCATCCTTTGCACTTGACTTGTTCATTCCTTCAATAGCTTTGAACAAAACGTTTCCTTGGCTCCGCTCCTCTGCTACACAAACTATTTATACAGACCGGACACTAAACTCCTCAATAGCACAATCTCCTATGGGACTACAAGTACACTTTACCAATTGCATATGGCTGGGTCGGCTACGGAGCAGGCTGATAAAAAAAAGAGTCAACTTAGATGGGGATTTGAACACAGTACCAAATGCACTCCCCACTTTGCCAATGCGGTTTCTAAATATGATTAATTACACTGTGGTAAAGGTTCTGATAACGCATATTGCGTTGACCCATTTTTCGTTCTGATTGCAGGGCGTGGAAACAGTTTGGTAAATAGCTTATGCTGGTTGCCAATATGGCGCGCATTTATTATTCTCTTGTCAAGTTGTCGAGAACGCACTCGTCCGTAGTGAGGCTTGCGTGTGGACAGGTTATATACCTCCCAGTTAACCCGAAGCAGCTACGTTCTGCCGGCAACATCACCTGGACGTCTTCACCAGATCCTTGCCTATGTTCTCACGTCTGTTAGAGTACTAGGTGCTAACAGAATTCTAGACTCCTCCACCCCTCTCTCGTTGTTTTTCTCTCTGTTTTATACACAACTAACAGTGTAATGCTATGAACTTTCTGGAAGAAAATTTCTTTCATGCGTTGTGTTGAAACCGTGATGGGGTAGGGTAGTTTTGTCTAAATTTCTTCTTCTTCTTCTTCTTCTTCTTCTTCTTCTTCTTCTTCTTCTTCTTCTTCTTCTTCTTCTTCTTCTTCTTCTTCTTCTTCTTCTTCTTCTTCTTCTTCTTCTCCTCCTCCTCCTCCTCCTCCTCCTCCTCCTCCTCCTCCTCCTCCTCCTCTTCTTCTTCTTCTTCTTCTTCTTTTTCTCCATACATCTTCAGATGCTAACCTGAAATATATTTAAAGAACAACAACAATAAGTTTGCGTTTGTTGATATCTCTGTAGAGGTGACCCTCAAATGGATTGGGTTTAGGCCTACATGTTGTTCTCTGTTCCACGTATTGTAGACACTTGTTTGCAGCAGATGTTTAGCTGTCATTTGTCCAATTCCACAGGGACATTCATCAGTATCACCTGTCTTTACAAGTGGTCAAATGGACACGCCTGAAACCTCTAGAGACTGCACGACCCATAGATTTCTGAGAAACAGTTTCATAGCCAACAGATAACTTCTAAGTGCTTCATTCTCTCTCATAGATTACACTAGGACAATCAAAGCACATTATTCTAGCCCCCCTTATCCTCCCCCCCACCTCTCTCTCTCTCTCTCTCTCTCTCTCTCTCTCTTTCACACACTCTCTCTCTCTCTCTCTCTCTCTCTCTCTCTCTCTCTCTCTCTCTCTCTCTCTCTCTCTCTCTTGGTCATACAAACTAACATTGCGATGTCATGTGCTCTCTGGACAAAAATGTACTTTCTGCGTCGAGATAAGTTGGACAATGATGAGTAGTTTTATGTGCCTTTCATTACCAACCCCATACGCCTGTGACTGAGTCACGATTGTTTCTATTGGTTTCTAAGATTACTCTACGGGAGTCTAAGAACAGTCTCGAAATCCTTAGCACCGGCGAGGTTCCAGTGTATAGTAGAATCACATGCTCTAAACTTAGTTCTCGCCAGCTTTTCTGTATTGGAAATTTTACTTGATCAGCATCCTTTTCGGCCTGTTCATTTTGATTTTTAACTGCCAGGGGATTGTTAATGTTCACAACGAGCATGCGGGTTCGTTGATTTCTTCGTCCTTGTCAGAGAATGCTAGACGTTCAGTGCACTACCTCACGATCAAGCGGAGTATGCCTTCCTGTTTCTTATATTTTATACAAATCCCGTCAACACCGTTAAATGAAGCTGGTCTGCTGGAGTCAAAGGTGAGTGGTTCCTGAGATTAGGGTTGCGAATTCTTTGGGCTGCCACAGTATCTAACAACCGTTGCCGGAAAGAGGCGAATGAAACTAGAATATCATATACAACAATAAGAAAGAGACAAACAACTTTATTTGGTCACGTGACGAGAATAGAGGCATTGGAAAACATGATAACTGGAAAGATCAACGGAAAAAGAGGCAGTGGTAAACCTAGAGAAATGATACTTGATGGACTGAGGCTGTTGCATGGGGAGGGGGGGGGGTGGGATATCATCAATAAAGTAGATCTAGAACACTATGACCGAGATTTGTGGAAGGACATGAATGCCTGCGTCACCTGACAGGACACGTGATGATGATGATGTAGTGTAAGTGATTCTACTTTTATGAGGGTTAATGCGCTCGTTCTTAAAATTCCCAACTGTAGATGACGTGATAGTGGGTTTTTCAACACACCAGTCCGTAGGACTTAAACGTTGACTTCTCGTCCAGAAAGCAATGACAAACTACTGAACATAAAATTATCTAAAAAATAAATCTGAGATTTATCGCACCATCCTGTAAGGACTTATACCATCTTTTAGTGGTTATCTTGAGGTCGTTGAAAAGTCCTCAGCGTTTGTCCCCAGTTGAACTGCTCAGACCAGCAGTGCTGTCTCTGTTCTTGGCGATTCCCGCAGCAAAAATGTTTAGCGCCATTGTGTCAGTGTCTTCTTCTTATAGTTCATGTCGTATATCGTTGATGTTCATGTCCACAACCATATGTTTCTTATGCTGGCAATAATTTCTTATATCGATGTTCCTCTATACCATAATGCCGAACTGTCTAGCATCTTCTTTCTTGGTCTCCACCTTCTTCTCCTCCATGTTTCTCGTTGTGAGGACATACACCAGCCTTCCTTCGCTTCATAACATGCCAAAATAATGGAGATTGTCTTCTTCTAATGCGAGTAACCAGCTTTCGTTGTGAGTTAACCTCTTTCAAGATATCGTCACTGCTCTTTCTATCCACCCACAGCGTGCCAATTTACGGTCATATTATTCCGTATCCCATATTGAACTTATTGACCAGATGACATATCAGTCAACCATCTCCTTTGCGGAGCTTAAAGATGACTTCATGCTCACGTCTGTGGACTGAGAATTATACACCATTATTCAAATACCTTCATTGGTTTTCTTTATCCGCATTCTGCGGCACGTCCATCCAATCTACCTAATGCATCCGCCTCAAAGACCAGACCCTGGGATATTCATTACAGCAGAAACAACCTGACGACAGCCGTAACATGTATCACATTAACAATGGTATTGTTGTATATCGATCTGGCTGCAACCCAGCGGCGACACAAGAGGGTGTTAGATTGGCAGCAAGTTGCATTCAACGATCGCACAGATCGGTAGAAAAAACGTTTACCGGGACATTACACTGTTGGCATGACGGGCGCACGTGTGAACTAGGTGTAATGAACTGCGGGTAACGCCCTCTCTGTTTGTCTTGTCCACTTAATGTTAGTAAACACAGGCTGGTGTTTATTGCGATTCACTTTTTATGTTCCAGAATGAATCTGATTTAAAACAGTGGAATTACCAGGAGTTTAATAACAACCGTCTGCGATATATTTGAAGTTATGTAAAAATTGCATGTCCTTTGCAGAAAGTTGCAATCAACCCTGGGTTGATATACTAAGCCAGTCGTTCTCAACCTTTTTTGGCCCATGCATCCCTTAACCATATGTTCAGAATGTCACCCCCCTGTCGTATTTTCTCCCTATAAATCCCCCCGCCCTACACAGTATACGTACAAATGGAAGCTAAATTTAATAACACATACTAGAGCAAGTCTAGACATCTACATGAAACGTGATTTGCGGTTCTACTTATGTTATAAAACGAATTTCAGAAGGGCGAGAAGTACAGAACTGTAAAGTATGGAGGGATAAACATTACCATGTAATATGTTATTGTATTGACGCGATATTGAAATAATCTTAATTAACCCCCGCCTCCGGAAATCCTACAATTTCCCCTGGGGCGGGGGAAGGGGGTTATTTCCCGCCGGTTGAGAACCACTGTACTAAGCAGTGTTCAGTAGCACCCTCACCTTGTACGATGGATAGCTGCAGTTCTGCTCCAAAGGAAGGTGGTGCTAAGATGCGGGAGTGGGTCTTCTGAGCCGATAACGATATGTCCAGGATTGCCGCAGGGTTCACCACTGTCACCAGTACTATTCAACGTGTATACTGTGCCGATCACCGAACAACAGTTGGACGGGAGGGGTAGGACTCTGTCATTCGTTGACGACATCCTCGTGTATCGACAGGGTCGAGATAGACAGGCGGTTGCCAATACTATGCAGGGCGAACTAGATCGAATTTCCTCATGGTGTGCTGATGCTGATGCCCTTGTCAACCCTGCAAAGGCATCGGTTACATGGTTCTCACTAAACAACCATATTGTGAAAACAGACCTGCCGGCAGTAAGAATGGATGGGAGCATTTTGAGTAGAACCCAGTCAATGACATATCTTGGCGTGAGGCTTGATCGTAGCCTGTCCTTCAGAGATCATGTCGATTATGTCATAACGAAGGCTCGAAAAGGTTTGTCAGCAATGAGAGTCATGGCGACTGCCAATATCGAGCAAAGACTGCTAATACTTCTGTTCCAAGGACTTGTGCTTTCACGCATCGAGTATGCCCTGGTCATCCTCACTGTCAGCCCTACACAGATTGGAAGACTTTAAAAGGTACAAAACGAAGCCATGAGCATCATTTTGGGCTGCATGAGAGACACCAGCTGTGTAGCAATGAGATACCTCCTTGACTTCCCGACAATGGAACACAGGATCAAGTTCTGGAGAGCTCGTGCATACTTAAAAATAAGTGCAGATGAGCCTCACCCTCTGCATGACGCTATATTCAGAGAAAAGGGTGACAGACCAAAGAGGGGCAAATCATGGATGGGTCGGTGTCAAGGTGTTGGATGATAGCAGGACCGACTAGTGACAGAAGAGGGGCAAGAACTAATAGGACATAGAGACAGGACCTCTATAAAGGTATAGACAGCACCCAAGCTAGGACATAAGAGCAGTAATAAGTCTAGACTCAGGTGGGGACACTAATGTGTTATAGTTAGGACAACAGAGGGACCGACCCGAGAACAGGGGCGGGTACAATAGGTCACGGGGAATACCGTGACAACGTAAACTAGAATAGAACTCTAGAGGGCTAAGACGTTAGAGTTGCGTGCGAAGAGAACGGCACGCAGAGTTGCGAACCCCACGAGGGAGTTTTGACCACGTAGGCAAGCGACTACCTGAGCGGCTTCAGACAGGGACAGGACGGCCTTCCGACTGGACGTAGTGTTGTTCGGAAGCCATTATCTATTATTGTGAATGCATGCGATGTTAACGAGAGAGTGATCTTGTTTGATGATGTAGATATATATATTGTGTGACGAGTGGCGATTAGTATAATGATGTGTCAGGCAGATAACGCCTTATTTGATTATCAGGCTTGCCTGAAATAAACTCCGTATAAAAACATCTGTACGAGCTGAAGTTATTTGAAGAACGGATGACGTTGCCTGATTGGGAGTAAGCACAAGACTGTGACAGTCGAGCGGAAGATGTCGTCAGACAGGTCTGCAGTCTTACCAGTATCAACCCCGGCAAGGAATGGGTGCCGGTGCCTCCAGATTTTAAGTGCACTTTCTAATGCATTATCACACTCGACAGACGGTGCAGAGAGCAAAACCCTGCCGCTGTCAATGCAGAGGTTAACGCGCTCATCTATGAACACTCAGATAGCCCCGAAGTGCTCATCTATACAGATGGATCTGTTGTAAAGCAGCAGAGAAGTGCGTGGCATTTACAGCCCTTCAGCGGGCCGAACCGTTCAAGAATCCAGTGGTGCCCACTCTATGACCACGAGCAGCATGACGATGGAGGTGATGGCAGTTACACAGGCTTTCATGTCGCTGGAATCACAGCATTATACCAACTTGTGTGTACTAAGTGATTCAATGAGCATGATTCAGAAGGTCGAAGCTGGATCTGTACGTAGACAGTGGACTGAGTCGCTGCGGAAGTCTGTTGTCCGTAAAGTCACCTTCATCTTCATCCCGGGACATGCGGGATGAGAGGGAAATGAACGAGCTGACAAACTGGCTGGTTCTGCACCCCCTGTAGATGGCCAGCCCATGGATCGTGCCGATGTTATTAACGTCCTCAAAGATATGGCGAGAACAGAGGACTTTGACGTCAGTGATTTCACATCGCTGTCCAGGATGAAAGACCTGGGAGTAAGAATCGGCACAGCCAGACGCGAGAGGTACATCGGGAAAACAAAGCGCCTCGTCAACCAACACAGAACTGGCACTATTAGCCACCGGACGCTGATGCTTATGCTGGGGGGGGGGGGGAGGATCTGAGCACCCATGGACATGTCCGGAGTGCAATGAAGATACCCCAACTGATAACTGATAACTGACAGTGTTCAGTAGGTTACCATTGCTGTCTGAACGGGATGTCGACATTTAGTTAGTTAGTCGAGGTTCCAACTTCACGGCAACGGGTCGCCCCTATTATGCTCAATTCCCGTGCCAGCGAATATAACACAAAATGCTCCCCACTGTCCAATGTGAAAAGTGGAATAGACGGGAGTCTCAGCAATCCAACAACCCGCACAGGTACACTGTGCATAATGCCGCCGTCAGAATGTCAACACAAAATTCATCCACGAATACCACAGTTCATCGTCGAGGACTCGGCAGTCACCAGAAAGACCTCATTGACCCGCGTTTTCTCACATGGCTCGGTCTCTTACGCAGGGCCACCCGCCGAAAGTGTCGCATAAAGCACGAACTCCGCGGCTTCAGCGCCGACTCCCAGTAGTCTCCCGAAAAATGCACTCGTGAACCGAAAGGGCAAAACAGTAATTCAGCAACATTTAAGTCCAATTCACTGGCGTATGGAGTGAAGCCATAGCGCCGCCGTTGGAAGAGACAGTTTAAGCGCCCTAAACATCTCAGCCACGGCAACCACCCATAGTTGAAGTAACACTGAGATAAAGTAGTATGAATGTACGCATATTTGGGGCTTGAAGTTAAATAAAATTTGTTTCATGGCCTTTTCGTGACGTTGCAAACAACTACATCATTTATTGGCTGTTCACTATTTTCTAGGCAATTTTTACATTCAACACAATGATAATAACGAAGACACAAACAATAGATTGCATTTTTCATTGCTTGGCATATTTTGATGCATCTCGTCAGTATGAAGGATTTATCTTATTGCTTTTAGTTTATGTTGTGTAATTTCTGCTGTATGTATTTAACGAGATGTAGCGAAATGTGCCAGTAAAAACATCGTGCAGTATATTGTTTGTGTTTTCGTTATTCAAATTTTACATTTACTAATTTGTCACATTGCTTTCTGAACGGCCGACGCTCATACCATTACGAAAATCAATGCAACGCAATCTGCTCCCAAATCTCCTACGACTGACCTCGAACCCGGTATGTCCGGATTGTCAAACCGCGTTCACTACCACTAACCCACAGACGCCGACATGACTCGAAGAGTTAAAATAATAAGAGGATTCAATGAGGTAATATAACAGTTTGTGTGATAGAAGAAGAGACAGCGATATCTGAACTACAGCAAGTTTAAGTAACACTTAGTGGGGACAAAAGATTTACTGGAGCACAACGACATCATGTATCAGCGGCAAGGACAACTGTAAGGGGCGTCTAGGTGAGCAGTAATGAATAAAACAGGAGGTGACATAAGTTGCAGTCAAGGCTGAAACATACTGGGTTAATGTAGAAAATGTATGCTGAGGACTAGGTTAACAGTCATGAATAAAACATAGTAGGTGTTTCTAACTGTATGGGGCAAGCTAGGTTAACAGTCATGAATTAAACATAATAGGTGTTTGTAACTGTATAACCATTAGTTGCAGTCATAACTGAAGCATACTGGTCTAACGTAGCAATTGTATTGGGCAGAATATGTTACTGCTCGAATGGATAAGGGCGTTCGTACTTAAACATCCGGTGTGCTGATGTTGAGATAGGAGGGTCAACCCTTACACCGGTCAGTTTGACTAAAATTTTGACTTCTCGTTCTTGATTTGGGGATGTAAATTACAAGTATCTCTGAAGTTGGAGTGGTCTAGCCCGATGACGAGGAACACTAGTAATAGGGAAAGATAATCCACACGCAAAATTCAGTCGAGGACTATTAGAAGTTGTGTGTATGGACTACGCTGGGGTTCAAAGCGAGCGAGCCCCTCAAAAAAGTAAGAGTAAGTAAAGGAACGTTACACGCCTTGATGTACATATGTGATGTCGGTTCCTAAATCAATCAATCAATCAATCAATCAATCAATGTACACATGTATATGATAAGTACAGTTAAAGAACCCCTTTACACTGTACAGTATAAAGTGCAAGTATCATATTTGTATAGACCAATCGGCACTCGATGGATGATGTGGTCAGATCACACGGACGGCCTTTACTTCCCAAGACGGTTCCTGGTTCTCATTTTAGGCTTGGCAGGTCTGCATGGCCGAATGGATAAGAACGCATGTTCTTAAACATCCGGTGTGGTGAGCCGAGGCAAGCGGTTCAACCCCTACACCGGACAGCTGTGCTAAAATGTTGACCTGTCGCCCTTGACTTGGGGACGTAAATTAGAAGTACCTCTGAAGTCGGAGTGGGTTCGCCTAATGGCGGGGGACACTGTTAATAGGGAAAGCTAATCCACACGAAAAATTCAGCCCATCACTACTATAAATAGTGTGTATGGAGTACGCTTGAGGTCAAAGCGAGCGAGCAAAAAAAAAAAAAAAAGGCTTGGTCGACTAAGAAGTCCAGGTTTATTGAAAACAAATCCACTTCGATGGGATTCCAGGAAATGACCACCGGGCCAGCAGGCAAACTTGCTACCGACTGCGGTCTGAATGTTTGAGTTGCAGTAGGTTCATGCAGGAGTTGAATGGGGCGGATTAAGTTAGAGCATTACCTGGGGTTAATGGAGCAATTGTGTGACACAGAATGACATGTAGTAACAACTGGGTGCACTAGGTTCAGATTGCGTTTGCGTGGCAGTAATAACTGGGGTAATATGAGTTTATGAGCTCCCCCGATGGTGTTTCCACCTTGTCGTGGTGGGGGAGCTTGAGTTTCTCAATGACCCTGAGAGCTATGCCGGCGGTAGCGTAGCTACCAGCAGGGCCTCCCAAGCCGGACAGGTCAAAGGGTAGAGAACAGACAAAGAGAAACACCCTGGTCCTCCAGGTTGGGGGTTGAAGCGTGGGGTTAACATCCCCACCTTTGTAAAAACCTTTCTTTGTTACGAAACAAATACATGAGCCTCGATATCGGACTGACTTATCTGGACAACGACCTTGGAACGTTAAAGGACTTTTGAGATTTGGAACATGGAATGTACGGACACTATATCGAGCTGGAGCGGCCGAAGAACTAACCCGGGAGCTGATTGAATATCAAATGGATATAACAGCAATTCAAGAAATAAGGTGGCCAGGAGAGGGTACTTTAGAGCAAAATGGAATGATTATAATATATGGAGGAAACACCCAAAATAAACATGAATTAGGAACAGGATTTGTCATAAAAAAAGAGTTATGGGGGAACGTTTTAAACTTTAAAGCTTTTAATGACAGGATTAGTAAATTACGAATAAAAGGTAAATGGAAAAATATAACGATGATTAATGTACATGCACCTACTGAAGAGAAAGAAGATGATATTAAAGAAGACTTTTATAATGATCTGGAAGATGTCATAGAAGAAACCCCCAAACAGGACATCCTGATTGTGCTGGGAGACTTCAATGCAAAAATAGGTAGAGAGCAAACTAATAAAAAAGTGGCCGGTATGGAAAGCCTACATACAACTTCAAATGATAATGGATGGAGAGTCATCAACCTGGCAGAAGCCAAAGGACTGCAGGTTAGCAGTACCAGACTACAAAGAAAGGATATACACAAACAAACTTGGAAATCATGTGACAAGAGAACCTATAATCAAATAGATCACATTTTAATTAACAACAGAAATGCATCAAACATACAGCAAGTCAGAAGTTATAGAGGAGCTGAGTGCCACAGTGACCACTTCCTCGTTGGAGCCAAATTTAAAATAAAACTTAAGAGAGCTTTCTATACTAAATTACAAAGATTACACCCAACATATAACAGAGAAAAACTGCAAGACATTACAGTCAAAGAGAAATTTACAGATGAAATAAAATGTAAACTTGAAACTCTGCAAAACCCTTTGGAGGAAAGCATTGACCAAACTTGGTTGAACATCAAGAATACAATTCAGTCTACCGCAGAAGAATGTCTCGGTGTGTTAACCACGCATAGAAAGAACAGATGGTTCAATCAAAAATGTGAAGAAGCAGTCATTAGGAAGAAGAATGCCAGACATGTATGGTTAAATGACATCAATAACATCCAAAAGGAAGAGCATTATAGAAATGAATGTAAAGAGGCTACAAAAATAGTCAGACAGCAGAAGCGAGAATATATGAGTAATATAATCAAAGATATGGAAACTAATCACCAGAAAAATGAATCCAGAAAATTTTTTTAAGAACTGAAGTCAATGAAACGAGGGCACCAACAAAACACATATGGTTTAAAAGACAAAAATGGGAATATGATAAATACCAATGAGGAAATGTGCAACACATGGAAAGAATATTTTATTGAATTACTAAATTGTGAAGCTCCAAGTAACATTTTCTCACAAGAAGAGGTTCTAACATGCGAACCACAAATTGAAGAACCTACATTTGAAGAAATCCTATATGTAATCACACGACTTAAAAACAATAAGGCAACTGGGACTGATGGAATTGCTGCTGAATTTATAAAGGCAGGTGGCCATGCATTACATCTAAAGCTATACGAACTAATAATAAAAATCTGGAGGACAGAAGAATTACCCCATGACTGGAAAGAGTCATTATTGATACCTATCTTTAAGAAAGGAGACAAGTTCCAATGTGGAAATTATAGAGGAATATCACTACTGTCCACAAGCTATAAGATACTATCCGCAGTATTACTAAATAGACTAAAACCATATTCAGAAGACATATTAGGTGACTACCAGGCGGGTTTTAGACAAAACAGATCAACAATAGATCAGATATTTATCTTACGACAAATAGCCGAGAAACATTGGGAATGTAAAAGAGATCTCCATAACATTTTTGTGGATTTTAAAAAGGCTTATGATAGTGTCCATAGGAATAGTCTATGGAATGCTATGCAGGAATTTGGAATACCAAGGAAGTTAATCAACATGACCAGACTATGCATGGAAGATACTTATAATATAGTAACATATAAAGGCAGGAAATCAGACCCCTTCCAAATAACATCTGGCTTGAAACAGGGTGATGCACTATCGCCGCTACTCTTCAATCTGGCTCTAGAGAAAGTTGTAAGGAAGGTAAAGGAGGAATGTGATATTGGAGGAACATCCAAGCTGCTTGGTTATGCAGATGATATAGATATTATAGGGCAAAGTGAACAAAAGACATTGGAAATATTGACTCACTTAAAGGAAAAAGCCCAACAGATGGGGCTGGTTATCAACCAAGATAAGACAGAATATATGGTAATTTCAAGAGACGGAATGGCTAGAAACTCTGGCCACATACAAATAGATAATATGACCATTAAAAGAACGGAAACATACAAATACCTGGGTACGATCTTCAACTGCTCCAACATCATAAGGGAAGAAATACAAACTAGAATCAACTCTGGAAATAAGATATACTATGCACTACAACATCTACTAAAATCAAAGGCGCTATCTCGTAACACCAAAATCACAATATACAAAACACTGATCAGACCAGTTGTGCTGTATGGCTCTGAAACCTGGAGTACAACGAAAGGAGACGAAGCCTTGTTACAAACCTTTGAGAACAAAATTTTAAGACGCATCTTTGGACCCATTAGGGATACACAAAGTGGAGAGTGGAAAAGAAGAAGTAACAAAGACATTTATGATCTGTTTAAGTCCCCGCTAATCACTGGTATCATGAAGGCTAATAGACTACAATGGCTGGGGCATATAGAAAGAATGGAAGATAATAGGGAAACAAAACTCGCTTACACTCAGGAAATACATGACCGTAGACCCCGAGGTAGACCAAGAAGACGGTGGAGAGATAATACATGTACAGACCTACAAGCACTTGGAATCAACGACTGGCAAGAGAAGGTCCACCAGAGAGACGAATGGAGACGGATTGTATTTGCAGCAAAGAACCTCAATGGCTCGGAACGCTGAAGAAGAAGAAGAATTATGAGTTTATGCATTAATTACGTGGGGCGGGTTGAGTTAATGTAATAACTAAGATACCACTTCCACATCACCACTACTACAACCATCATCATCATCTTCAAGTACTAAGTCTATTGTGAAGCTTCGCTCACATCATATTCTACTGAAAAGACTTTCTCCTTGTCTAGTTTCCCTAGCCCAGGCATTTTAATGTACACCGTTGTGTTGGTCGGCTCCTGGCTCTTTGCTTCATGAACCATGCCTAACATTACTGTTCTTTGCACGTTTAATGTGGGCATATATTTTTCTTTGTTAAACATGATACGGTTCATGGGCCAGTGTTTGTGTGTCGATGTTCAGATATTGTAGAATATCATCATCATCATCATCATCATCATCATCATCATCATCATCATCATCATCATCATCATCATCATCATCATCATCATCATCATCATCATCATCATCATCAATCATTCAATCAATCAATCAATCAACCAACCAACCAACCAACCAACCAATCAATCAATCAATCAATCAATCATCAATCATCATCATCGCTAGCTGGCGCAGGCTTTCATGTCTCTCCACATTTTTCGACCTTTAATGTTCTGGATCAACTCTGCTGATTATATTCCACCATGCCACCATCTCAATCCATCCAGCATAATTTCTCTTGGGTGGCCTGCCTGCCTTCCGTTTGATCATTCCAGTCGTCGCGATGTTCTCCAATGCCTCTCTTCTCATCACATGACCAACGAAAGCTGTTTGCCCCACTTTCATTGTTGAATATAATGCTCTAGTTTCATTAACCTCTTTCTGGCAGTCGCTGTTAGTTACTCTGGCAGTCCAAGGAATTCTTATATAGAATATAGGATTCTTGTATGGCAATGTCGTGAGCACGGTCGAATGTGGGTTCGACTCCTGGGCTCGACGCTCGCCAAAGTGAGGAAAAGATTGGCCACATATCCCTCTATGCTCTCAGACCTACAGAATGTGAGGGCACTATCGCATCACAGATTCATAGCAGAAAACCGCTTCGGGACAAATCTTTACCTAGTGCGGTAACGAAGTTGATAGTGAACCTTCGCCGGGAGCGCGGTCGGGCGCGTGTTCGATGTCTGGGCTCGTTGCTTGCCAAAGTGAGCAAATTATTGACTACCGATTCCTTTATGCTCTCAGGCATACAAAATGTGATGACGGTATCATATCACATAGCCATAGCAAGAAACTGCTCGGTACAATTTATTATGTTTTATTATTAAAAGACAATGGGTGGGTTAAGTTAGCACTAACTGGCTGAGGTTCTTTCTCTACCAAATATCATATGTCTACATGCTGAGTTTTGTGTGTGTTTTAATCAACATATAATGAGTGAAGACATTGTGTTGTAGATCGTTGTTAGTACTGGCGACCATGTTCCTCCATAACCACATGTTTATGGTATTCTTTATACGTTCCACAACTGATCAGTTGTCAATCTCTGCTTGCTAGTGTTTTCGATGGTACGAGGGAAAGTCACGAAGCAACTTACACATTGATATGGGGAGCCTGAAATGGTCTGCTGTTTATAGAAATCTGTCTGTTTTGCCTGCCTGCCTGCCTGCCTGCCAGCCTGCCTGCTTACCTGCCTGACTGCATGCCTGCCTGTCTGCCTGCCTGCCTAACACTCACACTCACACATTGTGATTTCATTAGTCTCAGCGTTTCCTCCTGCCGAAAGCGTCGCACAGAGCACGAACACCGTAGCTCCGAAAACCTTCCGATTACTCACCCAAATAAAATTTCACTCACGAACCGAATGACGAAGTTTGAAAAGAACCCACGACCTTCTGAGAGCTACGCAGATGGCTTAACCACTTCGCCACAAAGACCCCCCCCCCCCCTTATGGATAAAAGCGCTCGTTCTTAAACTTCCGGTGTGCTGATGCCGAGGTTGCGCGTTCAGCTCGCACACCGATCAGCTGGACTAAAATGTTGACTTCTCGTCCTTGACTTAGGGACGTAAACTACAATTACATCAGAAGTCGGAGAGGGTTCGCCTGATGGCGAGGGACACTGGTAATAGGGAAAGCTAATCCACGCGCAAAGATCAGTCTAATACACTAAAAAATTAGTAGCACGTGTATGGACTACGCTTGAGTTCAAAGCGAGCCAACATTTAAAAACAAATTCTTCTTTCTTTATTTGTGTCTCCTGCGATGTTGTGCGTCATATTGTTTGATATAGTTACATTTCGTAAGCTTACATTTAACCTTCTCATTATTTATTCGTTGTCCAATTTATGCACCATGCAACAGCGAAGCAATAATGTAACGGTCATAACGATCACTACAGATTCAATCTAATTTTATGTCACCAGAGTAAAAGAAATGTTGCTAACATTTTAAAAATAAATTAGTTTCATTTTCACTAACAAGTTGTGAAAAATTCATCCAGGGGAATGTCTAAAATAAAATATCTGATTCTGGCTAATAATTAGAAAGTCTAATTGTTTCTAACTTAAAAACAATAAGGCAACAGGGGCTGATGGAATTACTGCTGAATTTATAAAGGCATGTGGCCGTGCATTACGCCTAAAGCTATACGAACTAACAATAAAAATATGGAGGACAGAAGAATTACCCCATGACTGGAAAGAGTCATTATTGATACCTATCTTTAAGAAAGGAGACAAGTTCCAATGTGAAAATTATAGAGGAATATCACTACTGTCCACAAGCTATAAGATACTATCCGCAGTATTACTAAATAGACTAAAACCATATTCAGAAGACATATTAGGAGACTACCAGGCGGGTTTAAGACAAAACAGATCAACAGTAGATCAGCTATTTATCTTACGACAAATAGCCGATAAAAATTGGGAATATAAAAGAAATCTCCATAACATTTTTGTGGATTTTAAAAAAGCTTATAATAGTGTCCATAGGAATAGTCTATGGAATGCTATGCAGGAATTTGGAATACCAAGGAAGTTAATCAACATGACCAGACTATGCATGGAAGATACTTATAATATAGTAACATATAAAGGCAGGAAATCAGACCCTTTCCAAATAACATCTGGCTTGAAACAAGGTGATGCACTATCGCCGCTACTCTTCAATCTGGCTCTAGTAAAAGTTGTAAGGAAGATAAAGGAGGAATGTGATATTGGAGGAACATCCAGACTGCTTGGTTATGCAGATGATATAGATATTATAGGGGAAAATGAACAAAAGACATTGGAAATATTGACTCACTTAAAGGAAAAAGCCCAACAGATGGGGCTGGTTATCAACCAAGATAAGACAGAATATATGGTAATTTCAAGAGAAGGAATGGCTAAAAACTCTGGCCACATACAAGTAGATAATATGACCATTAAAAGAACGGAAACATACAAATACCTGGGTACAATCTTCAACTGCTCCAACATAATAAGGGAAGAAATACAAACTAGAATCAATTCTGGAAATAAGATATACTATGCACTACAACATCTACTAAAATCAAATGCGCTATCTCGTAACACCAAGATCACAATATACAAAACACTGATCAGACCAGTTGTGCTGTATGGCTCTGAAACCTGGAGTACAACGAAAGGAGACGAAGCCTTGTTACAAGCCTTTGAGAACAAAGTTTTAAGACGCATCTTTGGACCCATTTGGGATACACAAAGTGGAGAGTGGAAAAGAAGAAGTAACAAAGACATTTATGACCTGTTTAAGTCCCCGCTAATCACTGGTATCATGAAGGCTAATAGACTACAATGGCTGGGGCATATAGAAAGAATGGAAGACAATAGGGAAACAAAACTCGCTTGCACTCAGGAAATAAATGAACGTAGACACCGAGGTAGACCAAGAAGACGGTGGAGAGATAATATATATATACAGACCTACAAGCACTTGGAATCAACGACTGGCAAGAGAAGGTCAACTTGAGAGACGAATGGAGACGGATTGTATCTGCAGCAAAGAACCTCAATGGCTCGGAACGCTGAAGAAGAAGAAGAATTGTTGCCGCTTTAGCTGACATTTTAAAAAAAAAGTGTTTAAGTGCAGCTGTAGCACAAGTCAAGTACAGCTGTAGCACAAGTCAAGTACAGCTGTAGCACAAGTCAAGTGCAATTGTAATACAAGTCAAATACAGCTGCAGCAAAGTCAAGTGCAGCTGTAGTTTAAGTCAAGTGCAGTTGTAGCACAAGTCAAGTACAGCTGTAGCATATGTCAAGTGCAGCTGTAGCACAGGTCAAATGCAGCTGTAGGACAAGTCAAGTACACCTGCACAACAAGTCAAGTACAGCTGCAGCAAAGTCAAGTGCAGCTGTAGCTTAAGTCAAGTGCAGTTGTAGCACAAGTCAAGTACAGCTGTAGCACAAGTCAAATACAGCTTTAGCACAAGTCAAGTGCAGCTGCAGCACAAGTCAATTACAGCTGTCGTAGCACTAGGTCATTTGTGGAAGTCATATGTAATTGACCTTCCAACACTTCACTGAGGTTAATGGAGGAAGAAGAAAAATAATAATAATAAGTAGGTATGTAACCGAGATTACTGCCAAGCGTAGTATTTAATTTTACTGTGTAACATAGCCGCTATGCTCATGACAGAGAACTAGAGGAAAAACATACAAGCCCTAATTAGTCACACACATTCATTACCAGATGTCTGCGGAGTTAGAGGAACTAAGATGATATATCAGAGTCACCAATATGGAGTTCGTGGACAGAACTGGACACAATCCAATGGATATAGAGGTAAAGGACAGTTACTGACACTGCATAAGACACACATTGATGGGACTAGTTATAGAATAACTAGACAGTTCTTCACAAGTATAGGAGCACAAAGAAAACAATAACGACACACAGACACATATGGCTTTTGGCATGGTCGAGACAAGAACACAGAGCTGATCCACGACTCTGGTGATCGTGTGAGATGGTGAAACGTGACCGCCCACGCTTACCGGCGTGGTACATGATGATGATTTAGTTGTACATGAAACAAAATTGAACTCATGAACTGTACAAGCAAAATATGCCACCTATAGAAGAAAAACACTTCTTAACTTCACAGACAACCAGTACTCAGATGGTACACAATCGTTTAAGATCAAATAACTAATATAACCAAGGGAATAGACTATCCCGTACAAGAGAACAGTCACACAAGCAATCTTAATAAATTGTGAAAGAGAAAAAAAAGTTTGATTTTGTCTGGAAAGATGGATGAGGCACTACCTTGAGAACAGAACTTCTGGGAGAATATTGAACGGTCAAACAAACGCGCGCGCGCACACACACACGCACGCGCGCGCGGACTCACACGCACACATTTATACACACACGCGCGCGCATCGCACGCATATCGGATTCTTTCCGTTGCCTCCTCCTGCGACACCCACCCAGTATGTTTTGACTTGCTGGCCGGAACCATTTCGCCATATCCCCGATAAATTACCCACATGATACCGCTGTAGAAGCGAGGCACTGTCTGTAGTTTTACTTATTCCTGGCAGCAATCGATACTATTAGTGATCTCGCATTGCCTCCCTTGATTTCCCTGTCCGTTTTAGGACACCATGGGAAAATGGTCCGAGCATAGATTTCCACTCTCCCGCGGTAATTTCACTCTTGAGCACTGACAGTACATGCCATCAATTTCTCGCTTGGTGTCTCTCCCTGTCTGATTGGCATTGCGTAATCTTCTCTAATTTAATATGTTATTTACTGTCTATGTTATGCCCTGTTCCTAGGTCTTGCTGTTGTTCCGTTTTTATGAGATTCCGCGTGCTGTATGGTTCTATTTGAGTAGACTGTTTTATCCATGGCTAGTTTGTAGTTTTAGAGTTGATTGTCCTGCCAGGATGTATTCATTAAATGGTGCATGTGCAGAATCGAAGAAACAGATAATATGATAGAATCAACAATATGGGAGGTATGGAGAAAACCAATGTATCAAGACGTGAGGTAAAGACGTGGTGGCACTAGATAAAACATACATTAGAAACTGTTTAATAGCAGATCTAGAAAGCCCTTGATTTGGAAACCCACAAGATATAAATATGAAGAGTTCTAGATTCACAAGAATAGAAATTTATAGACAAATAATACCGGCAGTGATTGGAAGGGACATCCTAGTATAGCCAAGATAGATGAACTTGTAATTGTATTAAGAGGGTTGAGGATCTCTGCCCCATTAAGATGGCAGAATAAGAGAAGGGAGGAGCAGTACTAAGTCCTACACAGACGCCATCACTACACATTGTTGAATGTGCCAGCAGCACACGTTGGCAGCCATACCAACAGCACACTTTAACTTTCATCATCATCATGTGGCAGATCCTTTACAGAACATCGTTCTCATCACGGCTGTTGGAGAAGTTACTGGATCCCCTTCCAGTTCTCACCCTCATTCCCAGGATGTCTGCAATATCCGTGCTTTTCGACCTCATTGTCTTCTTCCAGAAGCCATGAAATTCACTGTTCTTTCTAAACCACTGTGATGTTTCATATGGCCAAAGTCTTTCAGTTTCCCAGGCACAATGCAATGCTGTTTATGAGTCAGGTTTCTTCGATGATCTGACCTTGCAGAGTGCCAGTATTTGTCTTTTTGGTCCATGATATTTCAAGAAGGCCAGTTTAGCATTTAAGTTCAAACTGCCCGATCTTCTGTTTTTAAAGCCGGAGCTGTGGCGAGGGGGTTACGAACGTAATTCGTAATCCCACATACCACGTTCGAAACACTGCTGTGGGTCATTTGGAAACAGACCGATGTGCACTGGTTTTCATACAGTGGTATAATTGCCGGTCGTTCAGGAAGCAGCGGTAAATTACTGAACGTAAATTTACCAAGAAATCACACAGACAAAAAAATGCTGGAGTTGACTGCGTCGTCTTGTAAAGGATAAGTAACTAATTAACTGATTGAGAAATAGTCAATGTCTAACATCCGTATGTTGCCACAGGAAGGATGTGTGCGCTTAAAAAAGTCTACTGTGATTTATACACTAATGTTGTACCATACGTTTGTTAATACCGTTTAACCTGTGCATTGCTTGACCAGTGTACGTCTTACTTTGTTTGGGTAATACCCCCAGACATATTAATATATAACAGCTAGGTAGGCGTGCCAGAAGCATATGTCTGTGAGGGACGTTTACAGAACACGTGGCTTCACAAACCGAACCAGCAGCCAATATTTCTAAACGTGCAAACAATACAAGTTGCTCGACATGCCAACAGCACAGGCTGTTACTAGATACGTTTTCAGCAACAATTTTACTAAACATGCCCGCTCACCGTTTATTAGGCATATTAACATAACAGGTTGACAGACGTGCCAGCGACACATTTCTAAAAAAAATACACGCGATACAAGTAGCTAGAAAAGTCAACAGCACACGTTGTATGACACACTAGAAGACAGATTCGTGGACACGACGATATACCAGCTGTAGAGGATGCTAGACATACCAGCAACACGCATGGTTAGACATATCTATCAACAGTACAGGTTGCTAAATACATCAGCAGCACATGGTGGTAGGCATACAAGCAACACATGATGCTAGACATGTCAGCAATATACATTGCTTGACACATCAACACCACAGGATACTAGATACGCCAACAACACACGTGGCTAGGCACACCAACAGCACAGGCTGCTAGACATGCCTACAGCACACATGGCTTGACACATCAACAGCACACATTGCTTGACACACCAACAGCACACATTGCTTGACACACCAACAGCACACATTGCTTGACACACCAACAGCACACATTGCTTGACACACCAACAGCACACATTGCTTGACACACCAACAGCACACATTGCTTGACACACCAACAGCACACATTGCTAGACACGCCAATATCATAGGCTGCTAGACATGCCTACAACACACATTGCTTGACACACCAACAGCACAAGTTGCTAGGTATGTCAAATGTCTAGACATCTCAGTAGTACAACTCGCTATACAGGCACACAAACTCGGTCAATGTAACAGTGAGTGCCTCATTTTGTAGGTAATCAGAACAGGAGAAAACATTATTTTTAGAAGGGCAGAACGAACGGTGAGTGAAAATATATGAATCGGGTAATAAAATTGCGCATGAGGAACAGGGTTGAGGGAGAAGGGGTGGGGTAAATCGAAGCTAGGTTAGAAAAATCAAGTACAAATATCACAGATTAGAGCGGAAAGCAGAAGTTATAACAGATGTATACAGACGTAAAAGGCAAGACAATACGATAACAAAAACAACTGAAGGCGAAAAATAGATGAAGAATATCAGTTTTCAAAATTTCATGATGAAAAACGTAATTACTGAGAACAAAGGAAGAGAACATAAGGGACTTCACAATTTAATGGTTAACAAAAGTACATGACGTACTAAATAACAACCGTTGGTTAACTGGATGAGAAGTCGCTCTTAAAATGGGCGTTCATAGCAGATAATTTAGAACATCTTAAGTAGCAATTAGTGTAAAACATCTTAAGTACAAATAATGTGGAACATCTTATATAGCAAATACCGTACACTATTTTAAGAAGCAAATAACGCAGAACAAAGTGCCGAATATGTACAACGTCTTTAGTAGCAAATTATGTAGAACATCTCAAGTAGTAAATTAGGTAGAAAATGTTAATTAGCAAATACTGTACATTTAAGTAGCAAATATTGTAGAACATCTAAATGCTACTCGAAGACCATTGCCAGGAAAAAAGCCTCTCAGTTGTTCTCATTCCGCTCCAACTACTCATGAAAACAGATCGCAGCAGAATATTTCCAAAGTCGACAACGCAAGCTACATTACATGGAGTCATATTTGGATTACAATGTTTACACAAAAGATGGCTAAATACAGGCACAACCCAGTTAACTCATGTGGCATGAATGCCAAGCTGCAGGAAATGAGCAACTCCCCGCGCATATAGCAGTATATGGAGAGAGAGAGAGAGAGAGAGAGAGAGAGAGAGAGAGAGAGAGAGAGAGAGAGAGAGAGAGAGAGAGAGAGAGAGATTGCTTTGATATGTCTCAGGGAGGTGTAGGTAGCATTCGCACGAGCTTAACAGCAGAAATTAAGACACAAAAAACCTGGTATATGGGTAGATAGACACATTGACCGACCGACTGTTGGGTAGTTACTTCAGGGCGGACGGAATGTTGTTCGGTTCACATATAGATAGTTATTAGTTAGTCGACAGATCATCCTCATTGCACATCGAACCATTCAGTCCATTAGTGCTCGGATCCCCTACTCAGCAAATCCCGCAACGTGTAGCGGCTAACGACACCAGTTCTGTGTTGGTTTATCAATCTTCTTTGGCTTCCTGTGTAGTGTTCTTGTTTGGCCACCCCTCTTTTAATTTGCTGTTCTCGCACCCTGACCATGGTTGTAGATTCACAGTCATGACTTGGTTCTCGTAAACGACTTACTTCTCGTAGAGCATTCAGAATGTCTGACTGGTCCATGGCGCGTCCGCCTTCCACAGTAGCCTTACCTGTAAGCCTGTCAGCCTGTTCATTTCCTTGTACACCCGCATACCCTGGCATTCAAAATAAAACTCATCTTTGTCAGCCCAGACCGCTCCAGAGACAGCAATCACTCTCTTCGGACCCGCCCCATCTCTATCTTTCTGAGCATACTCATAAAGTCACTAAGGACACATGCCTGAGTGAATATTTGTCTCGAGCCATGTTATTTCTTTACTTACTCCATGACTTCCATAGTCAGGCTACTTGTAGTCAAAGCAAAAGCCCCAGACTCTTCCCTCACAATTCTCCCTCCGGCCTGAGCCGTAAAGACCCATGAACTTCTCACTCGTCGAACTACCGACCCACACGTGTAAATGGCAGCATCACCCTCTAAAGAATTCTCGAAGATCACAGCCTGTACTTCCGCCTCCACGGCAGCTGGATTTTCTTGCCTGCATTTCCTGTCTAGTTGGATGCAAACTGAAAAGGACGGACAGAGCTCTGTTGGCACTTGTACCCACTCCTCGCCAGGTTCTAGGTTCTCAAGTGAACACACCTTCTGAAGAATGTCTTTGGCTTGACCCATCCACGACTTTCCTCTTTTTAACCTGCTGCCTTTTACCTTCTTAATTTCTCTATGCAGTGGATGTTGTGTGTTTGCATTGACTCTGGGTAGGCACGTGCTCGGAAAATTTGTATTCTGTCCCCACATATGCATACCATAGACTATTAGATAAACGGATCAAACGATACAAAAATGAAAGTAACAAGTAATAAGCTACAATTGGTGAATATTAGGCATATGGAGAATGGGAATTGGTTGACAGCTGACTGGCGAGAGTAGTTAGAAAGGATTACACTAGAAATGGGAGTACGCAATTTGATGAACAAATAGTGAGATTGCATTCAGTTAGGCGTAACTTTTGAGGTGGAGATATATGATGAATAGCTTCATACGCTGTAGATTTTACAAAACAAGGGTCAGTCTACAATAAGGATACAGATGAATAACTTTTATCTTTAAATTTTCATGTAGTGTTTTCCATGTAGTTGTATCGTTGTGTGTTTATTATGACTGTGCTGACGAAGACTTGATCCGCAACGCCCAGTTTGTTACTTGTGATCGTGTTCAAGCTTACCGTCTACTTTTTGTGCTTTGGTGATTCATTCGCTATAGATTGAAGTACATCTGCACGTGATAAAAGTGCTATGACGCAACATTAAATTATGGTTGTATCATTGGAGACACGCGAAGAACGTGTTAGAAAACAACTGTTATAAATTGAATCCTATTATACAGCCTGCTGACTCACCAGAAATACAATTTTTAGGGTTTCACTCCGGGCACGTTTTCCATGGATTTGCATTCTAGTTTGTCTGATTGCTTCGAGATTTCTGTTTTAGAGGGCGCGAGAGCGAATAATGGAATTCAGCCAGGAAATAGGCAGCTGCTAAACGAAGGAGCGACGAGGTTTAAAAAAAATACCTCGAAAGGGAAGAGACAGATAAAAAGTAGAAATGGAAGAAACAGATAAAGTGTAGAAAATAACTTGTGTTTACGCTTACATAGGGGCTATGTTACAGATTCAGAGAAGAGCTTCACAATTACTTTTTAAACAAAAATTGTCCATGCGAAAATGTTAATTACTAGGCCATTTGGATAATATTTTTACCCTGAGTCGGGGGAAAATATAGTACATTCAGATAAACTTTTATTAAGGGATTGAATGATCGGTTAAATAGAATCACGTGCTCATATATATGTTCTCTTACTCTCTCAGCAGATGTCGTAGTGTAGTTTTAACGCAAAATTATTATTACCGTAGTGTCTACACGTGCATATACGCAACGCAGACACACACAGACAACACACTTATATACATGACATACAACACCCAGCAGCTACAGATATGTAAAAAACATAGATAGACAGACAGACAGACAGACAGACAGACAGACAGGTGGGTGGGTGGGTTGGTGGGTTAGGTTGGATGTTGGATAGATCGATGGGTGGGTGATGTGGATAATGAGTGTATTGTGGATGGATGGGTGTGTGGTGTACGGTATGGGTGGGTTTTGGATGGATGGATGGATTAGATTAGATAGATACCTACCTGCGTGCCTGATTGCCTGCCTGTCTGGCTAGCTGCCTGCTCGCACTGTCTACACACGACCCCACTCACTGTATGTTGTTATCCCTGATCCAGGTCTGTCTGACTGTGAGTGAGATGAGTCTACTGATTAATTGGAGGCTTGTGCTCCTGAAGGAGATGGAATACGTATGAGTAGGGTGTCTGGTCCGCATGCAGACAGACAGACATATATGTATGAAGGCAATCAGACATGGAGACTGACCTGCATGCATGAAGGCAGGCACAAACACAAATAGGCAAATGCATACACTTACCGACAAGACATCCAAAACCCAGAAAATTGAGTAGACTGACTCCACAGAAATACTTCAATACAACAGCAATCAAGTTTACTTTAGTTTAGTTTAGTCGACGGATCAACATCACGGCACTCGGGTGTAACCCATAAGTGCTCCATTCTACTCCCAACTCAAGCCTGAGTCTGGAGAATCTCAGCTCAGTGCACGAGCTCCGTAACACCGGCGAGGCTTGTGAAATACTTTGGGTAGATTTTTAACTCGAATTTTTGCCCGGGCAGCGCCGTTAGGCTACTCATTTTCGATTTCCAACTGCCAAGGGATTTTTTACGTGCACAACAATATACACGCGCGCCCGATCTCGTTACCCAGAGACCAGGGGAAATTTTGTTACTAGAAGTCCACGTGAAAAAATCCCGGCCCTCACTGGGGCTTGAACCCAGGACCTAAAGCACTAGAGGCGGACACCATACTTCGAGACCACTCAGCCTCCTCCCCCCCTCCCCCCCCCCCCCCCCTCACAGCAGCAATCATACTCTACTTCACATGCACATATACCGCTACTCCTATTCAGAAGCGAAACAAAAGCTCCTCAAGTGTAAAAAGATTACCCGATTGTATTTCCATGCCACAGCTATTATATATGTCGCCAGCATCAACATTTGAATAGAATGGCTAGTGCAGATTAGAACTGAGACGCCAGACTTCCAGGACACAATAACCGCGATATATTTATGGCCACTTAAACACACAACGGCCATCAAACTGTTGTTAAGCGTATGCGCAATGACGCAGAAGGACAATAAAACATAGCTTGATCCTGTCCTTGAAACACCCAAGTTGAGGTTTTACCACGTTTTGCTTTTCCTACTTCTTCATGCTCTTTAAGATCTATACCAGCCTGGGCCTGGATCAGCAATTTCGATACCGTTCTGCCGCTGGTGATATCTTCAGTCTATATTTGGCGTCTATTGCTAAGTACGGATGGGGGTCTAAAACTGTAGGCGAGAAAACAATCACATTCCCACAGAGGTTCAGATTAAGAATAAGCTGATGTGGATCAATGCACTGCTGAAATTTATTGCACATGTTACGGTGAAACAGAACACATGCTTAATGAGAATAGTGTTAGTCGCCCTGGAAAGTAGGGGTTAGTGTCTGTCTGTCTACGCCTACGACTCCTCTCACTGTAGACCATTACCCGTGATTTGAGACTGTTTGAATTTTAGTGAAATGTGTCTGCTGGTGTCCGCCTCGAGTGCTGGAGGTCCCGGTTTCAAGCCCTGGTGAGGGCCGGGATCTTTTCACGTGGACTTCTAGTAACAAACTTTCCCCTGGTCTCTGGATAGCGAGATCGGACGCCCGTGTGTATTGTTGCCCACGTAAAAAAAATCCCTTGGCAGTTGGAAATCGAAAATGAGTAGCCTAACGGTGCTGCCCGGGCAAAAATTCGAGTTAAAAATCTACCCAAAGTATTTCAGGATCCTCGCCGGTGCTACGGAGCTCGTGCACTGAGCTGAGATTATCCAGACTTAGACTTGAGTTGGGAGTAGAACGGAGCACTTATGGGTTACACCCGTGTGCCGTGATGTTGATCCGTCGACTAAACTAAACTAAACTAACCTAACCTAAACTAAACTAAACTAAACTTGATTGCTGTTGTATTGAAGTGTTTCGGTGGAGTCAGTTTACTCAATTTTCTGGGTTTTGGATGTCTTGTCGGTAAGTGTATGCATTTGCCTATTTGAGGAAGAGGCCGACCACGTAAACGTTGGACGGAGGGAATAGCAGAGTCCATGGGAATATCGATACATGAAGCCCATAATCGGGCACTCTCACGATGTTTATACTTCACCTCGACACCGCAAGGTACAAGAGCAACATGATGAGATGAGATGGTGTCTGCTGTTTAACTGGACTGTTTGTTCTCGACTAACGTTTGATGGAGTAAGCATGGGCAGGGCGTCTGGTCTTGTTTGTAGTGTTCTTGGAAGAAGAGTCTAACCATGAATGGAGCTTCTGTTCTTGAGTGGAGAGTTTGCTATTGAGTGAAGTGTTTTTTTTTTTTTTTTTTACGTGCGAGTCTCGGATTAAGAGTAAAGTATTATTGTGCGTGGTACATTTGGTCTTCAGTGGAGTGTACCATCTTCCTGAAGTGTACGATCTTCTTGAAGTGTACGATTTTCTTGGAGTGTACGATTTTCTTGGAGTGTGCGATCTTCTTGAAGTGTACGATCTTCTTGAAGTGTACGATCTTCTTGAAGTGTACGATCTTCTTGAAATGTACGATCTCCTTGAAGTGTACGATCTTCTTGAAGTGTACGATCTTCATTGGAGTGTACGATTTTCAGTAATGCCTCTGATCTAGAGTAGATTATGATTTTCATTGAAATGTCCGATCTTGAGTTGAAAGAGTGTGATCTTTAGTTGGTCAGTTAGTAAGTGAGTGAGTCAGTTAGAAAGTCAGTCAGTCAGTCGTCAGATTATCCACACTGCACATCGAATCATTCAATTTATATGTACTTCCGGTGAGTTGTGTGTATGTGTGTGTTTGTGTAAACCTGAGTAGAGTGGATTTAATCTACAAGAGATTGTATTTGTTGCGTGTATGCAATGTGTCGTCTCCTGGGCAGTAAGTTTCATCATAAATGAAATCTGGGTATTTGAAATGAAACAGATTTGCTGCTTACGTGGGGTATGTTTGTCGGCGTAATTGAGTTCGCTTCGTATGGAGTGTGTTTTGATTTGAATATAATTCGTTTCGTTATGGGTAAAGTATGCTTCCGAATGCGATGCTTGCATATAGTGAGTCTGTGATGATGTGTATTGTGAATTGACGGGTTGTATTGGAATGACGCGTTGTATATAAACCTAAGTCCAAAACCGTGTTTTCCATTTGTAAATATGAATAAGAAAAACACAAGTAGTAGGTGGTAGCACAGTTTATTGCTTGGCATATTTCAGCATCTCGTCAGTTGCATACTGCAGACATCGCTGAAGTTAAAATAAAGCAAACAATGGAATATTAACCTACTGAACTATACAACATCCTTATTCCTGCGGAAGTGTAAACTGACTGGAATTATGATTGTAAAATGACTTTTTGTTTACCCAAACAAAGGCTTAGGAATTCCACTGACGATCAGACATTCCACTCAAAATTATAATCTACTCAAGATCTGACGCTCCACTGAAAGGTCATACACTCCACCCAAGATCGTATAGTTTACGGAAGGTCAATCGTACGACTCGAAACCATACTCTGCCCATAACTGGAGACTCGCTCTAAGAACAAATACTTCACTCAGTATCAAACATTCCACTCAGAATGAGAAACTTCAATCAAGATCAGACACTTCACTCAAGATCAGACACTACACTCAAAACTGTACACTTCACTCAAGACTGTACACTTCACTCAAGATCAAGATCAGACACTTCACTCAAGATCAGACACCCTGCCATACTTATTCCGTAAAACGCTATTTGAGAGCATAAAGAGGCCAATTAGAGAGTAGACCCATTTCACCCTAATTCAGACAGTATGAAATCAGGGATAATGGTCTACCGTAAGTGTCTTTGTGTGAGGACACAGACAGACAGACAGACAGACAAACACACACATATCCACACAGACGGACACAAACACAAACGGCTACTTTCCAGCGTGACTAACCCCCACTCTAATTAAGCATGTGTTCTGTTTTACCGTTACATCTTATATATAAAAAAGGATCTCCGTCCAAATGTATGTATTTCTGTCTGTATGTCCTTTATACGTTCGCGAACGGCCCATCCGATTGAGATGAAATTTTCTACACGCCTTCCTTTCATTCCAGAGCTGCCAACTGTGATATTTTGTTAGTGTGAAATCGCCTGCTTACTCAGTATTATTTCATTTTTCATTTTTCATCATAATTTCATATATCTCAGGGGACCTAACTCTGTAAAAGTTATTTCAAGGGGCATAACTTTTCTGTATAACTTATAGTCATATTGTGGCATCGTTTTCAAAGATTTATAAACTCTTTGTCCATAGTTATGTACCGGCATATGAGTTATAATAAATAATGATACAATCTGTAAGGCATTTTCAAAGTTTTCATAAAAATGATGCACAATGCATAACATTGTAACTCATCGTTTTTTGCTTAAGAAGTTACTGTAGTCATGCAGGTGATTAGAAAGAGATTTCATTAAAAATAATGGATGGTGTGTGGAAGAACGTTCTTTTAAGTTACTTTTTTTGTTGTATGAATTTAATGAAGCCGGACAGGGTCAGGCAGACAGATAGACAGACAGATAGACAGTCGGGAACAGGAACTTATATGACTACTTATATAAATTAAATGAGATGCTTCACACCAGGAGCTGGGCAATGCCGGGCCGGGTCAGACAGACAGACAGACAGACAGACAGACAGACAGACAGTCAGTCTGTAACGGGAACGAGAACTTATATGACTACTTATATGAATTAAATGAGATGCTCCCCACCAGGGTCTGGGCGAAGCCGGGCAGGGTCAGCTAGTGTGTAATAAATTTCAGCGGTGCATTGATCCATATCAGGCCATTCTTAACCTGAGCCTCGGGGCTGTCATTGTTTCTATGCGTACAGTTTTAGACACCCATACATATTTGGCAATACAAGTCAAATATAGACTGTAAATGTCAACAGGGGACAGAACTGTAATGATGTTCGCGGACTCAAGCTGGTATAGATTTGTTTCGGACTCAAGTTGGTATAGATTTGTTTCGGACTCAAGCTGGTATAGATTTGTTTCGAGCTCCTTTAACAGCTAGAATCTGAACATATTCAACAATGCAGAACAATGAAGGAGAAATCATTGATCTTTTGAATCCCTCTCAAATTCTATGCCAGTAATCGTATTATCAATGTTAAGGATCACGCCTCCATTCATATCAACATTGCAGAGGTTGATGATACCACAGGCAGAATGCCTGGATCCTACAAAACCTATGCTACCTGTGGCGCAATCAGAAGACTGGAAGAGTCCGATGATTCACTGAATAGATTAGCAAAACGTGACTGAGTCGTCTTCAAGACCTTTTGAACCCAGCAGTAGTTGTCATACATAGTTTGGAAGTAATAGCACACTGCTTTCTAAGGCTGTGTCTAAAACTTAAAAAAAAATATACATCTGAAATAACATGCATTAGTAGTAAAAGCAACATGTTTAACACACAGAATGGACGGATATTAAGATGTGCTGAAACAGTTGCGATTAAAAATGGCTAAGCCATTGCTCTGTTAAAAAATACATTATACATTTTTTTAAAAATTATAAAAACAAAAAACCATACTCATATACACACCTAGATGCTTTATGTTCCGGAATATTAAAACGAATAAAAAATACATTCTCAGTGCAAAAATATACTCTCATACATACACGCTTTACGTTTAAGAATATACAATGGGATTACAAGAAGAAAGAAAAAAAGAGGTTATAATGATATAGTTCTAAACTTCGCAAGCACCGAATCAGTAAGTCTGTCAGTTTGAATAGCCCGCCTTTTGTTGTCTTTACTGGTTTCTTCGAACTTTCCCATTCTTGATTGCTGTTATCGTGTTCCTTATTTTCTTTTTTTAAATTTCTTTTTGCGCTCGCCCGTTTTGAACTCAAGCGTAGTTCATTCATGCTATTTCTAGTAGCACTGGACTTAATTGTACATATGGATTAGCTTTCTCTTTTACCTCGCCATCCGGCGAACCCACTCCAACTTACGATCCCAAGTGAAGGATGAGAAGTCAACATTTTAGTCTAACTCACCGGTGTAGGGGTTGAACCCCCTACCTCAGCATCAGCACACCGGATGTTTACGAACGAGCGCACTTATCTTATCCATTCGCCCATGCTGACCTCCGTGTGCCTTAATATTTGATTTCTATTATCATGTTAATTCTGTCGCTTTAACGTCGAAAATACAAGTGTTACAATTCGATTTAACGTGTACGAAAGTACAGTATTTAAAAAAACGAAAGTCGATCTCGTTAAACCTGCTTCTACAGCGTCGGTTATAATTGAGGTTCGTATTTGTGTGTGGTAGAGTTTGATTATCTCTCATTTCTTTACTCTCTTTCGATTTAGTTCTAAAGATGTTACATTTGCCCCTCTATGTTCGTCTGGTACAGTTGGGCCTGGTGGTGTTTGTGAGGTCCTCCGCGTACGATGACTTTGCAGACAATATATGGTTTCTGAAGGAAGGGATGTCTGGCAGAAATTTGGGTTCGATGTCATCGGACTATAAATAAATCTTCTTAAAGCTGACTGCTATGATAAAAAGTCCGCATGATTACTTGTTCGAAATTCGACCACAAAACATAGTAACACACATTTATATGCTTTTTGTGTGTTTTGTTTAGTATATCTTAATTACTGTACATTGCTGTCAACACCAGCACTGCTGTTGTTGATGTCTTGGCAAGTTTACGTTCAGTAGTTTGCCATTGCTTTCTGAACGACCGGCTCCCATACCAACACGTTAAAACCCAGCGCGACACGGTCTGCTGCCAAATCGGTCGCAGCTATGTTTCTAACGCAAGTAAGCGAAATTACGAACTGCGTCCGTAGCCTCTTTGCCACGGAGACGGCTTACATGCTTTCGTATCACCCTAACAGGATTAATACAACATTTAGATATATCTACACTTCATAAGTTTGTTTTAATCGAAAAGCAACTTCTTCAACATTACCATCATTATTCTGCTCTTTCCCAACGCTTCTATATTTTCAGCGTTATCGCTTGCCTTTTGTTCACGCGCGCGATAAGATCCAGTTGCAATATAAACAAAATACGTTACCTGTTTCAGTAGTTCAATTAAATGATTGAAGCTTCGCAGTTTCATTTTGCCCGCGTAACCGAGGGATCGTCAAGCGTAATGAATCAATCCTTGTTTACTTTATTGATACGGCACTCGTTTACTTTCTTGATACGGGCTTTTCTGACCAGTATCAAGTATTTTCGTGTTTATATATGATTTCAGTATATCTCTTCCCACTCGCTCGATACATCTAAGTATGTTCTTGCGACGTCCAGCGTTTCTGTTTAATCTTAGATATCTTCTTCGGGTGTCTGGTCCGGAGTGATCATGGCTCGCAAATAGTCGTCAACATGTCCGAAGGGATAATAGCGCTCGCTCTATTCTTCCGGTGTGCCGATGCCGAGGTAGCTGGTTCAACCCCTAAGCCGGTCAGCTGGACTAAAATGTTAACTACTCGTCTGTAACATTTTTGTTTCCGCATATCCTTTAAAGAGCATCGCTGTCAACACCAGCGTTTTACCGCTGTCATTGATTTCTTGGCAAGATTACGCTCAGTAGTTTGCCATTGACTTCTGAGCGGCGGGCTGTCTTTAACTTGGGGATCTAAATTACAAGCACCTCAGTAGCCGGAGTCGATTCGCCAGATGGCGGGGGGACATTGATACTAGGGAAAGCTAATCCCCGCACAAACATCAGTCCAGTGAACTCCCCGGTAGTAGCAACTAGTAGAGGTAGTAGCACGTCAATGGGCCACTCTTGAGTTCAAAGCCAGCGAAAAAAAGATTCCCTTATCCTCTCTGTCTTTTGATCTTCTGCCTCTCTTTCTTTTTCTTTGCTTACCCCTGGGACTCCTAGAGATGTATAGAGCTCTCAACCGCGCATGGCAAGGCCTGAGTAGGCCAGTTCAAGGATAATTGGATGTTGGCTGAATATTGTTTTTACCGTGTGATAGATCGTGCCTCAGACAAATCTTCTTTTGCTGCCTTTGATGGCTTGAACATTGGGTCTATAGTGCTACTATTCTTTGGGGCTTGTTAACATACGGGCGAACCTAGTATTTTGTCTGATAAGGTAAATTTCTCTATTCCATCTCTTCTATTGCTAGGTATGCCTCATGCATTTATTTTCCCTCAATGGTACGAACTTCGGCCTTTCAGAAAACAGTGACAATCTACTGAGCGTAAAATTGCCTAGTAAATTACAAACGGCGAATAAATGCAGGGGTTGCTTGCATCGTCCTGTAAAGGATATGCAACTATCTTTAACTTTTCCTTATGGTTGAGATGCATGAACTTGTAACTCCGTCAGTTCTCACTACTCAGCGTGTTTTTTCTTCTGCCTCCACGATATTAACTTTACATCACCACTGCCTCCAGTTGTTTCCATCATAAATTTGTATATAAATGTTTTAATTTCTCTAGCGACATCTCGATGGTAAATTTAGCCTCACTGTCTGAGTGCTTGACCCTCCGGACACGATTGAAATATTTATTATTACTTACAATTGCTTCTCCGTTCATTTGTATTTTGTTCCATATCTCTACTATAGGATGGCTCCGCTAAAGGTCGCTTCGGTTTACGTCGTTTCGCTATAACGTCGTTGTCACAATGGGACATAACTTCACTTTACGTCGCTACGTTCCGCTTTAACGCCGTCACCTGTGTTACTATACTGCGTTAACGTCGCCATTTTACATTTTGTGCAGTGCGTTTTTCCAGGATTTATCGTGTAATTACCCATAATTATGAGTTCAAAGCGCACAGTAAGTGCTGACAGTGTGTCTGGTTGTAAGAGAACCAAGAAAAGTGTTACTCTTGAGATGAAGTTAGATGTGTTACGTCGTTTTGAGGCTGGCCATGGGGCTGTTGAGATCGGTAAAGTCTATGGTTTTTTTCCCCGGGAGTCTCCGTGGCGAAGTGGTCAGGCCGTTTGACTCGGGCTCCGAAGGTCGTGGGTTCGATTCCGGGTCGTATCCTTCGGTTCACGTGTTAATATTTCGGAGACTCCTGTGGGTCGTCGCTAGAACTACGGAGTTCGTGCTTTATGCGACGCTTTCCGCTCTGAGGAAAGATACCGAGCCATATGGGATAAAACCCGGTTCAATGAAGTCGACCCTGCCGACTTTTAATCGACTTTCTTTAAGCCATGGTTTACCTCCAACCACGGCAAGGACATTTCGTGCAGGTGCTGACAAAATCAAAGAGGGTGATAAAAACCTAACCCCTTTGAGTGCTTCCAAGATCATTCGTACCAGAAGTACTGTTATGGAGAACATGGAAGCACTATTGGCCGTCTGGATTGAAACCAGAACCAAAGGAATGTACACGTGAGCAAGATGGCTATCCAAGAGAAAGCAAAGTCTCTCCATGAAGATATAGCTAAGAAAGCGGATGAGGGCATTACTAGTAGTGCTAATGATAGTTTTGAAACGAGACGTGGTTTTAATGCCTCTGCGTCCCAAAAATTCTACCAATAGCCATCCAACCCACCTCTCACCTCTATTTAACCTACAATATCAACAACAATCAAAATAAACATTACATAATACACTGTATTTCATTTAATTCTATGGGAAATAGTGATTCGCTATACGTCGTTTCACTTATAGTCGCGTTTTCCAAGAACGTAACTCAAACGTTAACCGAGGCCTCCCAGTACTGGCGTTCGCGCATAGTTAATTTTGAACAACATTAATGTCTCTGCTTATGTTTACGTAGAGACTTGATTGGGGCGTATCGTTGGTTAAATTGATATTAGCTCTGTCCACTATGACTGTATCACAATGTGAAATAATGTGAACAATATTCGTGCTAAGGATATTCACAAAACTGCACAGATACGCAAATATAATGGTTACGTGAGGTAGGTTAAAAATTAAACATTACTACCACAATGTTTTGGTCCTGGTCCACTGCATTGATAAAAGAGCGCTCCAGCCACTGGATTTCAATGGCTCCCTAACGTACTCGTTGCTCAACTAAACCTCATGTGCTTGTTTGATAGTCCACTCGTTTTCTTGTGCTGATGTCGTCAACAGCTGTGACGTTTTGTTTTGGTTGTCATGAACAGCTCTAGCATTGTGTTCTAGTGTAATTTTGAACTATTCTAATGCTTTGTTTGGCAGTATCTTAAACAGCGGTAACGCTTTGTTTTGGTGTTATCTTAAACAGCTGTAATATTTTCGTTTGGTGGTATCTGGGTGGGGGGGGGGGGGGGGCTGAGTGGTCTCGAGGTATGGTGTCTGCCTCGAGTACTGGAGGTCGCGGGTTTAAGCCCCGTGAGGGCCGGATATTTGCACGTGGACTTCTAGTAAGAAAATTTCCCCCCGGTCTCTGGGTATTGTTGCGCACGCAAAAAGTCCCATGGCAGTTGGAAACCGAAAAAGAGTAATCTAACGGCGCTGCCCGGGCAAAATTTCGAGTTTGAAATCTACCCAAAGTATTTCAAGATCCTTGTTGGTGCTACAGTGTTCGTGCACTGAGCTGAGATTCTCCGGACTCAGGCTTGAGTTAGGAGTAGAACGGAGCACTTAGAGGTTACACCCGTGTGCCGTGATGTTGATCCGTCGACTAAACTGTGAGTGGCACATTACAGTCTTGACAGACCAAAGTATGTGAGTTGGAATGTGGCGAAGATTCCATCACAATGCCTTGGCAGAGGTTCAGAGAAACATGTGGTGCACAAACGACATCTTCCCTCTTTCGGCCTTGCCCTGTGTACTCCAGAGGAATGGGTAACCAATACGTCTGGAACAAGGTAGGGTGCAGACGCTCGGGCTCAGCGTCAAACCTCCGAGACCTCGCCTCCACGAGCAGGTGGCGAGTGAGGGACCCGACCTAGAGGCGTTCAGCCAAGTCCCACAGGTGAGGGCCTCGTACGCGCCTGGAACATAGGACGCGTACATCTGTCAATCACAAGTGTCCGGAACTGTGTGGAGCGTGTACTACCGTCAGACTCCCCGCCTGACTTGTGCGGATCCCACGACCACTGGGAATTGGCCCGCCAGAGATATCGCCTGAAATATTGCTCGTCTGTTGCGTGCAAATCTCCCATCCTTCCACTGTGCGGATCTCGCGACCAGCGAGAATATGCCCGTCGGAGATATTGCTCGTCTGTTGCGGGCAAATCTCCACCCACCGACTGAATAAGTAAAGAAACGATAAAAGTAGTGGTATTTCAATTGCGCTTGCGCTCCCACCTATGCTACACCCTTCATGTGTCTTCACAAAGTCGGACTAGAGTCAAGCTCAACAGGGTCTTCTTTCCCCGCTGATTCTACCAAGCCCGGTTAAGCCCGACTAAACAAAACTAAACTAAACTAGGTACCTTGAACAGCTGTAATGCTTTGATTTGGTGGATCGTCAACAGCTGTAACGTTTTCTTTTTGTGGTATTATGAACACCTCAAGCGTGTTATCTGGTGGAATATTAAACAGCTGTAACGGTTTGTTCTGGTGACATCTTGAACGGCTGTAACGTCGTATTTTGGCGATGTCCTCAACAGCGATAGGGCGTATTTGTGTGTCCACACAGCCGGCTATCACACAGTAGTATAGAATACGCTGGATGTCGGGTATGTAGGGGATTACATTGATCCCTCCCAGGACATTTATCCGACATCGGTTCTTTACAGATCCAGATCGGCAGCCTAAGCAGATTATCTTGACGTTGGGCGAACATGAGACGATAATGTTGACCTTCCTGGAAAAATAATGGTTACTTCCCTCTCTCTCTCTCTCTCTCTCTCTCTCTCTCTCTCTCTCTCTCTCTCTCTCTCTCTCTCTCTCTCTCTCTCTCTCTCTCTCTCTCTCTCTCTCCTTCTCCTCTTTTATCCCTCTCCCTCCCCCCGCCTGAAAGTTATTTATTCGTGTCTTGTGTTGGCAGTAGGTGAATATCACGTGTCTTTTCTTTTTATGTGTATTGTTTATATTCACATCGTTCAAATTACCATGTGTGCGTTTCTGTGTGAATCTAACATGCATAATATGGAATTGATGTGCGAAAGAAGAGTGCTTGGAAGGGCCGAGTGTGAGATGTAAATATACATTTAGTGTTTCCTCAAATGTGTTGTCTAGTGCTCGCTGAATTTTCCTTAGGATTATTGTAATGAAATGCAACCTAAAGACTAAATGTCATGGCAGGGCAGACAAAGCCCTATCAATGGTCGGCAACTGTCTAGGATCAAAGTTTCAACAGGCGGACAGTTAGAGCATTGCTTTGCTGATCCGGCAGCTTTAGCAGCTTATCTTGTTCCAGATTGTATAGGTGTTACCTTTCCCCTGTAGTAAACTAGGCAGGCAGAGAGAGGGATCACGCTGCATGGGCAACACATGGTCTCTACTATCGTCTGTCAAGACGGTGAGATGCAAGTCAGTCAGTAATCAGTCAGTCAGTCATATATTGCACAAGTTATTGCCTGGCATATCTCTTTGCCTCTCGCCAGGTGCATACTGCAGATACACGTAACATGATAAATATATTTCATGTATTGATTGTCGATCATAGAAGACATAACAGACATAGCTACAAAAGCACGCGGCAGACAATAGAAAATTTCAAAATTATAGGCATGTCGATATGTGTACCTTGTCCTTTGTGACATAAGTATGAAAAAGTGATAGCAGATAGTTTCAGTTCCGGGTTTATGTTGCCTTCATTTGTCACTCCGCGAACCATAACTGACCAGATGTGCGCGACAGCAAAGTTTCACATTTGATCTATTGTCTCAAGTAGAGCTTGTGTAGGAAATGTTCTTGGAAGTAAAGGTGGACTTCTGTATATTGCCTACACCACTCATCGAATGCCGATTCGTCTAAAAACATATGAGGCTAGCACCATATACCCAGTACGTATAAAGAGAGCCCTTCACGTGGTTTTTGTTACCGAAGTAGAGATTGGGCAACTTGAAAAGTAAGAACAAGACTGTAGAGCTGAGTAACGACTGTAATTGTCGGATTTCCAGATATAAACAGCCCATATTAAAGAAATGTGGCAAACAGTGTTTCTTTACATTTACCTAATATGGTGCTATTATTGCCAGTCTTGAACACTAACAGCATACGAGAAAGGGAGAAGTAAATATAAAATTAAATATCTGAAACGAAATCTTTATGAAATAAAAGAAAAACAATCTGAAACAATCATATCCCGACATGTAGGGACAGCTTTAGACTATACTATTAGGGACGTTCATTTGAAACCCGTTCCAATGCCTTTATCACAAAAGCATGAAAGAAACATTAACAGTAGTGGTAGAATTAAACAAAGCATTCGTTTTGAATGAATTATGCACCATGGCTTGGTCAGAAGAAGTTGCCGTAGGCATTCAGGCAAGCATCCCATTGCTTAGGTAGGACGCATGCCGCCCCCCCCCCCCCCCCCCCAAAAAAAAAGGATTGTGGTTTCACACTGAACCAAGTGTTTACCGCGTTCATTACGTCTGCATCTGTGTGAAATCGTTGCCTCTTGAGAGTTTTTTTTAAAGAGGTCCGAACAAATGAAAATCACATGGTGACTATAGGCTGGATGTTGCAGAATTTCACACTTCTTCCTTGCTAATGCTTCCTGCACAATCTTTGCGACATGCGGACGAGCATTATCGTGCAACAAAATCACACCGCGAGAAATCATGGCTTTTTGGAGCTTATCTAGTGTTTAAAAGTAGTGGGTAGAGTTGATGTTGACACCAGGTTCTTTAAAGTCGGCCAACAATAGCCGTTCATGGTAAAAAAAAATAAATTCGCTCAGCATAACTTTACCAGCGGAAACCTGTAACTTGAATTTTGGGGCTTTTGGTGATCCAGCATGCCTCCATTGCATGCTCTCTCTTTTGCTGCTCGGCTCAAAGTGGTGACACCATGATTCATCGCCTGCCACTATGCGGAAGAGAAATGCATCACCCTCCACTCTGTAACGCAGCAAGTGGTTCAAACACCATCCCATGCGTTCCTCTTTTTGGTGGTCGGTCAACATCCGTGGTACCCACTGTGAACACACCTTCCAATATTGCAATTTCTTACGAACAACCTTTTGAATTGTCCCAATTGACACATCAAATTCTTTCGCTAGCGAACGTATGCTTCGACAACGGTTCATCTGTACTGCTGCATCAATTTTGGCGATGGTTTTTTTCTGTTGCAACAATATGCGCTTGACCTGACCGTCGAAGATCTGTCGTGAACTGACGTCCTTTCCGAAACATTCGTGCCCAGTCTGTCACTGCTGTCTTCGACACACATTTGTTACCGTACGCTGCCTGCATTCTTCGATGAATGTCCACTGGTCGACATCCTTCAAATGAAAGAAACTGAATCACCGCTCTTTGAGCTTCTGTGGATGGATTTTGGATCAACCCTGCCATTTTCTCAACGGTCATAAACAGAACCTATGCATCATGGGAAGATAAGCACGTGATCTTTTATTCATTGGTCAGTACTTATCACATGACTATGACATGATCATGTGCAACGTACGCAACTACGCGCGGTGCGACACGAACGGATTTCAAATGAAATAGAAAGCAATAAATTGATGGTTTGGTCATGTCACAAAGTTGTCACAAGACAGTGGCACACAAAGAACTCCAGCTCCTAAGACACATCGGAAACAGAACAAGAGGTCTCACCCCACAAACCATAGCAGTTTTAATATCGAAGGCTACACATAGCACCATTGAGGAAGCATATACCACAAGTATCGTCGGATTTCTTCATAAATTGACGCCGAAACTTAAAACTGACGGAGGAAAAGCAAGAAGAGGAGGAGCAGAAGATGACGAAAATAAAAGGAAAAGATGGAGTCGAAAGAAGAAGAGGGAGACGACTGTGACCTCCACCTGGCAAGCACAGTTCATTTGTAGATCTGAGTATTAGGACGTTTCCTGTTGGTGACATCCACTGACATCGGCGTCATTGACGCCAGATATTAGCTTGAATTTATTGCCCAATCTCTCTCTCTCTCTCTCTCTCTCTCTCTCTCTCTCTCTCTCTCTCTCTCTCTCTCTCTCTCTCTCTCTCTCTCTCTCTCTCTCTCTCTCTCTCACTCTCTCCGCCTCTCTCTCTCTCTTTCTCTCCCCGTCACCCTTTCTCCCTCACGCGCGCGCGCTCTCTGTCTCTCTCTCTCTCTCTCTCTCTCTCTCTCTCTCTCTCTCTCTCTCGCACGCACGCACACACTCATAAACGTAACACACGCGTCCGATCACATACATTATCAGCAGACGTATACAAACGTTCACAATAAACAAGTGGCGCCGCAATGCTTGAGCAGACAGTCTCTGTGCAGCAATGTCCACCCGCCCCTTTGGTCCCCTGGGGTTAGACTGCCACTTTGTGTAGAGGTTGTCTTTTGGGGGAATGGAAATTGGCCTTTAGGTGTTTGTTTTTATCTCTTCTATAATGAAATTTCCCTCACAGTTAATTCACAGAAATCTAATTTCCGCCCCTAAAAAGACATAGCAAATTTAATCAGGCTGCATTTGGCATCTTTGTGTCATCTCTGGCAATTGTAATTTTACTTTTGACAAATGCACTAAAGTATTTAAACAGTTATAAAAGCCATGGTGACATAGTAAGGAATCGCGCATGCATAGTGTCCAGACGTTTGGCTGCCGGTCGTGTATCCATGTGTTCGAATCCGCATCAGGGCGGAATTTTAATATTAACATGGGCTCCCAGATCGACCGAACCTAAAATGGGTAGTAGAAAATGTCTTGGTTATCGTGATACTGACCACATCTTACCGAGTGCCCACTGGTCTGCACAATTGTGTTTAGCACCATGTATACAATGCACCATAAGGTGTGTTAAAGCATCTTCTTTTAAAGTAACTCTGTGGGTAGTGCACTTGGTTACTAACTGTGGTCCTGGTTCAATCCCCAAAAGTGAGACGTCGTTTTCTGTACAACCAGTACGACCATGGGGGACGAGGCAGGCTCGCAAAATGAGTACGGGATACTTTTCAGGATTTGGTCCTTGTCTGGCTGGAGAATCAAGACGGTAATTTGGTCACCATATACAATGATACAGTGACTTGGTATATGTGACAGCTGTGTCATTTCACACCCCTACGGCAGTGTTGTCCATGGTATTACATTTCCTTGGATATGTGTTACTCTGCGGTAGTCTTTCTGCTTTTTCCTGATGGTACTATGGTAGCTCTCCGCCAGACATCTAGGACGATCTTATCAGTGCCTGTTGCTGAGTAGACCCATGCCAACAATTGAATCCATTTCTTAAAGAAGACTTAATGTATTCAAGTTGTTGATCCGTCCATCCCTGGCGATTTATTTCGGGCTCCATTCTGTATTATGTCTTGGGGTTTTTGGGACGCAGACAGCGTTCTGTATTCTTTATTATCGTCCGAATTCCCACCCTAGAGTGTCTGCTGATCGATTAGCGTTTTCCGGGGGAAAATACGAAGTGGAAACATGGTGGCGTGTCTTGGTGTGTTGCTTCTCGTCTGGCTGAAGGTACTGGGGAAAATAAGATACGCTAGTGAAAATGGAATCTTGGAATGTAAATGAACAAATTAGGAAGAACTCGGAAGCAATAGAGATGTGGTTCCTGAGACGAATGTGCGAATCCCGTGAACTGGCAAAGTAACTAACAACGACTGCCCGAAAGAGGTTAATGAAACTAGAACATTATATACAACAATAAAAAAGAGACATACATTGGTCATGTGATGAGAAGAGAAGCATTGGACAACATCTTGACAACTGGAAAGATCGATGGGGAGAGAGGCAGAGGCAGACCTAGAGAAATGATGCTGGATGGATTGAGACGGTGGCATGGAGGAATATCATCAGCAGAGTTGATCCAGAAAAACCAAAGACCGAGATCTGTTGAAAGTCATTGAATGAATCACCCAAATAAACGAGAAGTAGATTGTGAGCTTTACTAAAACACGACTACAAGAGACAAATTGGACGTTGCGGCCAAAGCCTTCGTCAGCACAGGACAAACAAATACAAACCAACACAAAACTACATGAAACACACTATGACAATATTAAACTATTAAAGTAATTAAAATTAAATGTACTCATCTGAATACAGTGTCCTAGCTTGGAAGGTCTGACACACGTAGGGCGCCAGTGGATCAATAGACCGGATGTATGGTACACGGGTCAAAGGTCAAGCGGGAAGGGAGTGGGGTGGGTCATGAACGCCTACGACAGCCGGCGTGGCACTTTATGATGATGTGTGAAAATGATGTTTTGTTTTTATTGCTGATGTGTGCTGGACTGGGACGGTGGCTTGACGTTAAATCATCAGCGGAGTTGATCCACAATACCAGGGACCGAGCCATGTATGCATGAACGTCTACTGGACGCCTGTTGACGGGGCACACGAAGATGATGTTTACATAATACTATTATGCTTTGAATGTAGTTATTTAGTGTCATTTCTGTCTTTGAATCATGTTGTTTTTCTTTGCCCATGAAAGTGTGTTGCCAGCAACGTCTTTTGCTTTTTCAAATTGTGTTATTTTACAAGCTGATCTTCTACATCGTGTTCTTTTTCTGTTATTTTTGGGGAAATGAGAGTATGATTTTCATCAGTGAGCGGAGCTAAGGGTCTTTATACACTGATTGTATCTGGACGACCGGACAGTAGGGCCAAGTCGCACATAATCGAGTTTGGAGGCTCGGGTGTCAGAATGAGATCAATGTCAGACACTCAAGCTACTCTGGACGTATACAAAGACACAGTTCCTTGCTAAAGGATATGCTGTGAAACTGTACATTGATCACAAAATTAGATCTGTCATTGTTTTAGTTCTATACTGACCATATCGTTATATTTTGTGATTTTTGTTTTTCAATTGTACACTGACCACGTGGTTATATCTGTGATTGTTGTGATCGTACACTGACCACGTGGTTATATCTGTGATTGTTGTGATCGTACACTGACCGCATGGTTATATCTGTGATTGTTGTGATCGTACACTGACCACATGGTTATATATGTGATTGTTACAATTATACACTGACCGCATGGTTATATCTGTGATTGTTGTGATCGTACACTGACCGCATGGTTATATCTGTGATTGTTGTGATCGTACACTGACCACATGGTTATATCTGTGATTGTTACAATTATACACTGACCGCATGGTTATACCTGTGATTGTTACAATTATACACTGACCTCATGGTTATACCTGTGATTGTTACAATTATACACTGACCTCATGGTTATACCTGTGATTGTTACAATTATACACTGACCGCATGATTATACCTGTGATTGTTACAATTATACACTGACCGCATGGTTATACCTGTGATTGTTGCGATCGTTCACTGACCTCATGGTTATATCTGTGATTGTTACAATTATACACTGACTTCATGGTTATATCTGTGATTGTTGTGATCGTACACTGACCACATGGTTATACCTGTGATTGTTGCGATCGTACACTGACCTCATGGTTATATCTGTGATTGTTACAATTATACACTGACCTCATGGTTATATCTGTGATTGTTGCGATCGTACACTGACCGCATGGTTATACCTGTGATTGTTACAATTATACACTGACCTCATGGTTATATCTGTGATTGTTGCGATCGTACACTGACCTCATAGTTATATCTGTGATTGTTGTGATCGTACACTGACCTCATGGTTATATCTGTGATTGTTGTGATCGTACACTGACCGCATGGTTATATCTGTGATTGTTGCGATCGTACACTGACCTCATGGTTATGTCTGTGATTGTTGTGATCGTACACTGACCACATGGTTATATCTGTGATTGTTGTGATCGTACACTGACCGCATGGTTATATCTGTGATTGTTGCGATCGTACACTGACCTCATGGTTATATCTGTGATTGTTGTGATCGTACACTGACCGCATGGTTATATCTGTGATTGTTGTGATTGTACACTGACCGCATGGTTATATCTGTGATTGTTGCGATCGTACACTGACCTCATGGTTATATCTGTGATTGTTGCGATCGTACACTGACCGCATGGTTATATCTGTGATTGTTGTGATCGTACACTGACCTCATGGTTATATCTGTGATTGTTGTGATCGTACACTGACCTCATGGTTATATCTGTGATTGTTGTGATCGTACACTGACCACATGGTTATATCTGTGATTGTTGTGATCGTACACTGACCGCATGGTTATATCTGTGATTGTTGCGATCGTACACTGACCTCATGGTTATATCTGTGATTGTTGCGATCGTACACTGACCGCATGGTTATATCTGTGATTGTTGTGATCGTACACTGACCTCATGGTTATATCTGTGATTGTTGTGATCGTACACTGACCTCGTGGTTATATCTGTGATTGTTGCGATCGTACACTGACCGCATGGTTATATCTGTGATTGTTGTGATCGTACACTGACCGCATGGTTATATCTGTGATTGTTGTGATCGTACACTGACCACATGGTTATATCTGTGATTGTTGCGATCGTACACTGACCTCATGGTTATATCTGTGATTGTTGCGATCGTACACTGACCACATGGTTATATATGTGATTGTTGCGATCGTACACTGACCACATGGTTATATCTGTGATTGTTGTGATCGTACACTGACCACATAGTTATATCTGTGATTGTTGCGATCGTACACTGACCTCATGGTTATATCTGTGATTGTTGTGATCGTACACTGACCGCATGGTTATATCTGTGATTGTTGTGATCGTACACTGACCTCATGGTTATATCTGTGATTGTTGTGATCGTACACTGACCTCATGGTTATATCTGTGATTGTTGTGATCGTACACTGACCGCATGGTTATATCTGTGATTGTTGCGATCGTACACTGACCACATGGTTATATCTGTGATTGTTGTGATCGTACACTGACCGCATGGTTATATCTGTGATTGTTGTGATCGTACACTGACCGCATGGTTATATCTGTGATTGTTGCGATCGTACACTGACCACATGGTTATATCTGTGATTGTTGCGATCGTACACTGACCGCATGGTTATATCTGTGATTGTTGCGATCGTACACTGACCGCATGGTTATATCTGTGATTGTTGCGATCGTACACTGACCGCATGGTTATATCTGTGATTGTTGCGATCGTACACTGACCACATGGTTATATCTGTGATTGTTGTGATCGTACACTGACCGCATGGTTATATCTGTGATTTTTGTGATCGTACACTGACCGCATGGTTATATCTGTGATTGTTGTGATCGTACACTGACCGCATGGTTATATCTGTGATTGTTGCGATCGTACACTGACCGCATCGTTATATCTGTGATTGTTGCGATCGTACACTGACCGCATGGTTATATCTGTGATTGTTGTGATCGTCCACTGACCGCATGGTTATATCTGTGATTGTTGTGATCGTACACTGACCGCATGGTTATATCTGTGATTGTTGCGATCGTACACTGACCGCATGGTTATATCTGTGATTGTTGTGATCGTACACTGACCGCATGGTTATATCTGTGATTGTTGTGATCGTACACTGACCGCATGGTTATATCTGTGATTGTTGTGATCGTACACTGACCGCATGGTTATATCTGTGATTGTTGCGATCGTACACTGACCGCATGGTTATATCTGTGATTGTTGTGATCGTTGTGACGAAACGCGTTTATCTGTCTTGGGTCGTCAAGATCCCGCACTATTTTGGCGCGTCATCGGGGACTTTCCCAGCTAAAAATAGACTGAGGGAAGCCGATGGAGGACTTATTATCTAGAATCGTCTCGAAACACCGGAATTCGAGTAACCCGTGATGCTGGGTATCGCTCTAACTTCCCGTGCAGAGAGATCTAGAAACTCTAGGCGGGGAATGACGTTTTCCCGAGAAAGTATCTTTTCTCAAGAAGCACTCGCTTCTTGTGCGCATCGAGTTGGCACGAAGCGGGAAATTGGCTAAACCAGCCATTCACTTACTTTTGTTCGAAGAGAACAGACGCTGGCCTGAATGTGAGCCATTTTTGTGTTGCGTCTCACCTCAACCATGATTCGGCTGACTGTTATGGAAAGGAAGCTGAGAAGCCCTTGAACAGTTCGGAAGCTGACTGGAGAGCTGGTTTCTACTATTCAGGTAGATATTTGTTTAAATCATTTAACTTTGTACGTGTGTTCCACACGCCATTGTTCTAACCTCATTACCTATGCGGATGTCCTTGCATACTAATTAGCAAATCGATCGATAACGCCGGTGACAATTAATCGTGGGTTTGTTTACCGTGTGCTCGCGAATCAGCTGTTAGGAACGCCGTAATGTGATGTGGGCGATTTGGGTTCCAAATATATGTACCATATATTGCCAATCGTTGCATCTATTAGGTTGCTGTGTTAGAATAAAACCTAGTTACTTGTGCCGGATGGAAACTTAGATTATGTCAGTCAGTTGCTGAAGCCAGAAGAACGGTTAGAAAACCAGGTAAGTTGGTAGGTGGAGATTCAGACAAAATTGTGCTTAGTTACTAAGTAAAGGAAGAACTTAGTTCTGTGCCACCAGGAATGATGTCACTATTGTGTAATAACTTAATAGTGAATTCATTGTGTGGACCAGCGGATTTCTGTGGAAAGGTAAGTGGCTTTGGTGCTATATCTATATATATATGATGTGACATTGTGTATATATATTAGGTCATGGCATGGGATACTTCCTGGGGTAATTCCGAACGCCGAATAGCTCGACGCGTGATCACACTGCGTGCCGTCGCGATGTAAATATGCGTTCTGAAATCTTGTCTAAGCTATCCTGTTTCTTTCATACTGGCGCTAGGGCGAGTGAATGCTAAGGTGCTGGAAGTATGGAAGGATGCAGGAGGCTGTATGAGACTGGGGAAATATAGAATATGGGGATGTGAAAGCAAGTTAGGAAAGTATGTGTTGGTAGACCAAACCAACGATGAAGTTCAGTCCAGGCCAAGGCTAAACCACTTGGGAGGACAGAACTGGAACAGTACCCTTGGAACATGTGGGGAACATGTATTCTCAAGAAGGCTTCTTGACTCTAAGGTAGAGTCTGATAAGAAGAGTTTGCTGTGGCGTGGGCAGGTGGTCCCACCAGCAAACAGGCTTGTGTACATATTGGATGTGATCATGTACTATTCCTATATCCCGAGGGATGGTATATTGATCAAGTTTATGTTTCTTAATGTACATTGATGATGTTAGGAACGAGTCTAGGGACTCTTTACCTAGTTGTTTAGTTCGATTAAATTAGAACAATAACAGCCTTGTATCATTACTGACGTTAGCGACGACTGGTAGATGATTAGGGATAGGTGAGACCAATGATCAGACTCGTCATTCTGATGTCTAGCTCTGTTTGACGGGCTGTTCTGTGAGGCCAGCTGACATTTGTGAACCCATGCTTGACTACTCTCCATATAGAGATAATGCTTTGGTTATATGAATAACTAACTAGCATGACTGAGAATTGAGTAGTTTTGGTAGGATGCATGTGGACTATGTTTGGGCCAGTATACTCTCACCGGTCGCTCTTCCTTTTCAGGAGTTTGCCTGTTGAGGAACCAGTCAACTATAATTGTTGTTGGCAGGAAACCACTTCACCGGCTCCGTGGCCGAGAGGTTAGCAGCTTTCTCCGCTAACTCCGAATACTCTCGTCACGTGACGCGACGAGAATTAGCAGTGGTTCGAATCGCAAAAGTGACTTATGAGAGTATGGAGCCGGTCGCTCAGAAAGTCGTGGCGTGCTGATGAGCGTAATCTAGCCTAGGAATCAACATACAGCTGAAAGATGCTGGTGTTGACCGCAATATCCTGAAACAGGATGGAAACGCGGGAAAAAAAAAAAAAAAAAAAGGAAACCACTTCGTGTGACAGAGGGAAGGGTTCAGTTCTTTACTTATCACGCCAGACTCCATCACACCAGGTACCCAATGTGATTCACCATGCGTGAAGTTTGCTTCAAGACATACAACTGCCCTGAAGGTGCACGTGTGGGAAGTGATGGTTTGTGATCGTTTAAAATAGAAGATACTCTGTTTTTGCCAGGAACATTTCAGCATGTTGAGTAATCATGCTCGACAGGGAACACCGGTCCGTCTGGTTTGACGGGGGTTCTGCCTAAACGCAGAAGTAACTAATCTTCAGACACTTGAATGGTTCTTTGGACAGCTCGAGTGGCAGGTCTTGAGAAGAACTACACCAGTATGGACGTGTGTCAAGTGTAACACGGTGGAAGGGACTATGGATTATAGTCCAACCTGAATTGTTTCCGTAAAATAGATGTCTGATTCTATTAATGTACTGTTACCGTATCCAGATTATCAACTGGGTTCTAGAAGGACTCAGTAACTTTTCAGTAGCCATATCTGATCCTCCAAAGTGTGACTGTAAGAGACCATTGAATTGGTCAATGCCATATCGGTTCTGCAGTGGGACTGTGCTAGGAGTGACAGACCATTCGGTTGGTCAGTGACTATTTAGTTCATCGAAGTAACCAATACTTGGAGCCAAGTCCAGGAAGATTGTCTCCAACTCGGTTGTGTTCGAGAACTGTATTACCAGTGACTCCGTGGGAGTGTTATAGATGCAGTTGGTCCAGTGAAGTGTGGTCCAGCAGTGACTCTATTGTTGTGGTTCCACGTTCGGGAGACGGAGTGGTCTCCAAGGTTCTAGTCATCTCACTGGAAGGAAGCCGGGTGAGTGGCGGACCGACTGGACGGGACATCTGCATCCACTCTACTTCTCAACTCGATGAAGACACCTACATCTCTAAGTCTTTCTCTACTCTATCTTCTATTTGTGTAAATAGATTCTTCTATCAGGAGGTTCATTTCAGTTCTATATTCTCAAGGGTAGAATAAACTTTATGTAAGTTGACTTGCTCTTTGTATAATGATTGAGTGTGGTCTCGGACGATGCCTAAGTGTTCATTGTTCAACAGGTGTAGGTAGTTAGTGGGGGTCTAGAATCTGGAGGGGTGTGTAGACGTAACTAAATAACCTGAGATCAACCACAGAGAAAAAAAGTGTATCTGCTCGTCCAACCCCTGGGGCTAGAATACACGGGAGTGCTAGAGACACCTCGGGTGTGGTTCACTCTCACTACCCAAGGTGAACCCGAAACACGCCGTTACAGAGTGGGGGCCCGTCCGGGATTATTCCAAGATCTTTGTGTGTTGTAGACCTCTCACATAGGGATAGGGACTTTGTCTGTATCCTCTACTTCAGTCTACATAAGATTCTACTACTTCTACCTATCTCCTAACTGTCTGACGGACATTTGTGTTGTGGTGATTAGTTAGTACTGATTATTGATTCATTGTATTGCTTCACCCACACATACTTGAGTACCCACCTATCATAGTCAACATGTCTACCCAAGAGTTAGACTTGGACAAAGTTCAGGAAACTGGACGTAAGTCTGGTCTTGAAGGAGATGCTTTGAAATCATATGTCCAAGAGGTGGAAAGAAATTTTCGCCAAGAGGAAAGAGAGAGGAGGAGAGCAGAAAGAGAACTGGAAGCCAGTAAAGTGGCTCTTGAGGAAAAGAGGATAGCGGCTGATACTGAAATGAAACGGCTTGAGTTGGAAGCCGAGAAAGAAAAACGTGACCATGAGTATCGAATGAAGCTACTTGAGGCACAAGTGCCTGCTACAGGTGTAACTGATGGAGCTATGGGAGGAGGTGTACCTCCTGGCTCAGAGTCAACCAGTAGACATGACTACCAGGCTATGAAATGGCCTTTACAGCCGTTCGAACCCGAGAAGGAACGGATAGACCAATACTTAGAGAAGTATGAAGCCATGTCTATTGCAATGGGTCTAGACAAACAGAAATGGTGTTTGAAACTCTCCCAGGGACTCCGTGCCGAAGGTTATGAAGTGTATGCACGCTTACCACCGGGTTTACAGAATGATTACCCGGCATTGAAAGCGGCTCTCTTGAAGAGATTCGAGATCACAGCGCACTCATACCGAAGGAAGTTTCGGACGGCGAAGCGAGAACCTGGTGAACTGTTTTCAGCATACAGTGTGAGATTGAACTCATACCTTCTTAAATGGATGGCCTTGGCCGGATTTAAGGAGGAGTATGAAAGTTTGCGTGAGTTGATGGTTGTAGATCAGATGCGAATGCAAATGTCTAAACCCTTGCGAAACTTCTTAGGTGAGAATGGGGCTGAGAGATTGGATATAGTCACCAAGTTAGCCGAAAGATACGTTGAAGTCTATGGCGAGACTGGGGACACCAGTCCAACAGATCCGAGATCGAAAGATCCGGATCAAGGTAAGTCAAAGAAGAAGTCAAAGAAGACCCAAGGTTCTGATGAACCAAAGAAACAGGTAGGCTCTTTAGAGAAGATCTCTAACGTCAACCAAGGTAAGAATAGCCCACCTAGTTCTCCAAAGAGGAAGTGGAGTGAACGTTGGTGCAAATTCTGCAAGTCCAGCACTCACAATACGAGTGAGTGTAAGAGTAAGCCCAAGGACTTTCACTTTGCTTGTCTTGCTGAGGTTAGGGATAGATCGTGCAGGAAAGTGAAGTCGGTTGATGGGAATGGAGAAACTAGACGACCTCCAGTGGTTGAGAAAGTAGAAGTGAATGGGCGACAGGTGTTGTGCCTCTACGACACGGGATTGCAATTTTCAGCTGTAATTGCATCCCACCTGACAGGCCCAGAGCAACTCACCGGGGAGATGACGGAGATACAGCCAGCCAGTAGGAGTGCTGTGGCGTTACGTTGCCCGATTGCCAATGTGGAGATTCGGAGCAAGTACGTTACTGGACGCATTCAGGCGGCAGTCGTACCGGATCCTCTCTATCCCCTAATTCTGGGCCGGAAGTACGTGTTTCTGGGCGAACCAGAACACCCTAGCATCCCTAAGTCTAGGCAGGTCAGAGATACCGAGGAAGAGGGTCTTGAAAAGGTAAGTCTCCGAAATACTCACCCGGATAGAATGAGTAATGCTCGGAGCAAGGATGCGACGGAGTATCCTTGTTCGGAATGGTTGCCCAACAATGGAAACCCGTTAACTCAGGGTAAGTTCAACTCTGATAACCAGTCAGAGTTGATTCAGACTGGAACAGAGAAAAGGCAGAGGGGACGTAAGTTGGTTCCTGAGAGCTTCAGAGCTAATCTGCTGCGAACGGTACATGTGAGGTCCCCAACCGGACATCTGACTGTAGGGACAACCAGTAAATGTCTATCCCGGTACTATTGGTGGCCGGGAATGACAGGCGACGTGCGCAGGTATATTAGGTCTTGTCCGGAGTGCCGTAAATGCACACCTGAGAAACGGACGAAGACGAAGATATCCTTAGAGGTTGGAGACCGAGTTCTAGTACTCCTCCCAATCGAGGGGAACGAATTCGAAATCGGGTGGCAGGGCCCATTCCTAGTGGATAAAGTGGGGCTCCACAAGCACTATGGAGTGGTGATCCTGGGAAAGTCTACTACTTTCCATTCCAGTCTCCTCATGCGCTATGAGGGGAAGCCCGATGATAAGTCCACCAGCCCAAGGGCGCAGAGATTCGCTGAAATAACGGTTCGGGGTTCAGGTCAGGTAGCGGAAAGCCTGTCACACCATAGGCAGTCCTATATGTATGTGCAGGTACCTTCTTCGGTTCAGCCCGGTGCTCGGGGGAACATGACCGGCCAAAGGAACACCCGCAGTGCTAGCTACACTGAGAACCGAGGTAGGAAGAGGTGGGTTGTGTCGGAACGGACACATACCCTTTGTCCCTCAATCCGACCGACTGCAGTCCAGCTGGGTCCTCGAAAGGGGAAGCTGGAGTTTCAGAAGTCCAGTAAACTCTGGCAGGAACGATCGTTAAATCAGGTCGAGACGGGAGCTCTGGTCCGCAAGATACTGCAAGATGCCCGATCGCAGTAGCGGAGTAGGCGTTGATCACCCGTGATACTGAATAGCTTGTCACCCCACCGAATGTGGTAAAAGTATTCTATACAATATTGACGGGTTAGACTTCCTCACCCGCCATCCGGTCTCTTAGAAAGAAGAACGAACGACATAGACAGCTTCTGCGTAGAAGTGGAACGACGGGGTCGATCCTCTTAAAGTGGGGGCCTATGTGACGAAACGCGTTTATCTGTCTTGGGTCGTCAAGATCCCGCACTATTTTGGCGCGTCATCGGGGACTTTCCCAGCTAAAAATAGACTGAGGGAAGCCGATGGAGGACTTATTATCTAGAATCGTCTCGAAACACCGGAATTCGAGTAACCCGTGATGCTGGGTATCGCTCTAACTTCCCGTGCAGAGAGATCTAGAAACTCTAGGCGGGGAATGACGTTTTCCCGAGAAAGTATCTTTTCTCAAGAAGCACTCGCTTCTTGTGCGCATCGAGTTGGCACGAAGCGGGAAATTGGCTAAACCAGCCATTCACTTACTTTTGTTCGAAGAGAACAGACGCTGGCCTGAATGTGAGCCATTTTTGTGTTGCGTCTCACCTCAACCATGATTCGGCTGACTGTTATGGAAAGGAAGCTGAGAAGCCCTTGAACAGTTCGGAAGCTGACTGGAGAGCTGGTTTCTACTATTCAGGTAGATATTTGTTTAAATCATTTAACTTTGTACGTGTGTTCCACACGCCATTGTTCTAACCTCATTACCTATGCGGATGTCCTTGCATACTAATTAGCAAATCGATCGATAACGCCGGTGACAATTAATCGTGGGTTTGTTTACCGTGTGCTCGCGAATCAGCTGTTAGGAACGCCGTAATGTGATGTGGGCGATTTGGGTTCCAAATATATGTACCATATATTGCCAATCGTTGCATCTATTAGGTTGCTGTGTTAGAATAAAACCTAGTTACTTGTGCCGGATGGAAACTTAGATTATGTCAGTCAGTTGCTGAAGCCAGAAGAACGGTTAGAAAACCAGGTAAGTTGGTAGGTGGAGATTCAGACAAAATTGTGCTTAGTTACTAAGTAAAGGAAGAACTTAGTTCTGTGCCACCAGGAATGATGTCACTATTGTGTAATAACTTAATAGTGAATTCATTGTGTGGACCAGCGGATTTCTGTGGAAAGGTAAGTGGCTTTGGTGCTATATCTATATATATATGATGTGACATTGTGTATATATATTAGGTCATGGCATGGGATACTTCCTGGGGTAATTCCGAACGCCGAATAGCTCGACGCGTGATCACACTGCGTGCCGTCGCGATGTAAATATGCGTTCTGAAATCTTGTCTAAGCTATCCTGTTTCTTTCATACTGGCGCTAGGGCGAGTGAATGCTAAGGTGCTGGAAGTATGGAAGGATGCAGGAGGCTGTATGAGACTGGGGAAATATAGAATATGGGGATGTGAAAGCAAGTTAGGAAAGTATGTGTTGGTAGACCAAACCAACGATGAAGTTCAGTCCAGGCCAAGGCTAAACCACTTGGGAGGACAGAACTGGAACAGTACCCTTGGAACATGTGGGGAACATGTATTCTCAAGAAGGCTTCTTGACTCTAAGGTAGAGTCTGATAAGAAGAGTTTGCTGTGGCGTGGGCAGGTGGTCCCACCAGCAAACAGGCTTGTGTACATATTGGATGTGATCATGTACTATTCCTATATCCCGAGGGATGGTATATTGATCAAGTTTATGTTTCTTAATGTACATTGATGATGTTAGGAACGAGTCTAGGGACTCTTTACCTAGTTGTTTAGTTCGATTAAATTAGAACAATAACAGCCTTGTATCATTACTGACGTTAGCGACGACTGGTAGATGATTAGGGATAGGTGAGACCAATGATCAGACTCGTCATTCTGATGTCTAGCTCTGTTTGACGGGCTGTTCTGTGAGGCCAGCTGACATTTGTGAACCCATGCTTGACTACTCTCCATATAGAGATAATGCTTTGGTTATATGAATAACTAACTAGCATGACTGAGAATTGAGTAGTTTTGGTAGGATGCATGTGGACTATGTTTGGGCCAGTATACTCTCACCGGTCGCTCTTCCTTTTCAGGAGTTTGCCTGTTGAGGAACCAGTCAACTATAATTGTTGTTGGCAGGAAACCACTTCACCGGCTCCGTGGCCGAGAGGTTAGCAGCTTTCTCCGCTAACTCCGAATACTCTCGTCACGTGACGCGACGAGAATTAGCAGTGGTTCGAATCGCAAAAGTGACTTATGAGAGTATGGAGCCGGTCGCTCAGAAAGTCGTGGCGTGCTGATGAGCGTAATCTAGCCTAGGAATCAACATACAGCTGAAAGATGCTGGTGTTGACCGCAATATCCTGAAACAGGATGGAAACGCGGGAAAAAAAAAAAAAAAAAAAAGGAAACCACTTCGTGTGACAGAGCGAAGGGTTCAGTTCTTTACTTATCACGCCAGACTCCATCACACCAGGTACCCAATGTGATTCACCATGCGTGAAGTTTGCTTCAAGACATACAACTGCCCTGAAGGTGCACGTGTGGGAAGTGATGGTTTGTGATCGTTTAAAATAGAAGATACTCTGTTTTTGCCAGGAACATTTCAGCATGTTGAGTAATCATGCTCGACAGGGAACACCGGTCCGTCTGGTTTGACGGGGGTTCTGCCTAAACGCAGAAGTAACTAATCTTCAGACACTTGAATGGTTCTTTGGACAGCTCGAGTGGCAGGTCTTGAGAAGAACTACACCAGTATGGACGTGTGTCAAGTGTAACACGGTGGAAGGGACTATGGATTATAGTCCAACCTGAATTGTTTCCGTAAAATAGATGTCTGATTCTATTAATGTACTGTTACCGTATCCAGATTATCAACTGGGTTCTAGAAGGACTCAGTAACTTTTCAGTAGCCATATCTGATCCTCCAAAGTGTGACTGTAAGAGACCATTGAATTGGTCAATGCCATATCGGTTCTGCAGTGGGACTGTGCTAGGAGTGACAGACCATTCGGTTGGTCAGTGACTATTTAGTTCATCGAAGTAACCAATACTTGGAGCCAAGTCCAGGAAGATTGTCTCCAACTCGGTTGTGTTCGAGAACTGTATTACCAGTGACTCCGTGGGAGTGTTATAGATGCAGTTGGTCCAGTGAAGTGTGGTCCAGCAGTGACTCTATTGTTGTGGTTCCACGTTCGGGAGACGGAGTGGTCTCCAAGGTTCTAGTCATCTCACTGGAAGGAAGCCGGGTGAGTGGCGGACCGACTGGACGGGACATCTGCATCCACTCTACTTCTCAACTCGATGAAGACACCTACATCTCTAAGTCTTTCTCTACTCTATCTTCTATTTGTGTAAATAGATTCTTCTATCAGGAGGTTCATTTCAGTTCTATATTCTCAAGGGTAGAATAAACTTTATGTAAGTTGACTTGCTCTTTGTATAATGATTGAGTGTGGTCTCGGACGATGCCTAAGTGTTCATTGTTCAACAGGTGTAGGTAGTTAGTGGGGGTCTAGAATCTGGAGGGGTGTGTAGACGTAACTAAATAACCTGAGATCAACCACAGAGAAAAAAAGTGTATCTGCTCGTCCAACCCCTGGGGCTAGAATACACGGGAGTGCTAGAGACACCTCGGGTGTGGTTCACTCTCACTACCCAAGGTGAACCCGAAACACGCCGTTACAATCGTACACTGACCGCATGGTTATATCTGTGATTGTTGTGATCGTACACTGACCGCATGGTTATATCTGTGATTGTTGTGATCGTACACTGACCACATGGTTATATCTGTGATTGTTGCGATCGTACACTGACCACATGGTTATATCTGTGATTGTTGTGATCGTACACTGACCGCATGGTTATATCTGTGATTGTTGTGATCGTACACTGAGCGCATGGTTATATCTGTGATTGTTGTGATCGTACACTGACCTCATGGTTATATCTGTGATTGTTGCTATCGTACACTGACCGCATGGTTATATCTGTGATTGTTGCGATCGTACACTGACCGCATGGTTATATCTGTGATTGTTGTGATCGTACACTGACCGCATGGTTATATCTGTGATTGTTGTGATCGTACACTGACCGCATGGTTATATCTGTGATTGTTGTGATCGTACACTGACCACATGGTTATATCTGTGATTGTTGTGATCGTACACTGACCGCATGTTTATATCTGTGATTGTTGCGATCGTACACTGACCGCATGGTTATATCTGTGATTGTTGTGATCGTACACTGACCGCATGGTTATATCTGTGATTGTTGTGATCGTACACTGACCGCATGGTTATATCTGTGATTGTTGTGATCGTACACTGACCGCATGGTTATATCTGTGATTGTTGCGATCGTACACTGACCGCATGGTTATATCTGTGATTGTTGTGATCGTACACTGACCACATGGTTATATCTGTGATTGTTGTGATCGTACACTGACCACATGGTTATATCTGTGATTGTTGCGATCGTACACTGACCACATGGTTATATCTGTGATTGTTGTGATCGTACACTGACCACATGGTTATATCTGTGATTGTTGCTATCGTACACTGACCGCATGGTTATATCTGTGATTGTTGTGATCGTACACTGACCTCATGGTTATATCTGTGATTGTTACAATTATACACTGACCACATGGTTATACCTGTGATTGTTTCAGTTGTACACTGAGCACATCATTATTCCTGTGACTGAATCAGTTGTATACATGGTTATATATGTGATATTTTCAATTGTACACTGACCACACAATTATGCCTTGGATTCCTTTGGTGCCGTGCTTTCCCACTACCATCCGTTCATTCCAACGGTCTCTCATTCCTATATTTAAAGTACATTATGTCTTCCCTGCCGGTCTCTCTGGCCGAGTTTTTAGCGACTTTCTCCGTAATCCCGTATAATCTCGTAAGTAACGTGACGACGGCGAGATTCGGTAGCGGTTCTAATCGTGTCGGTAACTTACGGGGTATGTGAGCCGGCCGCTCAGAAAGCAATGGCAAACTACTGAGCGTAATCTTGCCAAGAAATCAACAATCAGCTGAAAGATGCCGATGTTGACAGCGATGTCCTGTAAAGGATATGCAAACATGTCTTCCCTGTTTCCAACGTTCTGTCTCAGTTTACCTTCTCATTTTCTCCTCCCGTCGCTTTCTCATCCGTTTGGCTATATCTCAGCCCCACATCCGTACTGTCAATGGAAATAAAACCACAAATGCAAGAGCAATTTTCCTTTCTCCCCAACGTCGTTATTCATTACCCCAGCCTCTCATCCATCTCTATCTTTAATCCGGAATGCGAGAGATGTCTCCTTTGAATGATCCAAGAATGCGTTTGCAGAAACCGTTGCATTATCTTCTCCGTCATTTTCTTCTGTCTTTCTATCGCTTCTGTAATGGCAGTTGTTAAACTGTTGCTAATGCTTCCATAACTTGTTATCTTCGCCATTAAATATTAAAGCTTAGGGCATTTTGTGGGGTGTTTATGCGTTGCAGCATGATCGCTGTAGCTGAAGTGAGTGAAGGATCAGGTGTAAGGGATACAGATTGGCAGGTAGGTAGGTACGCGTGTATGAGTGAGTGTGCTCGCTCTCGTGTGTGTGTCTGTAATCTGTGGAGAGAGAGAGAGAGAGAGAGAGAGAGAGAGAGAGAGAGAGAGTGAGAGAGAGAGAGAGAGAGAGAGAGAGAGAGAGAGAGAGAACAAATGAACGAGAAAGTGAAGTGGAGAACATTTATTCCCTGATGAAAGAAGTAGAGTGGCTTCAATGAAATTGTACGAGAAGTATAAAGGATTTGGCACAACATAATTGGCGCTTTGAAAGATTATCACATGGTACATAATGCAACTTCTGAACAAAAGCAGAGGATTTAATTACTACGGCAAACATGTTATTGGCAGAGAAAACTGAAGGGAAACATGTAGCTCTCTTCACAAATTTCATGTTGGTTGTCTCAAGATGAAGAGCAAAAACTGTGCAGAACTAACAGCCCCAAGAGCAGCACTTTGTGAACCATGTCAGCAAGAGTTGTAATAAAGTGCATCTCATCTCATTGCAACATAACTGGACAAGAAGAGTCTGACAAGTTGACGAAAGAAGGTGGAAGACTATCTGTCCCTGAGATATTCATAAACCTTGATGAGACCAAGATATAAGAGGCAACTACAGAACCAAGAGGGAATCGAATCATTCAGACCACCAGTATGCATATTGCCAACCTCACCGAAGTGAACGAGTCTTTACACTCCTGATATCTAAACAGTATGAGATACCATTTGTACAACAAATCAAAGATAGGAGATACACATCAAAGTGACTGCGGAATTGTTAAAATGTTGGCTGAACGTTTGTTGGCTGTTGTAGGACTCAACAAAACTGTTTCCTTTACATCAGCTCCACGTGAGGGCGAACTCTATGAAGATGTGGATAAACACAAATTTATCTGCTTTTGTAATAGTATAATGAAGAAGAAGACAACACGTCGAACAGGAGTATTTAACAATTACAGTTCACAGGCAGGTTACAGGTGTTCAAATGATTGAACTAGATTATTCCTTGGAAAGATGTTTGTTGCCAACACCAAGTATTGGTCCAGGGATGAGGATAATCCTGTGACTGATGCAACTGTAGCAGTGTAGATTGTTCTAATAAAGGTAGTCCCATAGCAGCTCTTGTAGTTGATGTGTTAAGTACTTGGTCTAGGCCATGAAATATCAGGTGCGATGATCAGTTCCTCTTTTCAATGCCTTTCCTTCCCGGGCAATTGTCCGATATCAATTTTCACGAGGCTTGGTCGTCCCCACAGCCGTACTGGCTGGGAAAAAAAATAATATCTCTGCTGGAGTTTGAACGCGAATCACTGTCATGGCAGGCAAGCGCAATAAGCATTATATCCCCACGTGTATGGGGTATGATAATGCTGGAGTCATTCTGTGTCTAGTCTATTTTCACTAGAGCAGTTGTTCTCAACCTTTTTTGGCCCATGCACCCCTTTACCTTATGTTCAGAATGTCATTCCCCTCCTCCTTTTGTATTTCCTCCCTATTACCCCCTCCCCCCCTTTCCCTGGGTCCCTTCACAGTATACGTGAAAATTGAAGCTAAATTTAATAACACATACTTGAACAAGTCTAGACGTCTACATAAAACGTGATTTGCAGGTCTACTTACGTTATAAAACAAATTTCAGAAGAGCGAGAAGCACAGAACTGTAAAGTGTGGAGAGAAAACAATATCAAGTAATCGGTTCTAATAATAATCAGTGTCAATCTTGTAATAATAACACGATCTTAAAATAATCTTACAACCCCCCCCCCCCCCCCGCCCTTCCCCGGAAACCGTAAAATTTGGAAGGATATCCCCACCGGTTGAGAACCACTAGACTAGCATACGTCAGCTAAATAACTTTAATAAAATGCAGCTGTATCAGTGTCGGTTTGTTGTTTCTGTGCTGGAGATGGCTTTCTAGCCGCAACGTCCATTCTCTCACTTAATGACTGTGCTCTTGTAAAACTGACTAATTCCACTTCTCATTTGTTGTTGATTTACCCATTGTACCAAGCAGGCGAGGTCTGCAATATCGGCGTGCCTATAGCTCAGAATTGTTGATTTGGATCGATTTTCTCTGCTCTCTACTTCCCTGTGTTACTCTATGTAAGAAAAGTAAAACTCGTTTACACGCCTTATGGCATTGGGTATATGGTGCTCGAATCATATTTGAATGGCACAACACCGCGAAGAATTCAAAGTATTAATTTTTGTGAATATACTTTATTCATGTGGCAACAAACATATGTTGTTTTTGGGTGTGTTTTATTTTTTTGTTTGTTTTCGCGCTTGCTCGCTAAGAACTCGAGCGTAGTCTTTATCCTTGCTGCTGCTGCTGCTGCTACTGCAGCTGCTGCTGCTACTGCTACTACTACTACTACTACTACTACTACTACTACTACTACTACTACTACTACTACTACTACTACTACTACTCCTACTACTACTACTACTACTACTACTACTACTACTACTACTACTACTACTACTACTACTACTACTACTCCTACTCCTACTACTACTACTACTACTACTACTACTACTGCTACTACTACTACTACTACTGCACTGGATTGATTTTGGCGTGTGGTTTAACTTTCCATATTACCAGTATACCTTGCCATCAGACGGACCCAATCCGACTTCCGAGGTACTTTTAACTAACGTCCCAAAGTCAAGGACGAGGAGTCAACATTTTAGTCCAGCTGACCTGTGTTGGGGTTGAACCCGCTACCTCGGCATTAGCACTCCGAATGTTTAGCATCAGCACACCGGCGGTTTAAGACCGACCGTTGGGCTATATTGATCTGCGCGTACAGATGACAGCCTTAGACCATTTGACAATCACTAAGATATTGAAACCTAGGTGTTTAAATATTACTGTTACCTAACAATTCTAATACGGGAGTCAAGCGGAAGAAAAGTGCTGACATTTTACAAGATCTGAACATGGAACAAGATTGACTCACAGACAACATCATGTCTAGGAAAGGGAAATGTATTGGGCATACTGAACGTCACGGTAGATTAAAGGGAACGTTAATGGAAGACATGCTTCTTAAAAATGCTTCTTGAAAGAGGATGCAGGGCCCTACCAGCTCAAAATGAACATAGGTAACTAAAGACATTTTGGGCTTTAAAATGAACAGGATTTGGGAGTCTCTGGCGGGCAGTGATCAGAGCAACGTTCTGTAAATGATCTGCTACATGATGAGTTCGCGTAACTTCGTGTCCGTGTGTTCCTTCCGCGAGGTGTTGTCCACGTTTAGAGGCAGCAGGTTCGAATCACGGTGTGGTGACCAAACTATAGATTTCAGTTGTTGTAGAGTCCAGTGGGTTTTCTGATCTCTGATGCTTTCCTCTACTTCGTCAAGGCCAATCAGTACCTATTTTATTTCGTATGCTACATAGTGTCCATCATCAGACTCGTTAACAGTTTGTTTCTTCCGTCAAGATGTTGGCGCCTGTAGCTTACGGGTAGTGGGCTTAGTTTTGCAATCACGACCTACCGTGTTCGAGGTCTGCCGCAGGCTCCTTGGAAGTCGATAGCTTTGCGTTGATTTTCACTATGGTATGAACGTCGGCCGTTCACTAGTTGCAAACTACTGAACTTAAAACTGCCTAGAAAATCAAAAACAGCTAATGAATGCTGGAGTTGAGTACGATTTCCTATAAATGTCTTGTACTTAACGTTTTTCTGTCACAGTGCTGACGTGCCTTCCGCGCTTCAGTTAGTTTCATATCCCTTATAGGACGTAGCAGTCACCCCCAGCGTCTTTTGGCTGGTTGTGATTTCTTGGCAAGTTTACGTTCAGCAGTTTGTGACCTTCACTCATACCATTTTGTGGAAACCAACGCAAGGTGGTCTGTTTCTAAATCGCCCGCAGCTGTGTTTCTGACGCGGTATGCAGGATTACGAATTGCATTCGTAACACCTTCGCCACAGAGCCGGCTCTTCCCCACCTACCAATATTTAATTGGAATTTAATGTACAAAAGCACACATGCAGATTTCACATAAATTACCAACAATACGGCAAACAAATCTACAGTGCTTGCACGGCCCGATATATTCACACTAAGCAGTTCTTTGCTTTGTCGCAGTCTCTTAATTTTCCAAGGGTAACTATCCTGTAAATTCTGTTTTTAGGACGATGTCATGATTACGTCTCTTGGAGCACATCTCTGCTGACGCTTCTATGGCGACGCGTTTCGGTTCGGTTTGCCTTCTTAACATAAAAACATTTGACGCTGATGTCCACTTAGGCATACGTGCCTCCCGGCGCGGTGGTCATGTATTCGAATCTTCATGGATGGGGATTTAAAAAAAAATTTTTGACTTGGGCTCCCAGGTTGACCCAGTCTAATTTTTTAAAATCCCTTACAGGACGTTGCAGTCAACATCATTTTCAGCTGCTGTTGATGTACTAGGCAAGATTACGCTCAGCAGTTTGCCATTGCTTTCTGAGCGATCGGCTCACATACCCCGTAAGTTACCAACGCGACGAGAACCATTACGTTACTCACGAGAATATACGGGATTACGGAAAGACTTAACCCCTAGGCCAGGATGGGTACCACGAAATGTCCTCGAAAGTAAAGGCGTTCAGTGTGATATTGGCTGCACATTGAATGTAGATAGTTCTTGTTTGCTTGTTTGCGTTCTCTGGCTGTGAACTCCAGCGTGAAGTCCTGTATGTCGGATGAAGAGATCCTGTTGTCCAACATCAGTGTGATGTTGTACCCGACTGAGGTTTGCGTGAGTATCCGTTGTCCCATGTCTGACTTATTAGTGTGCAGACTAGTGGTTCCTCGCCGTGCAGTCAGATACTCTTCAACTTCGGAAGAAACAGCGATCCTACTACGTTAGCCAGGACCCCGAACGGACCTGTTGCCCAGGACGCACGACTAGGACGTGTCAGTAGGTCTTGGCCAGTATAGAACCTGGCCCTGGTGCCTTGGAAACACCCCTGCGTCCCGTAGATAGTTCTATAACATTGTGGAACTAGCACCATATACACAGTACGCCTATAGGTTTATAAACGGGTCTGTTACTGTTACTCAGAAGGGACTCTGGATTGGCTTCTCCTGTAGTGACATGGGTGAGCTATTTCTTTGACCAGTGAGATTCAGGGATCGACCCGTCTCGTGAAATACATTTGAGGAATTTTCAGTTGGTGGGTGACGGTGAAAGTGATGTGACTTTGAAGGAAGCTGCTGACTCCACCTTATTATGCCATGACATAGTATATGCGAATGCTAGGTGTGCTGTTAGTGTTAACGTTTGCAGGCGAAGTGCTGGGCCATTCAAATGGCATGCGAAATTTATTAACTGATTCAGTGCAGAAGGATAATATATCGCCAAACGTGACCCTCCAGAAGGACAATATATCACCAGTTTAGGGTCATGTGTTATCCTTTCTGTTTCATGGTATCTTCCTCAGTTTCAATTCTCAGTGAACGGAAACTTACATGATAATACTTGTTCAGGTGATTATGCACCACGTTGGTTTGGAACCTGCTTTTTGTTTGGCACCAAATCAGTTAACCAGCATTGGTTGGCACTCAAAGTAGTATAGTCAATACGAAGAGATGAGGAGGCACACGTAACAATATAAACAAGAAATTCACTTGTCACACGAGGTGTCTAGTTGCTCATGCGTCATGACAATTAGGTTTCTTTATGGAGACCCTGAAACCATTTGAAGATGGTAGGTTAAAATCCCTTGTGCCCATATTTTTCACTGTATATTACCATATATCCTGCCATCCATACTTCTGTTTTTCATGGTCAAACACCAGGACAAATATAATTTTCATTGGTAAAGTAGTAAAGGCCGGTCTCCCTGGCCCAGGCATTAACGTCTTTCTCCGTAATCCCGTATATTATAAGTAGTAAAGGAGGTTTGTTTTACACACCTTAATGCACATTGGGCATGTGGTGTTACACCCATATTTGCATAGGCCCTCAATGGTGATGTGGTGGGTATCACGTAATCCGCCTTTACTTCCCAAAACATCCTCTGATACCCACTTTAGGCTGGGTTCAAAATCCGAACTCTTCCCGATACGGATGATGAAACCCATGACCATCTGCCCGGCTTTTATTGAACAAGGGACCTGCATAAAGTGCATCGTTTGTGATGGATGTGATGTGGAGTGTCATTTATGTCAGTGTCACATCTGTTCTGTGGTAATGGGTCAAGTGCGTCTGGTTGCATTGTTGCGCAAGGAATATATTATACTAGCTGACCCGGCCCGGCTTCGCCCAGACCCTGGTGGGGAGCATCTCATTTAATTCATATAAGTAGTCATATAAGTTCTCGTTCCCGTTACCGACTATCTGTCTGTCTGTCTGTCTGTCTGTCTGTCTATCTGTCTGTCTGTCTGTCTGACCCGGCCCGTCTTCGCCCAGACCCTGATGGGGAGAATCTCATTTAATTCATATAAGTAGTCATATAAGTTCCCGTTCCGACTATCTATCTGTCTGTCTGTCTGACCCGGCCCGGCATCGCCCAACTCCTGGTGGGGAGAATCTCATTTAATTCATATAAGTAGTCATATAAGTTCCCGACTGTCTGTCTGTCTGTCTGTCTGTCTGTCTGTCTGTCTGTCTGTCTGTCTGTCTGTCTGTCTGTCTGTCTGTCTGTCTGTCTGTCTGTCTGTCTGTCTGTCTGTCTGTCTGTCTGTCTGTCTGTCTGTCTGTCTGTCTGTCTGTCTGTCTGTCTGTCTGTCTGTCTGTCTGTCTGTCTGTCTGTCTGTCTGTCTGTCTGTCTGTCTGTCTGTCCTGTCTGTCTGTCTGTCTGTCTGTCTGTCTGTCTGTCTGTCTGTCTGTCTGTCTGTCTGTCTGTCTGTCTGTCTGTCTGTCTGTCTGTCTGTCTGTCTGTCTGTCTGTCTGTCTGTCTGTCTGTCTGTCTGTCTGTCTGTCTGTCTATCTGTCTGTCTGTCTGACCCGGCCCATCCCATGGTGGAGAGCATCTCATTTAAATTATATAAGTAGTCATATAAGATCCCGTTCCCGACTATCTGTCTGACTGTCTGTCTGTCTTGGGTAAATGGAGGAGGGAGGAGGAAGAGGGAGGTGGAGGAGGGAAGAGGAGGGAGGAGGAGGGAGGAGACAGGATGAGTAGGGAGGAATAGGATGGAGGAGGAGGGATTAGGAGGAGGAGGGAGGAGTAGTGTGGAGGAGGAGGCGAGGAGGAGGGAGGAGGAAGAGGGAGGAGGAGGAGAAGGAGGGAGGAGGAGAACGCAGGAGGAGTAGGGAGCAGGAGGAGGAGAGGGAGGAAAAGGGAGGAGGAGGAGGAGAGAGTAGGAGGATGGAGGAGGTGGAGGGAGAAGAAAGAGGGAGGAGGAAGAGGAGAATGAGGAGGGAGAAGGAGGGGGAGGAGGGGAGGAGGAGGGAGGCGGAGAGAGGAGGAGGAGGGAGGAAGAGGGAGGAGGAGGAATGTGAAGGGAGGAGGAGGGAGGAGGTAGAGGGAGGAGGAGGGAGGAGAGGAGGTAGAGGGAGGAGGAGGAGGGAGGAGGCGGAGAGGGAGGAGGGGGAGGAGGGAGGAGGGAGGAGGAGTGATGAGGAGGGAGGAGGCGGAGAGGGAGGAGGGGGAGGAGGGAGGAGGAGGAGGAGGGAGGAGGAGTGATGAGGAGGGAGGAGGGAGGAGGAGGGAGGAGGAGGAGTGAGGAGGAGGAGAGGGAAGAGGAGGAAGGAGGAGAGGGAGGAGGAGGAGGAGGGAGGAAGGAGGAGGGAGGAAGAAGGAGGAGGAGGGAGAAGGAGGGATGAGGAGGAGGAGGGAGGAGGAGGAAGAGGGAGTAGGAGGAATGTGAAGGGAGGAGGAGGTAGAGGGATGAGGAGGAGGGAGGAGGAGGAGGGATGAGGAGGAGGAAGAGGGAGGAGGAGGGAGGAGGTAGAGGGAGGAGGAGTGAGGAGGAGGAGAGGGAGGAGGAGGAAGGAGGAGGGGAGGAGGGAGGAGGAGGGAGGAAGAAGGAGGAGGAGGGAGAAGGAGGGATGAGGAGGAGGAGGAAGAGGGAGGAGAGGAATGTGAAGGGAGGAGGAGGGATAGGGAGGAGGGGAAGAGGAAGAGGGTAGGAGGAAGAGTGGAGAGGAGGAGGGAGGATGTAGAGGGAGGAGGAGGGAGGAAAAGGGAGGAGGGAGGAGGAGAGAGGAGGAGGAGGAGGAAGAGGGAGAAGGAGGGAGGAGAAGGAAGGAGGAGGAAGAAGGAGGAGGAAGCGGGAGGAGGAGGATGGAGGAGGGAGAGGGAGGAGGAGGAAAGAGGAAGAGGGAGGAGGAGGATGGAGGAGGGAGAGGGAGGAGGGAAAGAGGAAGAGGGTAGGAGGAGGAGGAGGGGAGAGGAGGAGAAGGAGGGAGGAGGAGAAGGAGGAGGAGGGGATAGGAGGAGGGAGGAGGTAGGAGGAGGAGGAAGAGGGAGAAGAAGGGAGAAGGAGGAGTGAGGATGATGAGGGAGAAGGAGGCAGGAGGAGGAGGAGGGAGGCAGGAGGAGGAGGAGGGATAAGGAGGGAGAGGGAGGAGAAGGGAAGATGAGGGAGGAGAAGGGAAGATGAGGGAGGAGGGGGAGGAGGCGGATGGAGTAGGAGGGAGGAGGAGGGGAGAGGAAGAGGGAGAAGAAAGAGGGAGTCGGGAGAGGGATGAGAGGGAGGAAGAAGAGAGGAGGAGAGAGTTCGCCATTCCGAATTCATACTCGTCTAGTTCTTCCCTTCTACACGACTGTAGATAACTTCCTTACACATAAAAAGATGAATTGTTATTGATATTGCCGTGGCATGGAGGAATATCAGCAGCAGAGTTGATCCAAAAAACCAAAGACTGAGATCTACGGAGAGCCATGAACGCCTACGCCAGCCGGCACGGCACTTGATGATGATGATTGCCGTGTGACGATTCTGTGTAGTCACGTCATTTTCTTCCCTTTCCCTAGCGTTTTGGTTCGGGGATTCTTTCATCATCATCATCATATATTTACGTACGTATTTTGGGAGGGGGAGGAGGGAGGAGGAGGAAGAAGAAAAAAAAAACTATGACAGTTGACAGCTCTGGAATGAAAGGAAGGCGTGTAGAAAATTTCATCTCAATCGGATGGGCCTTTCGCGAACAAATAAAGGACATACATATTTACATACATACATATATACATATACACATACACTTTGTTTTATAGATATAGATGTGTGTTCTGTCATCTGTATTCGTGCCACAGTTAAAGACCTTTAGTAGGCTCGTCTGCGCCAGCACGAGTCTTGGGTGCGATCGCGTTAGATGCTTGGGTTCTTTTCGGGAGAGAGAGAGAGAGAGAGAGAGAGAGAGAGAGAGAGAGAGAGAGAGAGAGAGAGAGAGAGATGATGCAATTGTGTAACTGTGTCGTGTTTCTGTGCACCTCTTACCAGTGTGTGTGTATGTGTGCGTGTGTGTATGTGTGTGTGTGTGTGTGTGTGTGTGTGTGTGTGTGTGTCAAACGAGAAGTCGACAGTAAGGTACGTCTGCATTTTCCAGTAGTTGCATACTCCGCTAGATGTCTTGAGTTTGATCCCGTGACGTGTTTGTCCTTTGTTCATCATCATCATCATCATCATCATCATCATCATCATCATCATCATCATCATCATCATCATCATCATCATCATCATCATCATCATCATCAAGATCATCATCATCACCACTATCATCATCATCATCACCATCATCATGTATCATCAGTAAGATTGAACATCCCAACTCTACTGAAACTGTATAGTTCATTACATACACACAGAATGTATATATCAGACAAGAAATATTGATATGAAACAACAATAAATATAAACTTGGGAATACATAAAACATGTTATATTTGCCGGTGAAAATGTTTTGGGCATGTTATGAGAAGAAATGACATGGAGAACTGTGTGACAACTAGCAAGATAGAAGAGAAGAGACCAAGGGGAAGACCGAGAAGTAAATACCTGGATGGCTTGGCCACGTGGCATGGTGGAGACAGGAACACGGAGCTGATCCACGATTCTTGTGATCGAATGAGATGGCAGAGCATGATCGCCCACGCTTATCGGCATGGCACATGATGGATGGATCGATTAGTTGCTGTTTGTGTGTGTGTGTGTGTGTGTATGTGTCTGTGTCTGGATGTATATATATATATATATATATATATATATATATATATATATATATATACTGTTCAAAAAAAAAAGAAACGGAACGTTATTTGCAGTTTCAGTTACATTCAGGAGCCCTTCAATTTGCATCAGGTCACTTCTTCCCATAAATTTGATCTCTCTCTCTCTCTCTCTCCCCCCCCCCCCCCCCCCACATCAGTAGACCTCCGCTACCACGTTGAGGAGCCTCATCAACGCTGTTCTTGTTGTAGTGCTCACGAACTCTGCGGTAAACTCTTCTTGATCTGAAGTTAGACGAGCTCCTGGCATTGACTGGGCTGGGGAGGACGCAGATACAAATCGATTCCTAAGGTGACGTAGCCGTATGAAGCGGTCTTCGGCAGCAGTTGTGATTCAGTGTCTTCCACTGCGTGGCCAGTCTGCCACTGAACCAGTTTCTTGAAATCTCCCCCAAAGGCGACCATTGGTGCTTATTAAATTATCTGGCTACTACACTTTGTGACTGTTCAGCCTGTAAACGTCAAATGATGATGAGTCGTTGGTCTGTAGTGTGATGAGTCAGACGTGCGCATTGAATTTTCAACTGAATTTATTCAAGGAGCGTCAACCTTTCATAGGCATTCAATAATATGATTAGAGACTTTTTTGTTCTGTAAGTGTCATGGGATTATCATGAACCTGTCACGAGTAATTGCCAAACATGTTGTTTTGACCTTGACCTCTTTCGTGACCTAATTAATCATGAGGTGAGTACATTTCAGTGGGTGCATGTGAACACGTGCACCCACTGTGAACGAACATTTACAGCACGAATTGGCCTTATCAGTCACATTCGCTACCGCCATAAGTAAAAGTTATTATGCCTTTTTAAATCACAAACTATCGTCTGTCAAGACGGCAAGGTGCCAATGATGATGATGAGTACATTTCAGGTAACCACGAGAAGTTCATGACCAGATGGACACAGTCGATAGGTTGACTGATGTCCAATCAGCAAATATCTTTTATAAAGTAACACTAATATTGTTGGGTTTCTTGATTTGAATACATAAATAAACACACGTAGTACTGTTTGGCGCTCACAGAAGGAGAAGAAAGAAGTAGAGACCAGAGGACGCACTAGACAACATAAAATTTGAAAGCTATAGTTACCGACCGGGATTCGAACTTGTCACCTCCAAATGGCGACAGCGCCTCCCTGCAGGATCAAGTATACTTCGACGCATGACCATACTGTGCGGGCCATGTGCATGGAATATGTGGGTTATGTGGGAATGAATGAATGAATGAACGAATGAATGAATGAACGAATGAATGAATGCATGTATATTAATGCTAGAGTTACCGGCAATTATTATACAGGCGCAGAAACCCATTTAGAATATATTATTTGTTCTAAACTGCTTCAGCCGATCCTTGGGATAGACCGAAAAGACGGTTGGGGGGAAGGGGAGAGGGAAGATAACATTAGCTGTCAACGATTTTTCCAGTCACGCACTATGCTGTTTTGTCCTGGGTTATAAATTCATGCCCGGCTTTCCGATGGCTAGATTAGATGATCCGTCGATATCGACATGTGGTCCCCAGGTTGCATATCATTATTATAGAAAGCCTACCGGTTCAGAATCTCAGTTGATGGCTGATGAATTTATTGTAGGATCCGCTTGCTGTCTGGGCGGCCATTGTGGCACGGATCTCACTTTAATTATAGATCTACTTTCCATTCCAGGCATATTACTCCACTACAGTGCGCACTTATTAACTATGGGAGGAAATTGGCTGTATGCGCGTGAGGATGTTAAGAGTGCAACCGGCCTTCCTTCCTTCCTTCCTTCCTTCCTTCCTTCCGTCCTTCCGGTGTTTGTTTTCCATATTTTCTTATGCATTTTACTTTCTCTCGTTAATTTCATGCACACTTTTCCTTTCGTATATGTCGTCAGGCTTTGTTTGGTTATAATTGTGTATTATTCTTTAATCGATTTCATGTCTTCCTTTATAATAATAATAATAATAATAATAATAATAATAATAATAATAATAATAATAATAATAATAATAATAATAATAACCAATCTTTGATCTCTTAATGTGCAACTCGTGTAAACGGATTCAAGGTCTTAATTTTAATGTGTGCTTGTGTTTATATGTGTGATCTTTTATGTACTTTTGCATTCTTGTGTGTTTTATGTATGGTGTGACTGTACGTCCGTCTCTCAACTACATTTAATCAAATCCGGTGCTAAGTATTGGGGATGTATAGTTGTTACAGGGATTCGGAGGCATTTTGTAGGCTATTTATTTATGTTATTTTTAAGGTGCTCTAACTCATTGGTTGTCCGACCTTGTGTGTGTGTGTGTGTGTGTGTGTGTGTGAGTGTGTGTGTGTGTGAGAGAGAGAGAGAGAGAGAGAGAGAGAGAGAGAGAGAGAGAAGCTCCTTCTTTGAGTATGATTTACCGCCGTGACAATGAAAAAAAAAAACATGACCAAAAAAGAAAAAAAAACGACCCCCCCAAAAAAAACATGACCAAAAAAAAAACATGCCTTAGCAGGAGTCTGCTATTGTTATGTGAAGAGTAAGGACCATACATTTTATAGACCCTAGCGCAAGGGGGAATGGTGGCTCATGTTTCCCTACCTTCAATCAATCAATCATGTGCCATGCCGGAAAGCGTGGGCGGTCATGATTCGCCCTTTCACTCGATCACCAGAGTCGTGGATCAGCTCAGTGTTCCTGTCTCGTCCATGCCATGTGGCCAAGCCATCCAGGTATTTTCCTCTCGGTCTTCCTCTTGGTCTGTTCCCCTCAATCTTGCCAGCTGTCACCAAGTTCTCCAGTTTCCCTACCTTAGCGAACTGTTAACTAGTTGCATATCCTTTACAGGACGTTGCGGTCAACAACAACATTTTCTGACTGTTTGTGCTGTCTTGGCAAGTTTACGTTCAGCTGTTTGCCAATGGTTTTGTAGCGAACTGTACGGATATATTACACAGTGTTTCAAAAAAGAGTGTGGGTATTGTAGATGCGTATGGCTTGAGGTAAATATATCTTGAACAGTTTGCACCAACAGATCGCCAAATTGTGGAAGTTTACTATTTTTACGAGGGTAAGTTCATATGTAAGTCACAAATGGCTGTAGAAAAATAACTACAGATGATAACAACTTGAAACCAGTTAATTTTTTATACATACATTGTCCGTTTATCTCTAAACCCGGGTATACGGGCTTTCTTTCCACCAACATTGATGCACTTATCCCACTGATTTATCAGTCCTCCCAAACCGGCTGCATAGAACTGCGTGTTTTTATTTCATTTACCGGCCATCACACAGAACTGTGTGACTTACTTATTGACTCGCCCTCGTAACGTTTTCTACCCAGTTATGCACCGCTTTACGGGGCAAACATTTGTCAGCATAAACACTGACAACCCACCTTGGCGGGAGACATTTCGCGAATGATGCCGAAGTTGAATGTGAAGTGAAAACGTGGTTTAGAAAACAGAGCACGCAGTTCTGTGCAGCCAGTGTGGGAGGATTGATAAAACGATGGGATAAGTGCATCAATGTTGGTGGAAATTATGTTGAGAAATAAAGGGACAATGTATGTATAAACATAAACTGGTTTCAAATTGTTACCATATTTAGTTATGTTTCTACAGCCATTTGTGACTGACTTATGAACGTACCCTCGTATTTAATATGCTAGATTACAATTCCCCAGTGTTTGCCTATTCCGCTTCACCTAACGCAAATCATAATTTAAATAATTGAGTTGAGTGGAGCTAAGAACCGGCATCACTACACTCAGGGCATTCCCATACGTGCTCCGTCCCCTCGTTTAACAGCCAGCGAAGAGTCACACTACTAATCGTTCCCACTGCTATCTGATTGAAAGTTCTCCTGGTCATCCCTCTCAGTTTTGAGATTTACCAAATCCCCTGCCAATCCTCCGCAATCTCATCCTTTCCACATACGGGTTCTAAATCTGTTCCTCCACCTTCTCCACCTGGGTCCCGCAGACGCACAACCACCTCGCCCTTGTCCATAGGTAACCTACCACCAAGAGGTGCATTCCCATTCATCCTAATAATTATGTGCATTCCCCCGCTTTACCGGTCTCTGTGGCTGAGGGCTTGCGAACGCGGTTTGTGAGCCCGTATACCCGGGTTCGAAACACAGCGGTGCTGGTTGTTTCGAAAATAGGTATAAGAGCCGGTCGTTCAGAAAGCAATGGCAAACTACTGAACGTACAATTTGCCCAGGAATCATGAACTGTGAAAATGCTGGGGTTGACTGCTACGTCCTGTGAAGGACATGCAACTTATCGCATGGCCAAGGCAAAAAATCCATACAATTCTCACAATCTGTGACCACTGAAGCGAGGTGAGCCATTCCACACGAAACATGTAAATAAATGATATATAGACGTTGGCGGCCGTCCCAGAACTGACTCTGAGACATGTGACATGGTTCGCATCTAGAACCATGACACTAATACAATTGCAAGCTAAATAAATGGTCTTTTTCGCGTTTCGTCGTCAATGCCCTGGATCTTAATCTGAAGAGCGCGACAGAATATTGCTGCACTTTATTTGCTCACAATCAGAACAGGCGGCTGGTTTAATTGTCACTTGGGTGACATGATTTTAAATGCGCAGCTAGGTTGACCAAAACGGTGCGCCTCAGTGTATGACTGGTTATGTTTAAAAGTGGTCATATGTTGATTTCTGCTCTTTCTAGTTTTTACACAAGATTCATTTTAAATTTAAGGTAATTATTTGACCTGACCACAGTCTGTCTGTTTGTTTCTCTGTCTTAATGAATGCTCCTTTTTGTTCCAGTTTTCTTTAAAGAATGTCTTTTCTTTCAGTGTCCTCGGTTCTTGTTTCGTTATTTGTTTTTGTTGTTCTCAGCCGATTTCTCGTTATCAATTATTCGATTAGCATTGTATGTCGATCTTCTAATGCGCAACTTGTGTAGGATTTACCGTCTTTCAACTAACATTTGTGGATGTGTGTACACCTGTGTACCTGTGCGAGGGCGTGTGTGCATGTGTGTAAGTGGTTGAATGTATATGTACATTTGTATCTGTGTGTGTATGTGTATTCGTGCGTGGTTTGTGTGTGGTGTGACTGTGTTGTCACTGAACTAAATATAATTACATCTGGTGCTAAGTAATTTGGTTATGTATGTGCTGCAGGTATTCACGCGTATTGTTAGCTGTTCATTTCCTACATATTTGGATGCCCTAACTCAGCGACCCTAGACCCATTTGCCTGTCGCGCCGTTATGAGCCTCATCTACTTCTAAATGTATACACCAGACCACCCCGAAAGCCTGTCCATTGTGGAAGCGAAATATTGAGACAACTAGCCATATCCTTATTTGGAAATATATAATGCATATGATAAAAAGGATACTACAGAGTATGGGCGCAGATGCAAATTCATCAGTTCAGTTAAAATCATCATCATTGCATTTCGGAAAAATACATTGGTGCTCCAATCTCTTCTGTGGTAAATCCATCAGCGTAGCGTGACTAACTATGCTAGACCGATGTTTTTCGACGATCTGCTCGCGCCCAAGGTCACCAAATGAATTCGATGCGTATCTGAAGTTTTTGATACAATTTTAATGACTACATCATAGAGAAGCACATAATTTCACTGGCCTCGGGAATCACATGGTCGAACACTCATTGATTGATGTTGCAATTTAAACAAAGCGCTTGTGGGACAACACCAGCAAAACACATTCGGTAAACAGTTTCAAAACGTACAGTTTTCCTGTGGCAATTCTGTGGACCATTTTGCAATCACTGACGAAGACAATCGGATCTTTTGGACTTAAATGATATATACAGGTTTTTAGAAAGTCGTGGATCATAAGGAATAAAAATACTGACATTCTTCAATATGTGAACGCACAAGGAAACTGACGCATACAAAAAGGCATGCCTCGGAAACTGAAAGACGATGGCCATATTAAATATCTCAGTGTAATGGAAAGAACATGGATGAAAGGGGTGGTTCTTGGGGGGGGGGGGAGTATAGGCAGTGGTCGATGAGCACGCAGATTGTCACAGGGCATTGCAGACACCGTAGATACGAAACTTTTGAAAGGATTAAGACAGTTTTCGACAGGCCATGACGAAAGCGACGTTGTGGAAAGGACGTGCAACATGTATTAGACTGTATGTATGTCTTTCTTCTCGTATTGTATGTCTATTTGATCGCCTTTCTGCTCACCCTGTATGCATTCCTCTCACCGTGCTCTGTATTTGTCCTGCTATCTCAGATGCAGGTAGTATGAATTTGTGTGAATTGCAGAACACATTAGACCGTGAAAGCGTAGCCTATCGATCATTTTGACTTTAAATCTTAACGAGGGGAATGTGTGTTGAGTGTGACTTGGTGGTAGTAACAAATATAAACGAGTTAAGTAAGTAAGGAACCTATAACATGTCTAGTAAACCGGTAGGGAATTTACTAGACCCTACAAAAATACTGCGCACGAATCATGGATGAAATGTCAGGAGAGACACCACAGACGCTGGAACTCCAGTAATCCCTTCCCACAATGCCTAACGGCATAAGCGGAAGACAACGACGATGATGATGATGACGACGACGACGACGACGACGACTATTACATATGTATTCTTCTATCCACTCAAAGCTACTCCCATGAGCCAGGAAATAAATATATGCGTATGATTAAGAGGACCGCCGAGGTTTGCCTCCAATGTTATCATGTTTATCTTGTCTTGGAATTCGATCCGCCATAGACATTCGCAGTGAAGGATTGAGGAAAGAGGCAGAATTGCAGATCAACTCATACCCTATTGACCGGACGTCCACCGGTCATTATTATTCATAGTTTTTACGGCATTCGTCGATCTCCGTTGCCTGCGAGAAATGGCTGTAGGAGAGGAAGGCGGGAAGCATGACAGAAATAAGGGCATCGAGTTGGTAGTCACTTTAAGGGGATGAGAATGAGTTAGTGCGCCTACGTACGTACGTACACGGTACACACGGATGTACGTACATGAGTGCTGGTTCGCTGCTGTGAGTTCTTGAAGAGGGCATTGAGAACACAATACGTTTAGACATGCTAATACAATTCTTCCGGGGGAGATATATGGGGGGGGGGGGGTAGTTGAAGCATGCGTGTGTATGTGCGAGCGCCTGCACGCGCACACACACACACACACATATATATATATATATATATATCATATAGACGTAGATACACACACGCACACGCTACGCTCTCTCTCTCTCTCTCTCTCTCTCTCTCTCTCTCACACACACACACACACACAGACACACACACACACAGAGAGAGAGAGAGGAGAGAGAGAGAGAGAGAGAGAGAGAGAGAGAGAGAGAGAGAGAGAGAGAGAGACTATTACGTGGATTTTACTTTGTTTAAATTCCGAAATAAAAGATTGTGTACGATAATTAATGTACATTATAATAAAACATGTTATGTAACTTGTAGATATTTTAGCAACAGAAAGTGCAGTATAATACAAGGGGCTTCTCATAAGTCTTTAGCCTGACCATGAAAGAATAGGCGGAGAAAATTGGGCACATGTATAGCTCATTCAATTTGTAATGGACATATAAATTACGAATTTCCCTCCTCAACTGGTTTTCCCCGATATGGTGCATGGCACAACACGCCCTATTGATCAGATCTGCACATCCAACGGTTTGTCAGAACAATGGAGAAATCAGACGCCAGGACTGTGATAAAATTCTTGCTGTTACAGGAAAACACCTACAGAAATACACAGGGAGATGGAGCCAGTGTTTGAGGAAGTCTGTCCTTCGAATGCTTCTGTAAAAAATTGGTGTTTGCAGTTTAAGTGTGGCCGTTTCCAAGTTTCTGATCTGCCAAGATCAGGGCGACCGTCCTGAGAGTGCAATGATGCAAATGCTGCGAAAGTGAAAAAAAAAAATATCATAGACCAGAATAGGAAAATGACAATTGCAGAGATATCGGGTTCAGCAAAACTGAGTAAGAGTACAGTTTTTAGAATTTTACACAACAGACTGAACATGAGAAAATTGTACGGCCTCTGGGTCCCGCGCCTGCTGACATGTGAACAGAAACAAACACGGGTTGATTCCTGTGGCCAGTTGCTCAACATGTGGCGGTCGAAAACATGTTGACGATCATGGTGACGGTAGATGAATCTTGGATTCACCATTATGACCCAGAATCCAAAATTGCCAGCATGCAGTGGAAAACTCCGAGCTCACTTACACATGTCAAGCCAAGAGCACAAAAATCTGCAAGAAAAGTGATGCTGACTGTTTTTTTTGGGACGTCAGAGGTGTCATATTGAAAGATTACATGCTTCATGGCAACATCGTTAATGGGTAGTACTATGCAGATCTCCTTATCAAACTAAGAAAGTTTGTGACCAGAAGACGAGGGATAGCGCGTACGCAAATTCTGCCTTTGCTTCAAGACGACGCGCCCTCCCATAAAGCATGTCTTGCGCTGCAAACTGCCAACGATTTGAATATTGAAATTCTTCCACACCCACCATATTCTCGAGATTTAGTTCCATCAGACTTTTTTCTTTTCCCAAATCTTAAAGAAAAAAAAAAAAAACAGCTGAAAAGAAATCGTTTTGACAGTGACGAAGATTCATACTGGCTTGTGCTTGCTTGCTGCTTGCTTGCTTGCTTGCGTTCGTTGGCTTGAGCTCCTTCGGAGGAATCGGCGATCCTATTGACTTCAGCCAGGACCCCGAAGGGACCTGTTGCCCATGACGCTCGACGAGGACGCGTCAATAGGTCTTGGCCAGTATATAACCCGGCCCTGGTGCCTTGGAAACACCTCTGCGTCCCATACTGGCTTGTGATAACTGGTTTAGTTCGAAAAATAGGCTGATTTATTCTGAAGGTCTTTTCAAGGTCACGCAGAGATGGCAGAAATGCATAAATTCAGGTGGTGGCTACATTGAGAAGGAATAAGCACTGTGCCAAATTTCAGATTTCTTCGCCTACTCCTTCATGGTCAGTCTAAAGACTTATGAGAAGCCCCTAGCATATATTAGTAATATATTTCCTGGTATCTATGTTAGGCTGGATCGACATGGCATTCCCAGATTAGTTAAAATTATTTCAGTCCGCCCCAATGCGGATCGAGCCGATGACCACCGACAGGCAGGCGAGCGTCTAGCCGCTACGCTACCGCATTACGAAAATACGACTGCATATCGACAATTGTACTGGCCTAAATGACACGTCATTTGGGCCAGTACAATTGTCGATATGCAGTCTAGCGACAGTTTATGGTCCCATTTTGCGTTAGACCCTTCATTTATCACACACTTAACTGGAAACATCGTAACAGAACAATAACTTCTTTTTTACGACCATGTTTCAGAGATGTCGTGAACTATTGTAATTTCCCTTTACTTTTAATGCAAAAAAAAAAAAAAAAATGTGGTCTCATAAACATCATGCCTCGGAAACAGAAATAATTTGGCCATTATAATGTCACAATGGTTAGAAAGTGCAGTGATGGAAGGCATGCTTCCTGAAAGTAGCGACTGTGGTCGATCAACATGAAGGTAGACACTGGACATTGAAGACATATTAGGAATGAAATTGCATGCGGCAGGGGAACTGACTGAGGACCGAAGATATAAAACTATGCCAATTGCATGATTCTGTTGTGTATATTTAGATTGTCAGGATTAAATAATACACTTCTTCCACAGAGAAGGAGCAGTTGGAGAACTTTATATGGCTATTTGTATCTGTTCTGTATAAAGTTATTTCGTTCCTTAGTTCGTTCGTTCGTTCGTTCGTTCGTTGAATATTTGTATACGCTTGAGCGACACTATGTAAAGGTCCTGCCACTTGATGATGATTATCGTAAATACTAGGAAAATGTATTATTGTTTTACAGCACACTTGGCTGAAAGGTCTTGGTGTCTGCCTAGGGGTCAGGGGTTACTGGGTTGGTTCCTATGATATTACAGGGCATGTGTACAAGAGTCGTTGGTGTCTTATCGTATCACACGTCGTTTTGATCTCTTGGGCAGTAACGTGAGATACCTATCCTTCTCGAATGAAATAGGAGATGCTTCTTCCAAGCTGCAAACATTGAAAAGCCCGTGATAGTAGAGTAGGTAGTAGTAGCCACTTTAATAACATTTTCTAAATTGCTTTTTAATTATGCAACCTGCATAGATGGATATCTCTTGAAACAAGAAGACCAGAACGAAGATGGGTTGAAAATGTGATAGACAATGTACATATGACGACATCAAAGGCAGGGAATCTGGCTTATGATGAAGATAAATTTCGAGACTGATTGATTGGGGGGGGGGGGCGGAGGAGAGAGGTTGAGAGACATAAATAAAGTTATGCACAGGACACGCCACTGAATGATAATGATAACTTGTGTGTGTACACACTTTCGCTTCGAACTCAAGTGTAGTCCACACACGTACCACTACTTCTAGTGCACTGGACTGATTTGTGCCTGTGGATGTTTTTTTTTCCATATCCTATTTACAGGACATCGCTGTCAACACCAGCATTTTACTACTGTTGTTGATGTCTTGGATAGTTTACGTTTAGTAGTTTGCCATCGCTTTCAGAACAACCGGCTCACATATCAACACGATAAAACCCAATGCAAATACGGTGTGCTGCCAAATCGGTCGCAGTTGTGTTCGAACGCAGGTAAGCGGAATTACAAAACGCTTCCGTAACGCCTTCGGCACGGAGACCGACTAGGATTAGCTTTCTCTATTACCAGTGTCTCTCGCCATCAGGCGGAGAAAAGAGGCAGAATTGTAGATCAGTCTTCACACTCCTATGTGCTTGTAATTTATGTCACCAAATCAAGGACAAGAAGTCAACATTTTAGTCCCCTGCCACTCTTGTCTCTTGTTTATCTTTCTCCTCTTCATCGTTATCGTGAGCATGGACCATTTGGGGAGGGAGAGAGGAAGTGAAGATACACCACTCTGGACACTGTAGTCGGTAACCACGAGTGTAATACGTGGACTCCTACAACACCGTGCGAGAAATTGCTGTCAGTCCTAGGGCGCATGTAGATGCGTAGAGATAAGACAAAGCAGCATTGTTCCCCCGGCCGGGCCATCCTTTCTCACATGCAAATACCGCTGGTCACATCGCATTCCCAATCTTGGATGCCTTCCAAAACAGTTTTTTTGCGGGCGTCTTGAATAATTTGGTAGCTTGGTTCCGTCATGCCAATGTCTCAGGAAACTGGAATGGACACTGAGGACGGGCCAGATCTTACGGTATTTCTGTTGTTGTTAAAGGATTGTTCTGTTTAGAATTGGTGACAGTATGTTTGTGGGCCAGTTGTTATGGTTCTTTGTTCGTATGTTATTTTTCTTCTTTGTATTATTGTTTTTCTTTTAACTTATTTGTTTAGTTTTTTTTTTTTTTTAATTTTAAAGGATTCATTGTATTTTAACATATTGAACAGTAATGTGATATTTTATATTTTGAGATAATTGTAAACAAGGTTGTATATCATTATGATATCCCATTAATTAAACGGTGTATGCTGTTGTATTCGATTCGGTGTTTAGATTGACTATATATATATATATATATATATATATATATATATATATATATATATATATATATATATATATATATATATATATATATAAGGTCTGTGGTCTTGTCCCGATTATGTCACTTTGTCATCCAGGTATTTATCCTCTTTTCTCATGAATTTTGCCAGCTGTCACTAAATTTCCAAGTTTCTTTCTCTTGCTGATGTGACCATAAATTTCATTATCTATGTATACTTTCTTTACTCAATTTACGACGTTCGTTTCTTTCTTGAAGTATTGTCTGATTCATCTTTCTGTTCTGCCATTCATGGTATTCTTTACATATTTCTAAGAAATCACTTTTCTATTCCCATTATATTTATTGTATAAGACTACCATTCTCACGTTGATCCTTGTTCTAATCTCTTGTTCTTCCCAAGATAGTTGCATCGATTCACCTGTTTAAGAATGTTTCCAGTTATCGAGATGTTATCTTGGGGTATTTTTTTCATCTTGGAGACGACCATTATTTTGGTTTTTTCAAAGCTTAGTTCTAACTCCAATTGTTTACTGAATGCAGTAACCGTATTTACTAGATATATATAATAAAAAGAGAGGCATTGGAAAACATTGTGACAACCGGTAGCAAAGGGAGATGGAGACCTAGAGTACTGATACTGGATGGTGTGCGAAGGTGACATGGAGGAATATCATCAGTAGAATTGATACAGAACACCAAGCACCGAGGGTTCTGGAGAGACATGTTACAACCCCACTGGATCATAGATCAAGCTGTGTGTGTGTCTCTCTCTCTCTCACATTCTCTCTCTCTCTCCACACACACACACACACACACACACACACACACTCACACTCGTATATCCACATACACACAGAGAGAGTAAGAGATTTAAAGCGAGAGAGAGAGAGAGAGAGAGAGTAGAAAGAGAGAGACAAGAGAGAGAGAGAAGGAGAAAGTATGAACGAAAAACTTTATTTTCAAAGGTTAACCAATCGGCACACAGACCCGTCTAACACTCAGAGAGAGAGAGAGAGAGAGAGAGAGAGAGAGAGAGAGAGAGAGAGAGAGAGAGAGAGAGAGAGAGAGAGAGAGCCGGGGGCTTGTGGACACCAGCTATAAACATGCACTTATCGTGTCCGCTAGAAATTGTACCAACATTGACACTAATGTAACATTTGTATAAAACATGTGTATACGCTGTGTCGGTGCATCGCATGTAACCTATTTATGGAAATGGCCTCTCACCCATTATCTACATAACGTATGTGGGGCTGAGAAATTCTCCTCGTTATCCACATTTACAATACTTCCTCCTCTATGCACAATTATTTGACAGCTACGTCTCTTCTCGCCTCTCTGTCTCCTCCCCCTCTCCCACTCTCTCTCTCTCTCTCTCTCATTCTTGTCTCTACCCCTCTCTCTCTTTCTGTCTTTACCCCCCCCCCTCACTCTATCTTTCTCATTCTTGTCTCTGCCCCCATCGCTTTCTGTCTTTACATCTCTCTGTCTGTCTGTCTGTCTGTCTGTCTGTCTGTCTGTCTGTCTGTCTGTCTGTCTCTCTCTCTCTCTCTCTCTCTCTCTCTCTCTCTCTCTCTCTCTCTCTCTCTCTCTCTAGCCTTTCCGAGTATTTATTTGTCCTGTCGTTTTAGTGAGCACTGGCTCTATGCTGCGATTGCCCTTGATTTATATGTTTATCCTTGTTTACAGTTAGTTTCATGACCTTTTACACGATGTTGCACTCAACCGCAGCATTAATTGGGCCTGTTTGATTTATTACGCACTTTTCCATTCAGTGGTTTGCTATTGCTTACCGAACGGCCGACGCCTCATACTGTTGAAATGAACGCAAGGTGATTGATTTGCTTTCAGATCGTCCACTGCGGATTTCGAACCCTCGGGCAGTTATTTCAGGAAATTCACTATTATCACTAACCCCTAAGCCACAGACGCCGATATATCATTGTTTAATACACACACAGCGGCATACAGTTATAAATAGACAGACACATATTGCGCACTTACGCACACACGCAGACACAAACAGATACGAGCCTAGATCAATGAAAAAGCAGTAATTCCCCTCCGAAGGGTTTCGACCACATCACAACCAAGCGGGCAGGCAAACATGCTAGCCACTGTGCCCTCATGTTACAAAACCAGCACAGTTATCAAGGTTATTTCTGAGTAGGCTGAATTTCTGTCCTTGCTGAATTAGATTCCCTACCTTGAACAGAATATTACTATGATGTGATTCTGGTATACAGATTTGTGAATTCCCACACCTGTACAACATATTCTGGTATACACATTTGTGAATTCCCACACCTGTACAACAGATTCTGGTATACACATTTGTGAATTCCCACACCTGTACAACAGATTCTGGTATACACATGTGTGAACTCCCACCAGTGTACAGATTCTGGTATACACATTTGTGAATTCCCACACCTGAACAACAGATTCTGGTATACACAATTGTGAACTCCAACCCGTGTACAGATTCTGGTAAACATATATGTGAATTCCCACACCTGTAAAACGATTCTGGTATACACATATGTGAACTCCCACCCGTGTACAGATTCTGGTATACACATATGTAAACTCCCACCAGTGTATATATTCTGGTATACACATTTGTAAACTCCCACCCGTGTACAGATTCTGATATACACACGTGAACTCTCACTAGTGTACAGATTCTGGTATACTCATATTTGAGCCCTCACCGTGTACAGATTCTGGTATACACATATTTGAGACCTCTCTTCGGTGTACAGTTTCTGATACAATATACATATATTTGAACTCTCTTCGGTGTACAGAATTCGTGCATTGTCTGATACACTCCTTGTGTGATCTAAAACAGAAAGAGATTGAATCATTAATGAATTATTTCAAGAGCGGTAAAGTCGATCCTAGAATCCAATCACTCAATTAATCACTAAATCCCCAGTTGCGGAGTGACTTTGCAGATCGCGAGGCCTAGATGCTTGCATTTTTATTTAGAAATAAAGACAGCATTGAAGGGGATGGCCATGTAAGTCCCATAAAGATATGGACCTCGCACACATGTTTTCTCTGCTATTAAAATACCATTGCTTCTTTTAATAGTCAGGCCTTACACGTTCACACTTCTGCTAGTTACAGCTTTGTGCTTGCGAATTTTAGTCTGCGATTTTGGAGGTAGAGTTGCATCGTGACCAAAGAATATTGATTCTGGTTAAGCGCCAAGTAAATTTGCCATTTAGAAGTTTCCGCCTTTAAGAAGCTTCGTAAGTGTTTTCTTTAAATGTGAAGTTACACTTGCAAGGTTTGTGTCTAAGATAGCACTAGAGGAAGACATTGAAATGTGAAGTTACACTTACTAGGTGTGTGTCTAAGATAACACTAGATGAAGACAAATGTGAAGCTACACTTGCTAGGTTTGTGTCTAAGATAACACTAGATGAAGACATTGAAGTGTGAAGTTACACTTGCTAGGTTTGTGTCTAAGATAGCACTAGATGAGAAGACATTGAAGTGTGACGTTACACTTGCTAGGTTTGTGTCTAAGATGGCACTAGATGAAGACATTGAAATGTGAAGTTAAACTTACTAGGTTTGTGTCTAAGATAGCACTCGATGAAGACATTGAAATGTGAAGTTACACTTACTAGGTGTGTGTCTAAGATAACACTAGATGAAGACAAATGTGAAGCTACACTTGCTAGGTTTGTGTCTAAGATAACACTAGATGAAGACATTGAAGTGTGAAGTTACACTTGCTAGGCTAGGTTTGTTCTAAGATAACACTAGATGAAGACATTGAAGTGTGAAGTTACACTTGCTAGGTTTGTGTCTAAGATAGCACTAGATGAGAAGACATTGAAGTGTGAAGTTACACTTGCTAGGTTTGAGTCTAAGATAGCACTAGATGAAGACATTGAAATGTGAAGTTAAACTTACTAGGTTTGTGTCTAAGATAGCACTCGATGAAGACATTGAAATGTGAAGTTACACTTGCTAGGTGTGTGTCTAAGATAGCAGTAGATGAAGACATTGAAGTGTGAAGTTACACTTGCTAGGTTTGTGTCTAAGATAACAGTAGATGAAGACAAATGTGAAGCTACACTTGCTAGGTTTGTGTCTAAGATAACACTAGATGAAGACATTGAAGTGTGAAGTTACACTTGCTAGGCTAGGTTTGTTCTAAGATAACACTAGATGAAGACATTGAAGTGTGAAGTTACACTTGCTAGGTTTGTGTCTAAGATAGCACTAGATGAGAAGACATTGAAGTGTGAAGTTACACTTGCTAGGTTTGAGTCTAAGATAGCACTAGATGAAGACATTGAAATGTGAAGTTACACTTGCTAGGTGTGTGTCTAAGATAACACTAGATGAAGACATTGAAGTGTGAAGTTACACTTCCTAGGTTTGTGTCTAAGATAGCACTAGATGGGAAGACATTGAAATGTGAAGTTACACTTGCTAGGTTTGTGTCTAAGATAACAGTAGATGAAGACAAATGTGAAGCTACACTTGCTAGGTTTGTGTCTAAGATAACACTAGATGAAGACATTGAAGTGTGAAGTTACACTTGCTAGGCTAGGTTTGTTCTAAGATAACACTAGATGAAGACATTGAAGTGTGAAGTTACACTTGCTAGGTTTGTGTCTAAGATAGCACTAGATGAGAAGACATTGAAGTGTGAAGTTACACTTGCTAGGTTTGAGTCTAAGATAGCACTAGATGAAGACATTGAAATGTGAAGTTACACTTGCTAGGTGTGTGTCTAAGATAACACTAGATGAAGACATTGAAATGTGAAGTTACACTTGCTAGGTTTGTGTCTAAGATAACACTAGATGAAGACATTGAAGTGTGAAGTTACACTTGCTAGGTTTGTGTCTAAGATAGCACTAGATGAAGACATTGAAATGTGAAGTTACACTTGCTAGGTTTGTGTCTAAGATATCACTAGATGAAGACATTGAAGTGTGAAGTTACACTTGCTAGGTTTGTGTCTAAGATAGCACTAGATGCGAAGACATTGAAATGTGAAGTTACACTTGCTAGGTTTGTGTCTAAGATATCACTAGATGAAGACATTGAAGTGTGAAGTTACACTTGCTAGGTTTGTGTCTAAGATATCACTAGATGAAGACATTGAAGTGTGAAGTTACACTTGCTAGGTTTGTGTCTAAGATAACACTAGATGAGAAGACATTGAAATGTGAAGTTACACTTGCTAGGTTTATGTCTAAGATAACACTAGATGAAGACATTGAAGTGTGAAGTTACACTTGCTAGGTTTGTGTCTAAGATATCACTAGATCAAGAGACTTACATGTGAAGTTACGCTTCCTAGGTTTGTGTCTAACGTGGCACTAGATGAAGACGCTTAAAAGTGACATACTCTTGCTAGATTTGTGCCTAACATAGCATTTGTTACATATCCTGTAAAACAGGACGTCGCAATAAACACCAGCACATTTTGCTTTTGTGATCTCTTCGCAAGTTTACGTTCAGTAGTTTTCCATTGCTTTCTGAACGACCGGCACCCAAACCATTTCATTAAAAAAAACCCAACGCAAGGCGATCTTCTGTCAAATCGCCCGCAGCTGTGTTTTGAACGCGGATATGAGAGGTTACGAACTGCGTCCGTAACTTTTTCGTCACGGAGCCGGCTAAGACAGCATTAAATGAAGAAGTTTGAATGGGAAAATACACTCGCTAGGTTTGTGTCTAAGTTAGCACTAGATAAACACACTTAAACGCAAAACTACACTTGTTAGGTTTGTTTCTTAGATATCAAAAGATAATGACACATCCCCTGTATTAAATATCCCCTAAATGAAAATACACCTTTCAAGGTCTATTTAATCAAGTCTATTAATCCTAAGACAGCGATATATGTGTTACAATGTTTCATATGACTCCGCAATTACGGTGCCTGAGCTTTAAACTGGATGGCGGTACATAATTGATCATGTTTGAAAATAAAGCTCGGATGATATTACGATTTAGGATGTCTTTAAAGAATAATTGACAAATCACTTGTCAAGTAATTTTAATGAACCGCCATGCTGGGCCGAGCCACGGCAATCTTATTTTCTGTGGTTTCTTCTTATTCTGCCTTTTATCTCACATTGGAGCACATGGCTTCAGCCAAACCACGGCATGCCGTCCTATCTTTTGCTATCTCCCCCCTTGTACCCCCAATATTATTAATCTGTAATCATCTTCTCCGGGAGTTTTTAGATCTCCCGCTATTTTGTGTGCTGTGTGGGTTACAAGACAAGAGAGTGTCTAGTTAAATTATCCTCAGGTTTGTGTTCGTCCAGCGCCAGGGTCCTTCTCACTGTTGGTTCACTGAAATCTCTCCATCAACTCTATATTGATGATTCGGTCATACCATTCTATTCCCACTATTCTGCTTAGGCACCGGTTAATGAATGTTTGTAGGTTATTAGTAATTGTTTTAGTTGTTCTTCTTGTTTCTGACCCATACAGTGGTACCGATTTAACATTGAAGTTATAAATTCTAAGTCTGGTGCTAACGTTAACTTCCGTTGACTTCCACATATTTCCAAACGGCTTGAACGTTCCTCTTGTATTTTGTATTTTTATTTTATTTATACAAGTAGGCCCCTGTTAACGTCGGGGTTACGTTCTTGGAAAACGCGACGTTAAGTGAAACGACGTATAGCGAAACACTATTTCTCATAGAATTAAATGAAATAAAGTGTATTGTGTACCACAGTAATGTTTATTTTGATGGTTGTTGATATTTATTGGCTAAATAGAGGTGGGTTGGAGGGCGAGTGGTAGAGTTATTGGGAAGTCATCATCATCATCAAGTGCCGTGCCGGCTGGCGTAGGCGTTCATGGCTCTCCATAGATCTCGGTCTTTGGTTTTCTGGATCAACTCTGCTGCTGATATTCCTCCATGCCACCTTCTCAATCCATCCAGCATCACTTCTCTTGGTCTACCTCTGCCTCTCTTCCCCTCGATCTTTCCAGTTGTTACGATGTTCTCCAATGCCTCTCTTCTCATCACATGACCGAGGAAAGCTGTTTGTCTCTGTCTTATTGTTGTATATAATGTTCTAGTTTCGTTAGCCTGTTTCAGGCAGTCGTCGTTAGTTACTCTGGCAGTCCAAGGAATTCGCAACATTCGTCTCAGGAACCACATCTCTGTTGCTTCTAATTTCTTCTTAATTTGTTCATTTACATTCCAAGATTCACTGCCATACAACAAAACTGGTTCTACATAGCATTTCAGCACTCTCTTTCTTACTTCATTTTCTGAAATGCGGCTTTTGCCTGCCCTATTCTGCTCCTAATCTCTGTTGTACATCTTCCATCTGATGTTATAAATGCCCCTAGGTATCTAAAATTATCAACTTGGTTAAGGATTTTCCCTTCTATTTCTATGTCACATTTTGGTGTCACCATTTTCTTTGATATTACCATTGTCACTGTTTTCTTGATATTCAAGGAGAGTCCTTTCCTTGCACTCTCTGTTACTACTACGTCTAATAATTGTTGTAGGTCTGTTGAATTATCCGCCACCAATACTGTGTCATCTGCATAGCGTATATTATTTATATTATAACCTCCAACTAGTATTCCTGGCATCTCTTTGATCTCTCTCATTATTACTTCGCTGTACAGGGAGAAAAGATCTGGTGACAAGACACACCCTTGTCGTACTCCTAGCTTTATCTGTTCGTAACTACCCTCTTTATTTCCCATTTTAATTGCTGCTACTTGGTTCCAGTAAATATTCTTTATTATTCTTAAATCTTTTCCATCAGTGTTGATATCTTCCAACATTTTAATCAGTTCATCATGTTTTACTTTATCAAATGCCTTAGTATAATCTATGAAGCACAAATATATGTCTCTCTGTTTCTCTATTGACCTTTCTATTAGTGTCCGTAATGTATAAATTGCATTGTTTGTGCCCTTTCCTTCCACAAATCCATACTGTTCTTCACTAATTTCCATTTTTTTTTTCTTTTTGGTTCTTCTCATTATGATTCTGAGTAGAAGCTTAGTGATATGGTTTATAAGGTTAATTGTACGAAAATCTTCACAATCAATTGCTCCTGGTCTTTTTGGTATAGCTATAAATACAGATTTCAGCATATCACTGGGTAAATATCCACTGCTGTAAATATCATTAAACATTTTGGTTAATATATATACTCCAAATTCTCCCAATACTTCTAATTCTTCTATTGTGATTTCATCTGGCCCAGCTGTTTTTCCTTTCTTCATACGTTTCATAGCGTCAGTGACTTCTTCTTTCAGAATAGGTGGACCTTCTAAGTTACTATCTTCTGTTAATTCTTCCCTTTCTCCTTCATATAATTCTCTTATATACTCATTCCACCTCTTCATTATAGCATTTTCCTCTAATATTATCTTTCCTGTTTTTGATTTCAAACACCCTGTATTTATTCTTATTTTTCTTCCTGTAAGCTCACTGATTTGTCTGTGCATATTTTTTGTATCTTTAATGGAATTTAATTCAATTTTTTTGCTTTGCTCGTTTAACCAACTTTCTTTAGCCTTCCCACATTTATCTTTTATTTCTTTATTTTCTTTATTGGGAAGTAGAGGCATTAAATTATGCCTCTTCATCTGAGAATGAAACTGTAACCTCTTCCTGCCTCTTTTCCTGGCTCTTCTCTGCTTGAACAAAAAATTTGTCCAATGTCTGCTGCACAGCCTGTTTCCTTTTCTCTATGTAAAGCTCCCTGTAACAGTTGATGGCGCTTGTTACTGCTCTCGACACTTTGGAGCTCCTTCTCTGTTCGGGTCATTCTCATTTATTATGTCCATTGCCACATCAATCAATTGAAGGAATAGACGTAGAGATTTCAACATTCGAGGTGTGGGGGTTGCAACAGGGTGCTCCTCTTCCTGCTTAGCTCTCAGCACATGAAGTTGCATTAGGTCCTCATTAGACAAATCTTATCCATGTGATGCAAGCAACTCGTCAATGTCAGCTTCCTCCATCCCTTCAAGGCCAGCTTTAGTGGCTACGTTAGCGATCTGTTGTTGAATAGCATGAACGTCGTCAAATTCACAAAAGTCGTGCACACATTCTGGCCACAGTTTTCGCCACACAGCATTCATGCATGCTGACGTTATCTCACTCCATGATTCCGCAATGTTGTCAATGGCCTTGAGAATGTTGTAATCTTGCCAGAACCCCTTAATGGTAGGCTTACCTTTACCGTCCGTAGCCTTGATGAGTTGTGAGAAGGTCCGACGCAAATGGTAACTTTTGAAAGTTGCAATTACACCTTGGTCCATTGGCTGGATTAATGAAGTCGTGTTTGGTGGTATGAATACGAACTTGACGTTCTTGGACAAGTCGTCCAGATTGACTTGATGACCAGGGGCATTATCTAATAGCAGCAATATCTTAAATGCTAGGTTTTCTCTAGCACAGTATTCCCTTAGAGCAGGAGACGTTCCACAGCGGTAATACTACGCGGCATTACGTAGTTCCTCCGCAAGCTAGCAAGTTCCTCCGCAAGGGCGCGGCATAGCAACACAAGTGACGACATTATGGCGGCAGTGTTGCCATTTTAGTGCTTTTCGCACTAAATTTAGTGCTTTTTCAAGTCATTTAGTGCGGAAATTTTGCTTTTAGCGCGGCCGCGCGAATTTGGTGCTTCACAAAATTTTTTGGGTGCTTTTTGATGCTTTTTTGGGGTGGGTAAAAATTACTTTAAAAATCATTTTGGGAACACTAAAAAGCCGAATTTGAACTGAAGCGAGGGAGTAAAACAGTCTTAGTACGTTACCGCGCAATATTCAACTAATTTAACTCCCTTTAATAGCAGACTACAAGTTTCCCGATGAGAAAGAAATTCGTGGAAGGTGCATCCAGTTTTTAATAGAGCTATTGACACATCTGCGTTTACGTACACCCGATAACGTTCGAGTGTTGCTGTCCATGTCATGTCTTAGTGGAAGTAAATGTCTACAGCCAATGAAGCCCTGTATATTCGATCTTGCTAAAATTTTTGTAGAAGATGCAGCTACTCTCACCCGCATCGATTTCCAGTGGAGAAAATTTCATCATATGCAGTGGACACAGACCACTGACACACTTGGACTGTGGGCAGAAATAGCCTCATACAAGGATGCAACCGGTGAAAATTCTTTCCAAGATCTTACAGATTTAGCTTTAACTGTGCTCATTTTACCTCATTCTAATGCGAACGTGGAGCGTATTTTCAGTCAGATGGGAGTTATAGAATCTCAATTGCGGAATAGACTGAGCATCAAGAGTTTGACAGCTGTTTTGACTATTAGATATGGAATGAAAAGATATGGCAAATGCTATCATGATTATAAACTACCTAAGGATATTCTGCGAAAAATTTGATTACAGCCTATACATGTTTCTTTCAATCATCCTCATCATCGCAGGAGCAAACACAGCAGGAAATAGCTACAGAAACTGAAGAGGAGTTATTTGACTGGGATTTGACAGATCTGGAATAAACTTCATTCTAATATTCAGTGATAGTAATAAATTATAATGTGCTACTTTATAACATTTTGAATGAATACCACCAGTGCTTGTTTTAGTGATTTCCCAAAAAATAGTATTGCAATTTGGTGCTTTTTGTTTGGCTCGAAAGTAGTTCTGATTGGGATTTGGCGGATCTGAAATAAACTTTATTGTAATATGAAGTGATAATAATAAATTATATTGTGCTACCTTGTTACATTTGTAATAAAAACAGTTGGTGCTTTGTTTTGGTGCTTCCTTAAAATTTTTGGTGCTTTTTTGGGTCGATTTTGGTGCTTTTTCATCAAAGGGAGATGGCAACACTGTATGGCGGAACGTAGCGACGTAAAGTGAAGCTATGTCACATCGTGACAACGACGTTATAGCGAAACGACGTAAACCGAAGCGACGTGTAGCGGGGTCTGTATATACGAAGGCAATTTAACAAGTAAGTCACAAATGGCTTTAAAACAAAAAAATTACTAAAGAGGATAACAAATTGAAACGAGTTTATTTTTATAGACACATTGTCTCTTTATTTCTCAACATAATTTCCGCCAACATTGATGTACTTATATCAACGTTTTATCAGTCCTCCCAAACCGGCCTTATAGAACTGCGTGCTCTGTTTTCTAAACAGGTTTTCACTTCACATGCAACTTCGGCGTCATTCGCTAAATGTTTCCCGCCAAGGTGGGTTTCCTGTTTATGCTGACAAATGTTTGTCCCATAAAGTAGTGCGTAGCTGGGTAGAAAACGTTACGAGGGTGAGTCAATAAGTAAATCACACAGTTCAGTGGGATGGTAGGTGAACGAAAACAAAGCACGCAGTTCTATACAGCCGGTTTGGGAGGACTGATAAAACGATGGGATAAGTGCACCAATGTTGGTGGAAATTATGTTGAGAAATAAAGGGACAATGTATGTACACAAATAAACAGGTTTAAAGTTGTTATCATCTTTAGTTATTTTTCTACAGCCATTTGTGACTTACTTATTAACTTGTTTTTCGCATATGCTTTACAGAACATCACTGTCAACATTAGCATCTTTCAGCTGATTGTTGATTTCTTGGCAAGATTACGCTCAGTAGTTTGCCATTGCTTTCTGAACGACCAGCTCACATACCCCGTAAGTTACCGATGCGTAGAGAACCGCTAGCAATTCTTGCGCATATCACGTTACTTACGAGAGTATACGGGATTACGGTGAAAGTCGTGTAACTCCTAGACCAGGAATACCGGCACTTATTAAATTACCCTCATATATATATATATATATATATATATATATATATATATATATATATATATATATATATATATATATATATATATCTTTTCCTCTACTGTTGTCTGCAGTGCTTCCCAAACAGGTGTATGATTTCGCCGCTTGAAGTGAGCTTTCACCAAGGGAGATCCGGTTGTTATTAGCTTTTTTGCGCTCGCTCGCCTTGAACTTAAGCGTAGTCCATACATGTGCTACTACTTCTACTGCACTGACTGATTTTTGCGTGTGGATTAGCTTTCCCTATTACCAGTGTCACTCGCCGTCATGCGAACCCACTCCGACTTCTGAGGTACTTGTATTTTAAGTCCCCGAGTCAAGAATGAGAAGTGAACAATTTTGTTTAACTGACCTGTGTGTGTAGGGGTTGAACTCGCTACCTCGGCATCAGCACACCGGATGTTTAATAACGAACACTGTTATCCATTCGGCAATGCTGGCCTCTTCGCTTAGTGTAATCTAATTACCCTTACCTTTCCCCTGCATTTTTAGACCTAATTGTTTATTGTATTGTTTTATCATTTTTCGATCTGTTTGCTATGTTTCGGGATATTATCATGTATCATTTAAGCATGTCTACATATTACTTTCATGATACCTAACCAGCTTATCTGGAATGCACTAAGACATGTCTTATTATTTTTATTGATGGTTAGTTCCTGAAGCTAAAAACGGTGCAGACAGTTATCTATGGTTTCTTGATTGTAATTCGATATGTATAATTTTCATTGTCAGTCGTTTCAGCTTTTTCTACAAGCCAGTCCAGCATAGCTGCCTGCCTGCCTGCCTGTCCCTGCTTGTCTGCACATGCGCGCGTCTGCTCTCTCTCTCTCTCTCTCTCTCTCTCTCTCTCTCTCTCTCTCTCTCTCTCTCTCTCTCGCTCTCTCTCTCTCTCTCACACACACACGCGCGCGCACGCACGCACGCGCGCGCACACACCACACACACACAAACACGCGCGCGCGCGCGAAAGGAAAGATGAAGAATCTTCCCGACAGGTTATGACGAGAGCGACGTCCTGTAAATGACTAGCTACTGAATGTCCAACAACTCGCCATGCCTATCCTAAAGTACTCCTTACAGGGGCTGAAGACAATGACTTGTCTGCACGCCTTCAGTTCCAGCCAGCTTGTCCTTTCCTGGGGTATCACATCTCTTAATTTACATGTTTTAGTTATGTTAATTCCGTGTGCCTGTGACTGTTATTATTGGAACTGCTTGCAGCCCGTATTGTTTTAATTTAAAACTACACCTTTGCCAGATTCTTGAGTGAACGTCAGCGTGGTCGAATAGATAAGAGCGTGCGTTCTTAAACATCCGGTGTGCTGATGCCAAGGTAGCGTTTTCACCGGTTAGCTGGACTAAAATGTTGACTTCTCGTCCTTGACTTCGGTACGTAAATTACAAGTACCTCTGAATTCGGACTGGATACGTTGATGGCGAGGGACACTAGCAAAGAGATAGCTGACCCACACGCAAAAATCAGTCCAGTGCACTAGAAGTAGTAGCACTTGTATGGACTACGGCTGAGTTCAAAAGCGAGGAAAACAAAACAAAAACTTCTTGAGTATCTTGTGAATACTCACACGGCACCTGTCTAATCCACGTGGCACACCAGTGCAGCGCCGTACCCATTGGGAGCTACAGAAAGAGCGGATGCTGGAAGATTTCATCGGGGGGCCAATCTTCATCATCAGAGCATTACCATTACGGGTATATGTTGGCGGGAGGCGTCTAGTATCTGGATTCATTATCGGCTGCTACAAGATCTGGCCACGTGTTAACTCTGATCAGTCATCTGTGCAGAAGGCATCGTGTAAAAGCTGATTCCTAGTTTTCATTCCACATGTGATACATTCGATTCGTGCTCCCTGTCTGTCTGTCCGTCCGTCTGTCTGTCTGTTTCCAAAAGTGATGTGGCAAAGTGGTTACGAACGCCATGTTGGAAACACAGGTGCGGGCGATTTAGAAGCAGACCTTGCGCTGGTATTTCATACAATGGTGCTAGTGCCGGTCGTTCAGAAAGCAACGACCAACTACTCAACGTAGTACTTGCCAAGAAATCACAAACGGCCAAAACATGCTGGGGTTGACTGCGACGTCCTGTAAAGAATGTGCAACTAACTTTTCCATTACTTCCCTTAAGCATTAAGAGTTTCCTCACTTCCCATTATTTCCGGGTATCTATGTATGGCAATGTGTGGATTGTAATCCCATTGCGGAATGTACCGATTAGTTTCATACACAATTGTATTATTTCTTGACGACCTGCCAGAGTGAAAGTCTGTGTGCCTCTGCCTGGCCATCTGCCTTTTCGAATGTCATGTTGGTGGAGTATGTAAGTAAAGAACCTTTTTACACGCTTTAATACGCATTGGGCATTCGGTGCTAAACCCATATTTATATAGACCAATTAGCACTCGGTGGGTTGTGTGCTCACTTTCACGCCGGTCGTCTTTACCTCCGAAGGCAATTCCTGGTACTAATTTTAAGCTGGGTCGAATTCAGAGCCAAAGTCAATTAAAATTTAAAAAAAAAAAAAATATTCGTCCCGTTTCGGATTTGACCCGTGGCCATCAGTCCGGCATGTGAGCGTTTAATCGCAAGGCTATCCTACTCCCTGGCATGTTTGCCGTTGGTGGTTATAATACTGATAGTAGTGATGATGCTCAGAATATTTATGATGATGATGATAATAGTGTTGATGATGGTGTTGGTGTTAATGGTGGTGACAATGGTGGTGGTAATTGTGATGATAATGGTATCAATGATGGTGATGCTTGCTTGCTTGCGTTCGTTGGCTTGAGCTCCAACGCGAAGTCCTGTATGTCGGATGAAGGCATCCTGTTGTCCAACATCAGTGTAATGTCATACAGGACCTGAGGTTTGCGAGAGTATCCGTTGTCCCATGTCTGGCTTATTGGTGTGCAGACTGGTGGTTCCTCGCCGTACAGGCAGACACTCTCCGACTTCGGAGGAATCGGCGATCCTAATGATGGTGATAATTTTGATGATTATAGTGTTGATGATAGTGGTGATAATTAGGATAATGGTTACGATGGCGGTAGTGATAATTGTGATGGTAGTGGTGGTGGTGATATACAAGAACCCATTACTGTTTTAAGATGTTTATTATTGGTATTATTATTGGTATAGCTCTACTGTTCAGCCTAGTTCAGAAACCGTTGGTGTGGTTCAAACAGCTTTGTTGATGTGTATTTTCCCTTCAGTTTTCTATTTCAGGAACCGGTTTCACGACCACGTTCTTGTTTTAAATCTGTATGTGTCTCATTCTATCGACGGCTTATTGTTTGACTACTGTTATCGATTTGCTGAGGCAGCAGCACCCTTCTAGTGAGGCTTCCCTCCACTTGCACTCGTGCGTGCTTGCAGTCGCGGCGAGTGGAGGAGCTGTCTAGTGGTTGTTAGATTTCTCTGGCTTTATCCTTCAGTTGTATTTACAGTGTTACGTTTAGAGTGGTGCAAATTTCGTTTAAGTGGGGTTCTCTCTCTCTCTCTCTCTCTCTCTCTCTCTCTCTCTCTCTCTCTCTCTCTCTCTCTCTCTGTGTGGGTGGATGGGTGGGTGGGTCGACTGCACCATGTGTAGTGAGGTTTCACCAATGCGAAACGCGCTATCATTTGCTTGATTCTTTCTCATTATCTTTGTTTTTTACCTATTAACTTTTAGACCTAATTTTTGTGATCTCTCATCAAGTGTGTTTAATGTTATCCTACACCTGACTTCTGTCCAAAAAAAAAACCTGTCATTTACTGCCATTATAGTACCTTGCAGTGTATGGCAGAGGGGTCTTTGAGTCTGAGGAACTAAGGCCGCCTGGCTAGTGCTGTCGCCGAACTGTGCAGGTTAGGATTTTCTGTTTGCCACCGACAGAAAAAAAATCCCACACCTTACCTAGGGATCGAACCCAGGTCTTCCGAAGGAGAGCCCGACGTTCTAGCCACTCGCCAGCCGCTCCTCTCACCTGACTTCAAGAGGGCAATATTCAAAGTGAAGTCCAGATCATCAAATTTGCAGTCAGAGTAAATCGCATTCCAACTCTTGATAAAGCTATTGGTATCTTATCATCATCCAGTCTCTAGTCAGTAAGAATAGTACGGGCATACCTGCCGTAATCCTGTTTTTTATTTTAAAAGCATTCGTCTGTTTACGATAGGAAAAACTCTGCATTTCAATTCTTTATTGTTAAGTTGGTTATCTTCTCTGGGGTCCCATTGTTCCTGATAAGCTTTCAAAGAGGTTCCACGACTAACCAAGTTACTATACTAGCCACGGATACTGACTGACCGTCATCAGTATCCTAATATCAGCCCCAAAGTCCAGCTTCCTATCCTGTAAGAGTTAACAAGTAAAGGGTATCCCATAGCTAATGCTGCCGTCCAGACGGGTAGTATCTCTCGGTCTTCCTTTTTCTAGAGCGCGTTAGCGCGGGATGCCTTTGCTGGGGTTAACAAAATCCTTCGTCAACAGAGATACTTACCCATTGTCACTGTAAACCAGTGCTATATTCTCTATACTCTAAAGTTTGTTAAAATGTGTGCACATTGTTCAGGCTTGTGGACTGTATACTGTGCAATAATATAAATGTAAACTCATAAGTTCGATACAGTCAATGCATGTTCAGCGAGGCGCGGTGGCGGCATTGTTACCTGGGAGATCGATGCACATTATTAATTAATTAGAAACCTTGTAGTTGGAGCAGCACATTGTGCCAGGACCTTTACCTTGTGTTATAATTATGTATACACTTAGGGTAGCTTTCATTCTGTTTGATTGATTGAGTGGTTAACTATAACACACGTCACTGCACTAAGAGCACACACACATGCGCCCCCTGCCTCTCTGGGCAGATATTGGACTGTAGGGAAGCAAATTGTTTTCGTAGGGCACTGATTGTGAATGCGCCTGTAATCATTCTACTAGCCGCCATGTTTGATGACAACAGACAATAACAGGAGTTGGGTTGATTCGCCAGTATATTGTTATGACTAGATGTCGACGTGGCCAAACTGATAAGAGCGCTCTCTCTTAAACTTCAGTTGTGCTGATGGCGTGGATAGAAGGTTCAAGATGTACTTAAACGTTGACTTTTCGTTCAGAAAGCAGTGGGAAACTACGGAACGCAAATTTGCCTAGAAAATCGACCAATTGTTAATCGCAACGTCCTGCAAAGAACATGCAATAATTTAAAATGGTTACGGCTGATTGGTTGTCACTCTGTTGGAGGGTGGTGAGTTGTAACTTTTCAAGTCCGATGTATTTACGCCTAGATCGCTAAACTACCAAAAAAAAAAAAAAAAAAAATCGTGCATCTGTTAGTTAGTTAGTTGGTTAGTTAGTTAGTTGGTTAGTTAGTTAGTCGCGGTTCCAACTTCATAGCAAAGGGTAACCCCATTATGTCCCGTTCCTGTGCCAGTGAATATCTTACAAAATGCCCCCCACTTCCCCATGTGAGAAGTGGATCAGACAGGAGTCCCGAAAAACCCAAAGCCCGCACCGGTATACTATTCATAATGCCGCTGCCAGAATGCCAGCACAAAAGTCCGCCGAGAAAAATACAGTTAATCGTAGATGGAAGCTGCAGTCACTAGAAAACCATAGCCACACATTACTGTATACGGCTACCCGGTTAGTTCAGCGACCGACAAGTCGTCATTTTTCTGAACATGCAGTTCACACTACAAACGGCCACGGACATGTAAAAGCACTCCACACGAAATTCACAGCTCACAGTGTCGCTCTACGCACTCAGCTCAGTAGCAGAGATACAGAACCATACACTGCCAGTCCAACATGAGGAAATGCGTAAGCAAACTGTAGCCACACGCATAAACACTCCCGAGACCTTAACAGCTGAAGCGCCTATCTTCCATGTTGGGGACCGGAAGTCCTACGGGATATAACTGGTATGGTAGCCTTACTTTCGACCCTGCGCCGAGACACTATCTTAACGGAGACTATTGCATTATTCTCCTTCCCCCCGTAAACTCTTCAGCTAGCGGGATATACAAGACCGGTCTTGAAATCTCAAGTCTGAGGAGACAGACGAAAAAGAGCCACTTGTCGGGGAATGTCTCAAACGTGTCTTGGTTATATCAGTACAGCAACTCAACCTACCCATTTGGTTTACGATGTCCTGGAAGGTTGATCTATCTGTCGTCAAGATGTTGTATTTACCATATTTACACCGAGCAGATATAATCACTTTATAATATGGACCTCGTCTCTGTCTGTCTGTCTGTCTATCTGTCTGTCTGTCTGTCTGTCTGTCTGTCTGTCTGTCTGTCTGTCTGTCTGTCTGTCTGTCTGTCTGCCTGCGTGCCTGCCTGCCTGCTTGCCTGCCTGCCCTCCCCCCCACTCTCTCTCTCTCTCTCTCTCTCTCTCTCTCTCTCTCTCTCTCTCTCGTGTCTTTTCCCTCCTTTTGACTCTGGATTGAAGAAATGAGAGTGTATTGATTTTATGTCTTGAAATAGGACCAAGACACAGTTTTAATATTTTATAATTTGACATTATGCTTAATGAGTGGCTCAAGCCCTGCAAATTATGACGGTGAAATCAGGTTTATCCTTCACCTGGAACCAACCGGCTGTTACTGTTAGTATTTCAGAGCGACAGAAGGGTGCAATTATTGGACTGTATATACTAACTCTCTAACAATCAATTCACCATAATGTGGTCAGCTACTCCAAGTATGACCACACCACTTTGGCGTTTCCTTGCCCGTTTAATTCCGGAAAGTTTTTAATTGTACACACAGTGACCACCCAACTTAAGAAATTTAACTTCAATGTTAAATCAGATATACTATATGGATCAGAAACAGGGAGAACAACTAAAAGAACTGCTAATAAACTACAGATATTCATTAATTGGTGCCTACGCAGAATAGTAGAACCCCCAACTGTATGATAGAATGACCAATGTGGAGCTCATGGAGAGAACTAAACCAGTTCAGTGAACCAAGAGGTGAGGCAAAGACACTAGCACTGCATATGACACGCATTGAGGAAACCCGAGGACAATATAACTAGACATTCTCTTGTCTGGAATCCACAAGATAGGACACACACTGAGAAAACCCGAGGGCTATATAACTAGACATTCTCTTGTCTGGAATCCACAAGATAGGACACACACTGAGAAAACCCGAGGACAATATAACTAGACATTCTCTTGTCTGGAATCCACAAGATAGGACACACACTGAGAAAACCCGAGGACAATATAACTAGACATTCTCTTGTCTGGAATCCACAAGATAGGACACACACTGAGAAAACCCGAGGACAATATAACTAGACATTCTCTTGTCTGGAATCCACAAGATAGGACACACACTGAGAAAACCCGAGGGCTATATAACTAGACATTCTCTTGTCTGGAATCCACAAGATAGGACACACACTGAGAAAACCCGAGGACAATATAACTAGACATTCTCTTGTCTGGAATCCACAAGATAGGACACACACTGAGAAAACCCGAGGGCTATATAACTAGACATTCTCTTGTCTGGAATCCACAAGATAGGACACACACTGAGAAAACCCGAGGGCTATATAACTAGACATTCTCTTGTCTGGAATCCACAAGATAGGACACACACTGAGAAAACCCGAGGACAATATAACTAGACATTCTCTTGTCTGGAATCACAAGATAGGACACACACTGAGAAAACCCGACGGCAATATAACTAGACATTCTCTTGTCTGGAACCCACAAGATAGGACACACACTGAGAAAACCCGAGGGCAATATAACTTGACATTCTCTTGTCTGGAACCCACAAGATAGGACACACACTGAGAAAACCCGAGGGCAATATAACTAGACATCCTCTTGTTTGGAACCCACAAGATAGGACACACACTGAGAAAACCCGAGGACAATATAAGTAGACATTCTCTTGTCTGGAACCCACAAGACAGGACACACACTGAGAAAACCCGAGGGCTATATAACTAGACATTCTCTTGTCTGGAACCCACAAGATAGGACACGCATTGAGAAAACCCGAGGGCTATATAACTAGACATTCTCTTGTCTGGAACCCACAAGATATGACACGCATTGAGAAAACCCGAGGACAATATAACTAGACACTCTCTTGTCTGGAACCCACAAGATAGGACACACACTGAGAAAACCCGAGGACAATATAACTAGACACTCTCTTGTCTGGAAGCCACAAGATAGGACACACACTGAGAAAACCCGAGGACAATATAACTAGACATTCTCTTGTCTGGAAGCCACAAGATAGGACACACACTGAGAAAACCCGAGGGCAATATAACTAGACATTCTCTTGTTTGGAACCCACAAGATAGGACACACACTGAGAAAACCCGAGGACAATATAACTAGACATTCTCTTGTCTGGAACCCACAAGATAGGACACACACTGAGAAAACCCGAGGACAATATAACTAGACACTCTCTTGTCTGGAACCCACAAGATAGGACACACACTGAGAAAACCCTAGGACAATATAACTAGACATTCTCTTGTCTGGAACCCACAAGATAGGACACACACTGAGAAAACCCGAGGACAATATAACTAGACATTCTCTTGTCTGGAACCCACAAGATAGGACACACACTGAGAAAACCCGAGGACAATATAACTAGACATTCTCTTGTCTGGAACCCACAAGATAGGACACACACTGAGAAAACCCGAGGGCTATATAACTAGACATTCTCTTGTCTGGAACCCACAAGATATGACACGCATTGAGAAAACCCGAGGACAATATAACTAGACACTCTCTTGTCTGGAACCCACAAGATAGGACACACACTGAGAAAACCCGAGGACAATATAACTAGACACTCTCTTGTCTAGAAGCCACAAGATAGGACACACACTGAGAAAACCCGACGGCAATATAACTAGACATTCTCTTGTTTGGAACCCACAAGATAGGACACACACTGAGAAAACCCGAGGACAATATAACTAGACATTCTCTTGTATGGAACCCACAAGATAGGACACACTGAGAAAACCCGAGGGCAATATAACTAGACATTCTCTTGTTTGGAACCCACAAGATAGGACACACACTGAGAAAACCCGAGGACAATATAACTAGACATTCTCTTGTCTGGAACCCACAAGACAGGACACACACTGAGAAAACCCGAGGACAATATAACTAGACATTCTCTTGTCTGGAACCCACAAGATAGGACACACACTGAGAAAACCCGAGGGCTATATAACTAGACATTCTCTTGTCTGGAACCCACAAGATATGACACGCATTGAGAAAACCCGAGGACAATATAACTAGACACTCTCTTGTCTGGAACCCACAAGATAGGACACACACTGAGAAAACCCGAGGACAATATAACTAGACACTCTCTTGTCTAGAAGCCACAAGATAGGACACACACTGAGAAAACCCGACGACAATATAACTAGACATTCTCTTGTCTGGAACCCACAAGATAGGACACACACTGAGAAAACCCGAGGACAATATAGCTAGACATTCTCTTGTCTGGAACCCACAAGATAGGACACACACTGAGAAAACCCGAGGGCAATATAACTAGACATTCTCTTGTTTGGAACCCACAAGATAGGACACACACTGAGAAAACCCGAGGACAATATAACTAGACATTCTCTTGTCTGGAACCCACAAGACAGGACACACACACACTGAGAAAACCCGAGGGCAATATAACTAGACACTATCTTATCTGGAACCCACAAGACAGGACACACACTGAGAAAACCCGAGGACAATATAACTAGACATTCTCTTGTCTGGAACCCACAAGATAGGACACACACTGAGAAAACCCGAGGGCTATATAACTAGACATTCTCTTGTCTGGAACCCACAAGATATGACACGCATTGAGAAAACCCGAGGACAATATAACTAGACACTCTCTTGTCTGGAACCCACAAGATAGGACACACACTGAGAAAACCCGAGGACAATATAACTAGACACTCTCTTGTCTAGAAGCCACAAGATAGGACACACACTGAGAAAACCCGACGGCAATATAACTAGACATTCTCTTGTCTGGAACCCACAAGATAGGACACACACTGAGAAAACCCGAGGACAATATAACTAGACATTCTCTTGTCTGGAACCCACAAGATAGGACACACACTGAGAAAACCCGAGGGCAATATAACTAGACATTCTCTTGTTTGGAACCCACAAGATAGGACACACACTGAGAAAACCCGAGGACAATATAACTAGACATTCTCTTGTCTGGAACCCACAAGACAGGACACACACACACTGAGAAAACCCGAGGGCAATATAACTAGACACTATCTTGTCTGGAACCCACAAGACAGGACACACACTGAGAAAACCTGAGGACAATATAACTAGACACTATCTTGTCTGGAACCCACAAGACAGGACACACACTGAGAAAACCCGAGAACAGTATAACTAGACATTATCTTGTCGGTACCTACAAGGCGTACGAATAAGTGGGAGAACTAAAAGCCCGTTGAGAAGATAACTAAAGACAGCGATGAACTAAACTGGCCGCATATGGAGAACGAACGAACGAACGAACGAACGAACAAACTTTATTTTCAAAGGGTTAAGAATTGGACACGCAGGCCCGTCTAACATTCTGCCCTTCTATCACTCTCTTTCATACATTATTTCATTCACACATCATTCAAGGCTAACAGAGAACAACAACAATATAAAGGATATGCATTATAAAGGCATGGGCAAAATGCGAACATCAAAACTACACTACACAGTAATATTAGATAATGGTCTGACACTTGTTGTTAGCCATGTGGAATATACTGACTTACAAAAAGGGGACTGGCTGTTATACTAGGGTTTTGCTATTATTATTATTATTATCTCTATTATTAAGGGGGAAGGTAATCCATATTGAGATAGTGTTCGAATAATTTGCGATTATATGAAAAGGGATTGGTGATGTCTTTGATTTCTTGTGGAAGATTGTTCCACAGCTGAGCTGCAGAGTACGTTAAGCTTGTTTTGTATAAGTCAATCCTAGGCTTCGGAATGTGTAATATATTTAAACGTTTACTGTATAATTTTGGACCGGAAAACATCAACGTCTGTTCAGGGATATTGGGCCGTGTCGGACAGAGTTCTACTAGTTAAATTGAGTGGCAGACCTTTTAACATAAATGTTATTCAAGTATATGCCCCAACAGGAGAGTCCAGTGAAGATAGTGTAGAGGAATTTTATAATGACATAGAGTCTGCCTTAAAGAAATGTAAAAATTCAGAAATAAACATCATAATAGGGGACTTCAATGCAAAAGTAGGAAATCAAGGGGATAGATACACAGTAGGAAACTATGGTTTAGGAGAGAGAAATGAAAGAGGTTACAGACTAGTAGAGTGGGCAAAAGAACAGGAAATGATTGTAGGAAACACCTGGTTCAAGCAACACTCTAGAAGATTATGGACCTGGAGGAGTCCTGATAGCAGGATTAGAAACCAGATTGACTACATTCTCATTAGCAGAAGATTTAGAAACGCGCTAACAGTAGCAAAAACAGTTCCCAGTGCTGATTGTTATAGTGACCACAGACTACTCACAGGAACATTGAGGATAAAGTTGAAGAAAGTCAAGTATACAACAGGGAACACTAAATATGATTTGTGTACATTGAGTAATGACAAGGAAATACAAAACAAATTCAACATAGAAGTACAGAACAGATTTGAAATATTGTCTGATCTAGAGATCCTATTCCAGGATGTGGATGATCAATGGGAAATGTTAAAGAATTCAATCAATGTGGCTGCAGAAAAAACTATTCCAAAATTAAAGAAGGTGGGTCGTAAGAAATGGATGACAGAGGAAATTTTACACTTAATGGAAACAAGAAGACTCAACAAAAATAATCCTGCCAAATATGAAGAAATTCACAGACAAGTCAGAATATTATGTAGGAAGGCAAAAGAATCATGGCTTGATGAAAAGTGCTTAGAAATTGAAAAACAACACAACAGTCAAAATACCAAATTAGTGCACAAAAGAGTTCAGGAACTTACTAATAAAAGAACAAGTACATCAACAGGCTGTCTAAAAACTAAAGATGGCAAAGACATAATAGAAAAAGATCAGATTCTACATGTATGGACAGATTATGTGAAAGACCTGTATAATGATAACAGAGAGGAACAGTATGCTATTAGATTTAATAATGAAGGACCAGCAATTTTAAAGATGGAGGTTCAAAATGTTCTTAAGCATATGAAAGCTGGCAAGGCCCCAGGTGCAGATAACATCATAACAGAAATGATTAGAGCTCTAGAAGAATTTGGACTAGAGCAAGTCACTAGACTGCTGAACACATTATATGATACTGGAGATATACCTTCTGAATTATGTAATTCTGTATTTATTGCAATCCCAAAGAAATCAGGAGCCTTAGAATGTGATCAACATAGAACAATTAGTATAATGAGTCACATCACAAAGATTTTGTTACGATTTATCATGCAAAGAGTGAGGAAGAAAATACAACCTGAAATAGGGGAAGAACAATGTGGTTTTGTAGAAGGAAAGGGTACAGTAAATGCTGTGTATATGCTGCGAACAGTTATTGAACGTGCTTTAGAAGTAAACAAGGATATACATCTTTGCTTTATTGACTACACAAAGGCTTTTGATAGAGTTAGACATGTCAACATTGTGGATATGCTTGCAGATCTACAAATTGATGGGAAAGACATTAGACTTATAAAAAACATATATTGGAAACAACAAGCTGCCATAAGGATTGATAATGAAGTAGGACAATACCGACCTATTAAGAGAGGTGTTAGGCAGGGATGTGTAATATCTCCAGATCTTTTTTCCCTATACAGTGAAAATATTGTCAGAAATGTAGAAGACCTAAATGGAATCAGCATTGGAGGACGAAACATAAATAACATTAGATATGCAGATGATACAGTATTGATTGCAGACAATGCACAGGATCTGCAACAATTAGTAGACGCTGTGGTTGTACACAGTGAGCAGCTGGGGTTGGAATTAAATTGTAGGAAGTCACAGGTTATGGTCGTCACTAGGAAGAACGAAGTACCACGATGTAATATACAAGTAAATGGGAATATTCTTCAACAAGTGAATCGGTTCAATTATCTCGGAACAGTCATAACATCTGATGGCAGATGCCTTGAAGAGATTAGAACAAGAATCGCCATTGCGAAAGTAGCCTTTAGCAAGATGAAAAACATTCTGACCAATAAAATGATGTCAATTGAAACGAGAAAAAGAGTGTTGAGGGGATACATAGAGCCTGTTCTTTTGTATGGATGTGAAACTTGGACAATGTGCAGTCAAGCAGAAAAACATCTGATGGCTGCAGAAATGTGGTTTCTGAGGAAAATGCAAAGAATACCATGGACAGACAGAAAAACCAATGAACAAGTACTACAAGAGACAAATGAAAATCGTAGATTGATTAGAGAAATTAGACGTAGACAGTCAAAATTTTTTGGACATGTTATGAGAAGAAATGGACTGGAGAACTTAGTGACAGCTGGCAAGATCGAAGGGAACAGACCAAGAGGAAGACCGAGAGGAAAATACCTGGATGGCTTGGCCACATGGCATGGACGAGACAGGAACACTGAGCTGATCCACGACTCTGGTGATCGAGTGAAATGGCGAATCATGACCGCCCACGCTTTCCGGCATGGCACATGATTGATTGATTGATTGTGTCTAGCATTATATTTAAACAATGGCCAAAGGTAATTTGGGGCATTCCGATGCAGGATTTTGTGAATTAGTTTAGCTTTATTGAAAAGCAGGCGTTTACGGAGTGGTAGTAACTGAAGGCGTTTATACAGGCTAGGATTGTCAGTTAAATGTTTGCTATAAATTAGACTCATGGCCCGTTTCTGGAGTGAATAAAGTCGCTTGGTGTTTGAATTAGAACAACCGTCCCAGATCGTAGAGCAGTAGTCAAAGTGTGTCTGTATATGAGAAGTATAGAATAGTTTCCTTGTGTCCTCATCAAGGAAGTTTTTAATTTTGGCGAGTTGGTAGACTTTTTTCGCTGTTTGTTTAATGAGCACTTGAACGTGGGAATTAAAGGTTAGGTGTCTATCAATGATTAGGCCTAATGGGGAGGTGGAGGAGCAAATGATAGGACGGTTTTGCGTGAGGTGGTTGAGGATTTATGGCCCAATGAGGAGTAAGGGACAAGAGTAGAAGATGGTGTCCTTGTATGCTACTTTAAGTGTTTCTGTGCTGGATGTTAATTCAGGTCATTCAACCCTTGTCCAGTGGTGTTATTATGTTATCAGAACCGTGTAGAATAGAACGGGTTAAATAAAATGAGGAATTTCCCATGTTTAATTAAGTCCAGGTCTCCTCTCTCTCTCTCTCTCTCTCTCTCTCTCTCTCTCTCTCTCTCTCTCTCTCTCTCTCTCTCTTTTTCCCTCTCTCTCTCTCCCTCTCTCTCCCTCTCTCTCTCCCTGTCTTCCTCTCTCTCTCCCTCTCTTCCTCTCTCTCTCTCCCTCTCTCACTCTGTCTGCCTGCTTTCGTCTGTCCCTCCCTGTACATATACATGTGGGTTTTGTGCTACTGTCCTCTTGTACACGGTAAGAGGTTTTTCATATTTATAACCTGTTAACTATTCTCTCCTCTCGTTTGAACAGTCGACTTGCTACGTGGTACAGTACTGCTGCCCTCATCCCAAAACATCGATTAAATAAAGCTGCACAGTTTCAGGAGTTTTTGTGTTCCTTAAACCTGATGCCTTTTCTAAGTTTGATCAATAGCCGCACCAAGTGACTCAATAAGCGTCTGAAGTTTGCCTGACACAGTGAAAAATTGAAATTGATTTTCCCATTGTGTTCAATCTCTCCTCCCTATTGCATTATTCAAGCACCCGGACTTCCAGGTTGTGGCACTTCTTGTGAAGATCAGCAAGGAACGATTAACTCCGACAAATACTTTCATTCTAGGAAGTAGTAAAAATGATGTTATTAATGAACCGACAGAAGCAGTCGTTAACGACATAACTGTAGTGCCGCCAGCTGGAATTTATTTGAGCGGTAGTTCTCTGTTAGTGTAGTTGAGAAACTGTATAGGATTGTGAGGTTAAAGCTTCGTTATATAATCATACAAGAATTTAAAAGATCGAATAGAGGCCCCGAAAATGTGGATATACAGAAGAATATGTCGTCATCATCATCATCAAGTGCCCTGCCAGCTGGCATAGGCGTTCATGGCTCTCCACAGATCTCGGTCTTTGGTGTTCTGGATCAACTCTACTGATGATATTCCTCCATGCCACCGTCTCAATCCATCCAGCATCATTTCTCTTGGTCTGCCTCTGCTTCTCTTCCCTTCGATCTTTCTAGTTGTCACGATGTTCTCCAATGCCTCTCTTCTCATCACACGACCGAAGAAAGTTGTTTGTCTCTTTCTTATTGTTGTATATCTTCTTCTTTTCGTTCATCCGGAGTGTTTTTTCAGATGTGATTGCGGTGTGTCTGTTATGCGCCCTTGGGCCGAAACCCGCAGGCCAACACATCGACTTTAGCGTGCATTTTTGACCAGGTAGCGTTCCTGGGATTGTTGTATATAATGTTCTAGTTTCATTAGCCTGTCTCAGGCAGTCATCGTTAGTTACTCTGGCAGTCCAAGGAATTCTCAACATTCGTCTCAGGAACCACATCTCTGTTGCTTCTAATTTCTTCTTAATTTGTTCATTTACGTTCCAAGATTCACTGCCATACAGCAAAACTGGTTCTACATAGCATTTCAGCACTCTCTTTCTTACATTCAGTGACAGTGACTTATTGTATAAGATACTCTTTATTTTCTAAAATGCGGAAAAAAAAAACACACAATTAAATACAGAGGTTCTAGAAAAACTGGGAATGAAAAGAGAAATATTTCAGTCACGTTGAAAGACATACAACTCTTATAAAAATCATATTGGAGGGTAAGATTAAGCGAGCAAGGGGTAGACAACAAAACACGTGGGAAGATAACATCAAGATATGGACAAACAGCAGTCTGACAGAATGTACATTGAAGGCGAGGGACAGTTGATCTATCGCAGCCAACGTTTCATTGTGGAGACAGCACCTGATAGGTTGATTAATATAATCATAATAACGCACAGGATCAGGGTTTACAGCCAGAGTTCCTGTAGACTTGTAGAAGAACACAACAGGGCTTATGGGTTAGGATGGAACTGGAGGAAGTTACTGCTGCGCTCCGTTGGCTGGTAGGCAGGCACCAAAGCCGCTATTCTACCCAAACTCAGTCAGTGATTCAGAAAGTCAGAAACGGATAGCTTTCGTATGCATGGGTGTCTTATTTTACTTATATTTCCCTGGACATGCTGATGCTTGGGCAGTGAGAGGACAGATTGGCTTCAAAAGCAGCTAAAATTGCAATTTTCAGATCAACACATCTGCAATAGTTCAAGCAAAGACTGTCGTTGTAGTGATGCAGCGCGCGGTGAGACATCTGTTTGCAGACAAAAGTAACATAAAATATAACATGTGACTAGCAGTACATGTCGATAGCGTGAATGTGTTAGTTGTGCACTGCTGTCGGTAACCCATATAATAACACAATCCGGTCAGCAGACGCCCGATGAAGCCAGGTGTGTCGGTCGAAAGGCGCACATATCGCAGCTCTGCTGTTATATAGCTAAGCTATTATATAGAACCCAGCAGGTCAGCATGGTCGAATGGGTATGAACGTGTGTTCTTAAACATCCGTTGCGCTGGTGCCGAGGTAAGCGGTTCAACCCCTACACCGGACAACTGGGCTAAAATTTTGACCTGTCGTCCTTGACTTTGGGACGTCAATTACAAGTACCTCTGAAGTCGCAGTGGTTTCGCCTGATGGCGAGGGACACTTAATAGGGAAAGCTAATCCACACGCAAAATTCAGTACAGCACTACTATAAATAGTGTGTATGAATTAGGCTTGATATATATATATATATATATATATATATATATATATATATATATATATATATATATATATATATATATATATATATATATATATATATATATACTGTTTTACTATATGTGGCTTTGGATCGTGAAACGAAGACGAACAACTTTAGAAGATATTGAAGATGTGGTTTCTGAGACAAATAGTGCGAATAACCTGGACTACCAGAGTAAGCAACAGCTATTGCCTGAAAGAGGCTAATAAAAGTAGGCAGTTATAGGCAACTATAGGAAACATTAGAATATTCAATTCTAACGTTGAATCAGCACTACTGTATGGATGAGAAATATGGAGAACAACTAAACAGATTACTAATAAACTGCAAGCATTCACTTATTGGCGCCTGCGCAAAGTGGAGCTCATGGGATGAACTGGAAAAATATGAGTGAACCAAGAAGTGAATAGAAGACACTGGCGCATGATAGGACATACTTTGAGAACACATGAGGATTGTATAACTAGAACGATCTTTGTCTGTAATCTGTAAGGTAAAAGAAATAGAGGAAGCGTAAAAATACACGGATAAGAGACGAAGAAATAGAAATCAATAACATGCGAGTTGTTTGTGGGCCTATGCCAAAATGAGGAATAAGAAAGTGAAAGAAGAAGAGGAGGAGAGTCATGAAAGGAGACAAACTGCGTTCTTTGGTCATATAATGATATGATAGGCATTGGAAAACATCGAGACGACTGGACATTGGAGTGGTTTAAGAGGCAGAGGCGACAGTCAGACATTACTCGATGGACTGAGTCGGTTGGAAGGCGTGTCATCAACATAGTTGATCCCGAACAGCAATGACTGGAATCTGTGCTTAGACATGAATGTCTAGGCAAGTTGAAAGGGCACGTGATGATGATTTATGTGATCACATTTGCAACTATTCGAGTTCCTGAAGTATGGTCTCATTTTAAAACACGCAAAAACATATGTTATGTATTGGGAAATAAATGGTCTCGCCTTTTCTTTTGTCTCTCACTCTGTTTATCTGTCTTTGTTTCTCCCTTCCTCTGTCTTTCCCTCCCTCTGTCTCTTCCCCCCCCCCCCCCCCCCGTCTCTCTCTCTCTCCCCCCACTGTCTATTGCATCCTGTGCCTGCCACTTTTCTGACATGTCTCAGCGATGTTTTAAGTCTTCTGTTGTTTTGTGTGGCTTCTGTTCGTATTACCTCACCTTCCGTGGTACATATACCCTTGGAACATTGGCGACACAGCAGTGTGCGGTGGCACAGCAGCTGGGCAAACAACAGCACTCTATAAAAGTAAAACTTAAAGAACCCCATTTCACGGTTTGAGGCGTACTTGGCATATGGTTCTAGCCGTTTATATTTATAGACCAATCGACACTCGATGGCTGATGTGGCCATTATCAAGCCGGTCGACTTTACTTCACAGAAAATTTATTGTCACCCATTGCAGGCCGTGTTGCATTTCATGTCACCCATTTCAGACTGGGTTGCATTTCATACCACCCATTTAAGACTGGGTTGCATGGTACATTTTAACAAATCCCTGCCTCGATGTTGATTCGAACATACGCCCATGGGGCTGGTAGGCAAACGTGCTATCCACTGCGCTACCGTGGCTCCCTGCACTCTTTGTAGCGTGCATAAACTAATTATAAACCATGCATTTGTGTTGCTTTCCCAGAGATAAATCAATTATATTAGATGTCACATTCAGCAATAGTTCTGATTGTGGGCAGGTTTCTCCCGTGGCGCCATGTTTGATGTCCATGTTGCAGGTTGTGATCTCACACAATAGAACGGAGGACATTGTGTGGTTTGTGTTCTCCGTGAGGTCTGGCAAGTCTGGTGGGCTTTGTGATGGCTGTGGGTGTGTGTTGTTCGGCTATTGATGTTCTGTCTATGTAGATGATTTATCACTGCAGCGTTACTATTTGTGGCCTCATAGTTCTAACTGCAACATGATAAACAATTTCTCTCTCTCTCTCTCTCTCTCTCTCTCTCTCTCTCTCTCTCTCTCTCTCTCTCTCTCTCTCTCTCTCTCTCTCTCTCTCTCCCCTCTCTCTCACTACCAATTTTTATTTTATTTTCTGTATATGTCAGTATGTTTTTTTTTTAAATTTCGTTGGTTTTGTTTATTTGTTTTTATTGTCAGCTCTATATGTTACTTTTTCTTTATTTCATGACCAAATAGTTATATAGTTAATTTTTCCCAAATATAATATTTTTCTCAGTCTGTTCTTCCAATTGTGTTTTTGATTACACTTCATTCGGTGCGCGCGCATGTGAGATTTTGCAGTAGTATTCATGATAGATAAAATTTTGCAGTTGATGGATGAAGGAAGAAAGAAAAGAAAAGGTAAAGAAGACTTTAATAGAACATATAAAGAAATAGTAAAGAAATCCCAACATGGCTTGTAAAAAAAAAAAGTATGGCTAAATCAACAATGCATGGACATTGGGACAAACTATGGAAAAGACTCACATTCCATTATCAACAAATAAATACAATAATAGATAGGAAAACACGAAATAGCACTGAATGCTTAAAATCCAGGAACGGTACAATATTGATGAGACAAGATGATATAGTCAATAGATGGACGGAATATCTGGAAGAGCTATATGATGATAAGAGACCGAATGTAAATATTTAAAAAAAATGGTGAGGGTCCAACAATACTTGCAGCGGAAGTTGAAGATGGGCTACACTGCATGAAGCAAGGAAAGGCACTTTGGAGGAAATTGAGGTTCTAGGTAATTTTGACATCGAAATATTGACACAATTTCTAAATGACATCTACACTAGTGGGTACATTCCTAGTGACCTTTTAAAATCCATCTTTATAGCTCTTCCAAAGAAACCAGGCTCTTTAGAATGCGAAGAGCATCGCACAATAAGTCTTATAACAAAGCTCTTACTGAGAATAATTATGAAAAGAATAAGAAACAAGATTAAACCAGAAATTAGTGATGAACAGTGTAAATTTGTGGAGGAAAATGGCACAAACAAGGCTATTTATATTCTCAGGACAATATTAGAAAGAGCTATAGAAGTAAAAACAGATCTGTACTTGTGCTTCATAGATTACACAAAAGCATTTGACATTGTAAAACATGACGAAATAATAACATTACTAAAGCAACTGAACATTTTTTAAAATTCACATATCCTTTTACAGGATATCGCTGTCAACAGTTGCATCTTGCAGCTGTCTGTTGATTTCTTGGCAAGATTACGCTCAGTAGTTTGCCATTGCTTTCTGAGCGGCCGGCTCAGTTATCCCGCAAGTCACCAGCGGGGGACGAACCGCTCCCAGTTCTCGCCCGCTACGAGACTATGTGATAAACGGGATTACGGAGAAAGTGGTACAACTCCTCGGCCAGAGAGACAACTCAACATTGCTGGCAAAATAATAAAGAACACATATTGCCAGCAAACAGCGTGCCATGCCGATAAGCGTGGGCGGCCATGTTTCGCCATCTCACACAATCACCAGAGTCGTGGATCAGCTCTGTCTTCTTGTCTCGACTATAACACGTGGCCAAGCCATCCAGGTATTTACTTCTCTGCCTTCACCTTATTATTTCCCCCTCAATCTTGCCAGTTGTCACCAAGTTCTCCAATTTATTCCGTCTCATAATGTATCCAAAAAATTGTGACTTCTACGTCTAATCAATTTACGACTTTGATTTATTTATTGTAGGACTTGGTCATTGGTTTTTCTGTCTGCCCACGGTATTCTTGGCATTTTCCTCAGAACAACTTTCCCACAGCCATGAGATGTTTTTCAGCTTGTTTGCTCACTGTCTGCGATAAAGGTCTACTGTTTCCGAAGACTGTGGTGTAGGGCGTCTCTCATTATCTTCCAGGGTCGACAGCAGCAACAGTCTGACACAGGATGGTCTACTGTCTCCAAAGGTTTCATGACTTTCATGTAGGATGTTTCTCATAAACTTCTCGATCCAACAGCAATGAAGCCATAACGGTAACGAAAATAGGTGGTTAACTGCTGCCGAGCTTTTGTACTAGTCTGTATAAAACAAGTATGACTCAGAAGCTCGACAGATGGAAAAACACACATAGATACAATTGACAGTGAGTCAGTGTAAATTACGGGGGGAGGGGGGGGGGGGGTCTGTCCATCTTAATATGCGAATGACCTCTCTGTCCATCTGTATGTCAGAATGACCTCTCTGTCCATCTTCATGTGCGAATGATAGACACTTGTGAAGACAGCCCTAGCCATTTCATGTCAGCGCTCTCGTGAATGACGTGGACAATAGATCCACACAAGCTCTCGAAGCTTCGAAGCATTCACGAAGCAGCATTCACACACGCCACAGCTTTCCGTTCTGAATGTGAAATGACAACATAATAGAATATCCAGAGGAAAGCTGCACAATCCTAAGCTACCAAAAATAAATAAATAAATAAATAAAATAAAATAAAATCAGATGAAAAAAAAATATAACAGCAGATGAAAACACATAACAGAAACCCGTACAAAGAAGTGATCAATACCGCCAGAAGAAATAATTTTGGAGACAGTAAATGGATTATCAAGGCAACATAAATAATGCTTAAATACAAAAGGTGGCGGGAGGGCAGGAAAAGGGATACAAATTGATTACATTAAAATCCCCCATCACGCATGCCCGAGCAGCAATCCAATAATTCTAATAAGAATATGTTATTTCCGCGATATGTCTTGTTATAGTTCGTTTATCCCATGAGAGTTATGGGAGACAGGATGATCGATCGGTCACGTGTATGTTGTAGACTGGCGGGTTATAGGGGCGCTGCGTTGTGATCTACAGATGTGAGCGATATTAAGTTCATACTGGGGGGGGGGGGGGGGGGTATTTAGGGGTGAGGACAGAACTCAGAAACTACAACAGGATAGATCGATTAAAGAACGAAAACACAGGTAAATAAAAACAATAATAAGTGTAGTTAGTTGAATATATGATATACATGGCATGTATAAAATATGACAAGCAATAAGAATACTACCAACATAAATCAGTTACATGTCCTTTACCAGACGTTACAGTCAACACTAGCATTTTGTATGGTTTGTGATTTCTTGGCAAGTTTATGTTCAGTAGTTTGCCATTGCTTTCTGAACGGCCGGCACTCATACCGTTGTATGGAAACCAACGCAAAGTTGTCTGTTACAAATCGTCTGCAGCTGTGTTTCGAACGCGGTATATGAGATTATGAATTGCTTTCGTAAGCCTTTCGCCACAGTCAATAAAGCAAAAAATATAAAATAAAATAATGGAGATATCATTGTCTGGTACTAACAGGTCGAGACAGATGTACATTTGGGGGGAGGGGGGACCCCGCCAGACACACGGCATTTCAGTATCTAATTACCTCACGAAATGTCCTTGTCTGCCTGCCTGCCTGCCATTAATTAATATTACTGAGTCGTGTAGTATTGATTTTTGTATTTTCCCAATGCGTTTATAATGCAAATCTTTTATATAGTTGGTGTTCTCAGTTAGCCTTGAATGATGTGTGAATGAAATAATGTGTGAAAGAGAGTGATAGAAGTGAAGAATGTTAGACGGGCCTGCGTGCCCAATTCTTAACCCTTCAAAATAAGGTTTGCTCGTTCGTTCGTTGGTTCGTTCGGTTTCTTCCCCCCCCCCCCTGTCCTCCGTCCGCCCGTCCGTCCTTCCGCCAGTCCGCCCGCCCGCCCGCCCGCCCGCCCTTCCGTCCGTCCGTCCGTCTGTCTGTCTGTCTATCTGTCTGTCTGTCTGTCTGTCTGTCTGTCTCTTTATTATCCCCCACCTTCTCTTTCTTATTCCTTTCACGCCAGCTTGAATGTATTTAAAGGAAGTAGCAGCCAACGTAGTTTGTAGTTTGCATTCAGTTTGTCTTCACATCATACTGGTTTTGGGCCATAAGTATGATCTCTGCTCAGCATTTATCTGATACGTTAGTAGCAAATTACCCGTCATTGCGCCAATTATGTACTAGTAGATAGCATATACACAATTCAGTCTCCTCGGCGATGTATTTACGCCGTCTGCCTCGCGCTGCCAAGGTTGTGGGTTCGATTCCGAGCTACGACGTTAGATTCACGAGCGCAATTACCTCAGGAACTACTGGGGGTTGTCGCTACGGAGTTCGTGCTTTGTGCGACGCTGTCAACTGGCTGCCCTGCAGAAAGAGACCGAGCCATACGGGCTAAAACCCGACGCAATGAAATAGATCTCCTTGTCCTGTAAACCGTGTAAACGATTTAGTAGAAAACCCACAAATCACCGGCAGAGTGCTTCACAAACATGAATTCTGGACTGGGGACAAACGACCGCCGAGGCGCTCCTGAAAATTATCCTTATCATCAACATTTAAGGAAAGACGAGGTCATCTGTTTTTCTTTTTCTAAATTGTGAATCGGTCACAACAGATTGAAATAACTATATCGCAAATTTTAAATAGCTTCGTCGGAGCTGTTTGTGTGGCAATAAAGTCTCTTCCATCTTATAATAACAAACATAACATCAACCAACAACATTCCACCAACAAATGTATGGGGTAGTAATGAATCTGAAACTAATTATTGCTGTTATCAGAGACGTTAGCGCGGAAGTCACAGTGCGAACGGAGAGGACTGGAGGATATATAGAAGATAACGTTAATAATTACTGAAATTGTACAGCAGCTAGAAATATACTAGGGGAAAACGGCTAAATACAAACAAGCTCGTAGCGGTGAATATTTAAGGGCTCTCCGATAGGACCGGGAACTTTCCACCTCAGGGCTTCATTATGAGCACGACGTAGACACACTGGGGAAGCTGACAACTATTAATTATATCTCCAAAGTGGTTTCCGAATATAAAACTAACAACCCCGTGTACAGCTAAGAAAACCAATATTCAAGTACTTCAAGATGTGTATTCACAAAAGCTGACCTTTATCCAGGTCAGTACGACATAATCGCCGTTTTGTGGTCAGGTTATTAAGCGAGAAGTCCTTGACAAAGCTGTGATAATGGGGAAGACGGAGGGTATGGAGGACAGGTAGATTGAGGTGAGTGTGGGTTATAGGTTTAAAGCGCTCACGCTTAAACTCCCTGTACGCTAACGAAAGATTAGAAAACGGCCTGGGGTTGATCGCAACGTCCTGCAAAGGCCATGCACCATTTATAGATAGAGGTAAAACATTCTTGCTGAGTTGGCAGAATGTCATGGGGGTACGATGACCGGTCGTACTTATCAAGCACACAGACGATAAGATGTTTGTGGGCGCGAACTTGATTGACTGTACGTCTTGGCGTTGTGCTGGAGTTTGATGATCCTTTATCCTTCTCATTTGGTTCTGTCAACCTTGGTGTTATTAAAGCATTAATGATAATTCTGTGTTCAGGTCACTCTGAAGAAAACACGGGGAAACGTGTTAAATGTATGGCTATGGACACCGAAGGCTTGTAAATTATGTAAAGAGGATTTGGGAAAAGCAATGTAACAGATGGGGATGTAGGGTTAATGGTGGCAGAATTAACTGTGGGAGATTTGGATGAACGAACAGAGTGAGGCATAGGTGAAGATTTACACCGATGTGTGGATGACGGGGTATACCAAAGCTGTGATTACGGGATATATCGATATTTTCATGGAAAGATGTAACGATGCTTCGATGAAAGGATACATTGACGTTTGGTTGACAGGATATACCGACGTTTGGTTGAAAGGATACACCGACGTTTGGTTGAAAGGATACACCGACGTTTGGTTGAAAGGATACACCGACGTTTGGTTGAAGGGATACAGCGACGATTGGTTGAAGGGATACACCAAAGTTTGGTTGAAGGGATACACCGAAGTTTGGATAAGTGGATACACCGAAGTTTGGTTGAAGGGATACACCGAAGTTTGATTGAAAGGATACACCGAAGTTTGGTTAAAAGGATGCACCGACGTTTTGTTGAAGGGATACAGCGACGATTGGTTGAAGGGATACACCGAAGTTTGATTGAAGGGATATACTGATGAGTGAAAAATTGTATGTATCGAAGCTTCGATGAAAGGATATACCGACACCTGAATGAAAGGATATACCGACACCTGAATGAAAGGATATACCGACAAATTGATGAAGGGATATACAGATGATGGAATAATTGGATACACTGATGTGTGATGCAGGGAATTACCGATGCTAGGATAAAGGGATACACCAAAGTTTGGGTGAGGGGATACATCGAACCTTAGATGAACGGATACACTGAAACTTGGGCGAAGGGATACATCGAAGGTTGGATGAAAGGACAGCAGGGTGGACAGCGTTGGGCACATCTAGAAGCGGAGAAGGCGGTGAAGAGTTACTGAGTTAAAAATCTACCCAAAGCATTTCAGGATCCTCGCCGATGCAACGGATTTCGTGCATTGAGCTGAGTTTCTCCAAACTCAGGTTTGAGTTAGGAGGTAAACAGAGCATTTATAGGTTAAACCGTGTGCCTTGATGTTGATCCAACGACTAAAACTAAAACTACTGAACGCATTGACTGGGCTGCAGCAGATACAACGTTTAACTGACATCATGGATAACCTGGTTAATAATAGTATAGTCTGGTCTGCTGGCATACATTTCTATAATATACTTAGAGCATACACTCGCCATGGTAGCATAGTGCCCAACCTCTCGCCTGCCGGATTGGTGTTCACGAGTTTGATGTGCATCGAATCGGATTTGAATTGTTAACACTGATCTAATCAGCCTAAAATTGGTACCAGAACATGTCTTCTAATGTGTCTGGCTTGATACCGACCACATCACTCATTGAGTGCCGACTGATCTATAAACATGTCCAGTATTAGATGCCTAAATGTACCGCATTGCGTGTAGCAGCGTGTTAACTTACTTTACATTCACATAATGGGTCTAACAGACTCTTGCAGTTGTGGAATCTTTGCACACGGAACCTTTAGTTTTTCGCTTGAACTCGAGAAGGTCATATATCCGATAACACTGTTCAATGCATCACAACAGGGCAATGGGATATCAGAACCAACCATTAACCCTTGTAAAACTATCCAGTCCTGCTTTAGGAGCACACCAGATAACTTCTGAAACTAGGCGGACCCGAAAAGCTCTCAGCTCGGACACACCTCCCACCCGGTACTGTGAGTAAGGAGAAAGCTATAATGCTAATGTGAAGGAGGAATGCAAGTTTTTGGATTGAAGATCTGTTTGGCTGAGTAGAAGCAGCACACGAATTGTGCGATGGAGCTTGTTAATCAACATCGAATGGGTTTGGTTAGACGAGTAAGTTTATAGATTTATTACGGAGGTTGAGAGACCTATGAACAAGTCCGGAGTGCAATGATGACAATATGACGTGAAGCAAACTTAACTGGACTGGTCAGCACTGTCCTGGTAATTGACATCTTGTACACATATAACGTCACCGGCAGACTAGAGCGTCAAGGAAGTATGTTCTGATCTCCGTCTTGTGTTTCTGACCCTACCATCAACCGCTGTTCCTGGTTTCCCCTTGTAGGGCATGAATCATCACCATCCAGTGCCTCGCTGGCTGGCGTGGGTGATCATGCTTCTCCACAAATTACGATCTCCGACGTCATGCATCAATTCGGGAAGGTAATGAGAGACGCCTTACACGACAGTCTTTGGAGACGGTAGACCATTCTGTTCCACACTATTGCTGCTATCGGTATCGGGAAGGTAATGAGAGACGCCTTACACGACAGTCTTTGGAGACGGCAGACCATTCTGTTCCACACTATTGCTGCTATCGGTATCGGGGAGGTAATGAGAGACGCCCTACACGACAGTCTTTGGAGACAGTAGACCATTCTGTTCCACACTGTTGCTGCTACATAAAAAGTCATGAAACCTTTGGAGACATCCTTTCGCACACTGTCGCTGCTGTCTGCTTGGGCGGTATGAGAGGCATATTGCATGAAAACTCGGAAACTTCTGTAATTAGAAGACCATCCTATTTCACACTGTGACTGGCTGTTGTCAGCAGTGAAAAGCGTTAAGGTGATCTGTGTGCTTCCTCTCACGTCTGTGAGGTCAACCTGCTGTACACACTGCTCCAACCCCGATACGGAAAAATTATCCAACCCCGATAGAAAGGCAGTGATATTTATATTTCTACACCGTCTTATCTCAACGCTGACGTTAAGCAGTCGCAACGGGAATAACTGTATTATTTTCTCTTATCTTGGATATTTCCTCTTGCCATCCTTCCTGAATACAATTCAGTGTTGTTACCTCCACGCCTGCATCGACTCATTCTGTGTGTCTCTGTTCGTAGGTCTTGGGATCTGGTGTATATTTAAAGATACTATCTATCGTGTGTATCTGTTTATTTCACATATGTTGATGTAATGTAATGCTGTGTATGTATGTGTTACATCCAATACGGAATACGTAGTTTAGTTTAGAATGTTAGTTTCACGAAACTAGGAGATGGTGCCTAAGAAAGTATCCAGCCTATGCGGAGAAACACCACAAGGACACGAATATACTATTGCTCAAAAAGACGCCAGGCCAGTTAAATGAACATTACAGTAAAACAAATACCAACGGTGAGTAAACGATAATAAATAAATAAATAAATACATAAATAAATAAATAAAACGTATATAAACACGCCTTAGAAGAATTTTAAAAAACCGTGGACCTATGGCGTGATATTACGGATTCTTTCTTATTTTACTGAATCATTTAAGATCTATATAGTTTGCTTTCTTCCGAATACATTTTATGATTTGCCATTAGTGCAGTTTGTTTTACTGCGATGTTTATTCACTTCGCTTGGAGTCTACGTGAAGGTATAGTATATGAGTTTGTAGTTATTTTTTCTACGCATGATCTGAGCACACCTGTATTGCCTCATTTGTGTAAGATAATAAATTGCCATATACTGCTCCAGCCAACAACGCTCTTGTTTACTGTTCGAAGACTCATTGACAAGTCCAGGGGTGTTTAACTCTGAAATGCTCATTACAGGAGTCACGTATTTGCGGCTAATATTTCCAAGCATGGGTGATGAAGTGCCAGCATATGTGCTCGTTATCTGTTATGAAGTCACCGTGGCATAATAATTAGTGGGCGTGCCTTACAAGCCAGTGGTTCGAATTCAATCTCCAGCAGAAGCAGCATTATTTTCCCCGACCAATTCTCTTCTGGGGTCGACTCAGATTCTTCAGACGCGTTAGGGAAGTTGATAAGTAACTGCGCTGATGATATCGTGAATACGGTCGAACGAGGGTTCGTTGTCTGCGCTCATCGTCTCGCTAAGTGAGGGAAAGCAAGGCCGCCTATTTTACCATGCATTAAGGCCTACAACATGTGATTGCGATATCACATGACAGGCCCGTAGCATACAGCAATTCCAGAACACATTTTAATTTAATTTATGTTAAGGTCTATTTAGACAGAACCAAATAATTGATCAAGTTTGCTTTCGTTGAAAATCCAGATGTTTGTATTTCATTCAGACATTGTTGATGTTATATAATATCTTCATATCCCAGACAATATACTAACAACCCCTTTGGACTCATTTAGAATTTGAATTAGTCGAACTGTCATAAAGCTGTACAAATACAATAAATAAATCACCCCCCCCCCCCGAAAAAAAACAACAGTGTGCGTTTGTTGTTTCTTTGCTGACGAAGGCGTTGGCCGTATCCTCCAATTTATTACGTGTGATCGTGTTCTAGTACACCTTACCGTCTCTTTTTCAATATTTGGTGATTCATCTTTTGACTTAGTATTTTAAAACTAGAACCAACTGGGCCAGAGAGATTGAACATACCGAAATCCCCAGTCATATATGAATGTCATCACTGATTCTCTATCGACGGATGTTGGCTGCTTCTTCGGAAACAGACTGAAGGTGATACATTGTCATTACATCAAGTCTGATAAGGTGGACTTGATCGTACATCGTGACACCGTGTCCAATTATCATTTCTGTTAGCATCATGAGTCTAAGTGAGTGAGTAATATTTCCTGTGTTCCATTTCAAGTATCAATAGCTGAGCCAGGACATGTGGTTAATTCTGCGTCCGTGTTGCTAATTCGGTTAGCGCTCGCCGGGTCGGAATGGTGTCTGGCCACCGGAAGTCATTTCCCTGGTGATTGGAGCTAACCACACATTTCAAGTACTGTACAACCAATTTGGCCACTGATCTAGACGGTGTTTTAGCATTGGTAGTTGTACTACTGGTAGCGGTCATAGTGCTTGGTCAAGTTAGTAGTGGTCGTAGCAGTAGCGGTCGCTCACATTGAACTCAAGCGTAGTCCATTCATTTAATTCTAGTGTACTGGTCTGATTTTTGCGTGTGAATTAGCTTTTCCTGTTATCAGGCGAACCCACTCCGACTTCTGGGATACTTGTAATTTACGTCCCTAAGTCTAGGACGAGAAGTCAACATTTTAGTCCAACTGACCGCTGTATTTTACCCATTCTTTTGTTAGACACTGTAAGGTCAGCCTAGGTTGAGAATAGCGTCCTTTGTGTTGTATCTCTTCAGACGATGACGGATAACAGAAACTTACTTTTAAATGAGTGACGGTTAATCAAAGTTTCACTATACTAACAATTAATTAGCGCGATATGAAGTTCACGTCAGAAACCCCAAATATGAAAGATCCATTCTGAAAATAATAAGCTCCATAATTTGTAACAAGCACAATATTTGCTGAAAGTGTTAAACTTGGCGTAGGAAGGCTATGTATTTATGTATTCTGTATAATAACGATCCATTGCCATTTGTCTGTTTATTTCAAGAGACGTATCTGTCAAAACTTGGCAGGCGATTTCCTAAATGTCTTTGTGTCGTGTGTTGTCGGTTAATGAACACAAGTTACTAGTATTGATTTGGGAGCCGAACACTTCTTTCCATCCACTTAAATTAGTAGCTTCTCACCAATGAATAGTGTTCACAGCTGATACTATTTTTAGTTTCTGAAAACGAAAGGAAGCGGCTGGTGTAGATTTGTTTAAATTTGTGGAGGGAGATCATAGCTAAGGAAAGATAACTTTGTTAACGTAGTCTGTGAAGTGATCGTATTCACGGTAAATAGAGTTTGAAAAGTCATGAAAACTAATCGTAAAATGTCGTTCGAGGGTGTAATGCCGTAGATGAGAGTACTGAAAAGAAATACGTCCAAAACAGACAGAAATCCCAGTTCATGTCTTGTATTAACATCTAGATAGGGGTGGGAAACCTACGGCTCTCGGAAAGAAGGAAAACCTTCTACAACACTTGACTATGCTAGTGGATGTGTGAACCTTGCTGGGGCATTTAATGAAAGATTCAAGGACAGTGAAAAGTAAACAAATGGAATGGAACATCTGTGCTACACGGTTCAATGTGGAACCAACTGATTGCCCGGTAAACCACAGCACGAAATCATTCAGCTGCAAAGCGATGGTGAAAACTATGTACAGCAAGCTCCCACAGCGGGAGGTTTTATAAATGTTACATAAGCAAGAAGGAATGTTTCAGTTTGAAGAGACATGCATTGAAGTGTGCATCTTGTTCGGAACAACTTACTGTTGCAAGCAGTATTTGTTTTTCTTCAAAACTTACCACCGCATGTAGTCGAGTGCACCACAGACTGACCGACGCATACATAGAAATGCAGTTGCAAGTAGCAGAGTCAACAATACAAGCTAAATTCACACGCCTCACCTAAGAGAAGCATTTCCAGCCATCACATTAAGGGTGAGTTAATTAAATGTTTCACGAAATATAGCAGGCTAATTCTTAAGCTGATAATTTGGTAAGGCCCACGAATGATGTTATGCATATCCAAATGGCCCTTGGCAGGAAAAAAAATAGGTTCCACACCCCTGATCTAGATGCAGGAAAAACACAGGCAGAGAGACAGGATGGAAGTAAGACACGTGTCTGTGCCATAAATGACAGAAGGAAATAAGTAAGATGGCACTCTAGACCACAGAGAAATAAAGTAAGCTGTGGATGCCACGGAATATTCCATTAACGTCTTGTCTTATCTAACTACTAGCGGACGGAAGGCAGCTGCTGACTTGGGTTATCTTCTTGTTGTTGTCTGGCGTTAAGTGTTGTCGGGAGCTTAAGTGTTTCTCTTGTGTCAGATGTGTCGTTCGGCTGCCGAGATCCCTGGCAATTGCAGAATGGCTGTGGTGTTATCAGTCCATCTGCACTTAGGCTTTCCTCGCGCTTAAAACCATATTCTTA